>JBAMNC010001976.1:0-102429 GCA_037902135.1 Cetoscarus ocellatus | reverse complement strand
ACATCAAACTTTATCAAATCCTATAAAGCCAAACTTTACATGTACAGTGTACAGACACAAATACAAAGATACAGTATGACACAAGATCTGTGTTGAAAATAAAACTGACATCACAAATGCGTCAAAGCGTTCCTCCATGCAGTCCTGCTGACCGAGAAGTTCACAGATCGTCGGCACAGACATAAGGACGCCTCAGACTACAGCTGACAGCGTCCCAGCACTGACGACCTGTGATATCAAAACAAAGATGGCTCAGTCAGAAAGATGATAAAACTTTATAAATACTTTAACATTTCTTAAAGACATCAAACACTGAGGAATCAACACAACTGATGACCGAAGCCCGATCAAAATAACTCATAGCCAAAATAACTTTAAGAATTAAAAGCAGGAGATGCATGTAGATGTTACAGCCTCGTGGAATAATGTGGATGTTCCATGAAGTCTCAAGGTGTAAATATAACAGAGACTCGTTGCAGCAGTTTTTGTAAAGGCATTTTGAAAAGAGCTACTGTATTGTTCTATAATTAATTTTATGGACCATGTATGAATTCAACAGGGCTGATCCAGGAACGAATCCAAAAATGCAGATTTGAGTTAGCATTTTAGCTCTTCCCACTTTCCAAAGTCTGTGTGTCACCATAAACTGTTGTACGATTTGAGCTCTCTAAATAAAGCTGCCTTGCCTTAATTAATGACTTTATGAACACGACAGCCACAGCCATGGACATCAACTTGATCAAATAAGAGGACATTCTCGAACAAGAGGTCACAAGGTGAAGGTATTGGTTGGAGGTGTGATTGTAGTTTCTAATTCCAACCGGCATGTTTAGTTCCATTACAGGTTGATAATACCTTTTTATACTCAATTATTACATTTAAGTTTAAAAACTTGTGAAAATTAAGTTCGCGACTGAAGATTATCATGATGAACTAAATATTTTAGCTTCCCCACAGTTTATCATCAACAATTATCCAAGAACACATTAAAAATCTCTTGGTTTTATGTGGTCGGGTCGGCCTTTAAAAATACTCCACCCTGTCATCATTACCCTGTGACCTCCAGCCCTCGTTGCTGAATACTAACATGTTTGTCTTTAGAAGAAGTACGAAGACTGATTTACCTCTATGGTTCATCTGTGCACAGTTCTGCGAAAAGAGCGAATTTGTTTGGCTCCCCAGGACACCAGTAGGATCTAAAGAATCCTGAACCATCACTCCAACTCCAAACACCCTCCTAAATACAAAAATAACACGTTGTAGTCATCACAGTTCGGTTTGGACGGGCTCTGAGGTTTTTTTTTGTGTACCTAAAACATTCAACATAAATGGCAGCAATAGTAATTTATGTTTATGGATGTAAGTATGTTTTTATCTCATGTACTCATAACCATACCTGCCATTCATCCGAGGCTCCAATCCATGCGTCGTCACCAATCATCCGCTGGATGAAGTTATACTCTGCAGAGTTGTGTATGGAGACAAGGTGTCCATCCAGAGATTCACAGTTTCTCTGCAGAAAACAGAAGGGCAGATACCTCATGAGCCACATAAAACCACATTAATTCTGAAAAATATGTTTCGTTACATCGCATATGATCCAAAGACTTGTGCCACCAGGATAACGAAAATAACCACTGTTGAACGGCTGTTAATTGACAGATAAAACTTAAAGGAGGGTAAATATGGAAACTTAAAGCATTATGACTTAGTGATGCCTTCAGCCTCAGGACATTTTTACTACAGGCTCAGCAAGCCACAGGGATGTAACATATTACTTTAATGTTTTGATCATATTTAAAAAGGCCAACAGCAACTGTGCATCTAAGAAAAAGAAATAAGATGTGCTGCCGATATATGACGTTTTGTGCAGTTGCACCCAAAAGCCTCCAGTGGGCGCCAAATGCCACCATACCAAACTTCTTTATATCACCACTGTAGGGCACAAACCTCAAATCTCCACTGTTTAGTTTTATTTTTCATATGTTAGTGCTTTTGGTCACCTTTTACCAGGACAATACGGAAAGTAGCAATTTTGGAGATAGAAGTTTGTGCCCAGTGGGACTGTGACTTGTTTGCTCTTTGAGGCACTGAATCGAATCTGTCTGATTACCTCAGCTTGGGCCCAAGATACACGTGATCGAATGTAGAGGAAACAGCGGTCTCGTAACGACGCCAACCTCCGATCACAAGAATCGTAATCCCTGGTAAGACTGCCATCTGCAAACAACGTTTAAAGAAAGGACAGAGATTAGAAAATAAGTTACAAGACACTCTTTGGAACTGTTTTGGATAATTTTGGTCCATTACAGCTGTTGCTCATAGAAAAACAAATACATTTGATTTACACACAACATTTTAAATGTTAAAGTGCTACAGTTATAAAACAAAGCATAATTTGAAATCATTAAAATAATGATGATAAAGATAAAATGAACACATCAAAATTCAAAACATACAATTAAATAGTTAGGACCCAAAGTTAAAAATCATTTATAAATAAGTCATACTAAGAAGTGTCAAGACAGCACAAATTTGCCATGACATTCTCCATTATTGTCAGGAGACTTATTGTAATAAAAAAAATATGGAAATGCCCAATCTCATTCTGTTAACAAATACATTAAAGAATTTCTGATCCACATCTGGATTTGGATCACCAGCAAAATCTAATTACTTCTTCTTGTGCAAACACCAACATTCCCTGAAAATGTCATCAAATGCTGTAGAGTAGTTACTGAGCTGCTAGCAAAAATATGGAAAATTGCCCTATCTCACTACATTAGCAAATAATTTAAAGCGTTCCCAAATCCGCATTCGGAAATGGATCACCACCAAAATCTAATGACTTCTCCTCTGAGTCTTAACCAACATTTCCTGAAATACATTTTTGAGTTATCTTGCTAACAGACAAATAAGCAAATGATGATAACATAACCTTGGCAGAATTCAAGTGTCTGATGGACTATTAAATTGAAGAAAATCTGCTCATGGCAATCAATTCTTAGTTGTTGTTGTTGTTGTTTTTTTTTTAAATACAACAGAAACAGCCGAAAAATAATGTTTTGTAACATTTCCATGTCCTCAGACTCTTCTGGAAGATCTGAAAGTTGAACATCAGTCAGTGGTCACATTCACTTGATCTTCACTCACAGAATAAAGATGCTAATGGTCCTTTCAAAACACTTTTCATTGACTGGTTCTTTGTTTATTTAATAATTGAAGCATTTAAACCTAAACAAATATTTTATTATTGCTTCATAAAAGTGGAAAGAGTACTAACTCTTTCCTTCTGGAAGAAACGATTCATCAGCCAATACCTCAAGCTCTTCTTCTGGAACATCTGGAGATTAAACACAGAGACTCACTTTATCTGAAAACTATCGGTCAACTCTTGAGATTTTTGGTTCCTCTAAGAATCATTTAATGTCCTTCAAAGTTCATCATGAGAGGAGTTGAAGAAAGAAGGGACAGAAATGACCTCAGCAATACTTTATAAGGCAAAATGATGATTACATGGTTTTGTTGCAGAGTCTCTAATAAAACTGAGACAGCTCCAACTCAGTAACAAGTCTGTGTAAATGTTTTTTTAAGCTGTGATAAAAGAAACTAACGTACCTTCTTTGGCAGGGGGTTCCTCCACCACTGGCTCTGCTTCTGGAGCAGCTAGAAGATGAAAAAGAGAACAGCAGGTTCAACCAAATGTAAGTTAAGTTTCGTCTCATACTGAACTGTCTGCTGGTCTTGTAAGCTAAGAAGGTATAAATGGACCCCAGAGGGACGAACATACCTTCTTGAACAGAGGGTTCTTCCTTCACTGCTTCAGGCGTTCCTTCTGGAACAGCTGCCGGATCAAACACAGCAGTCAGTGACTCCTGTTTTCTGCTGTCTCCACTCTTTATGAACAATAGCTGTATGAAAACACATCCTGATCTCTGTTCATACTCACCAGCAGCATTTGTCAGAGCCATCAGGGCACAGGCGAGTAACAGCATGGTCAGCTTCTTCATGGCTGAATCGATGAAGGGATTCAAACGTCTTCTTTCTTCTCAGGTTCTTCTCGTTGCTCGAGCTCCTTGTGTGGAGATGCTGGACACCTTTTCTCTTAAATACAGTTTCTTATCTACCTTCCTCTGTCAAAAGCACACTCCTTAGACTTATCAGATTTATGGTAATAGAAGGTATCATCTTCAGTTTTGCAAATTAGGCAAAGTTCAAGCAATGAGGAAATACAAACTATTCCTGGAAGTCGGCTCCAGTAATAATTAAGCAGTGAGTAAACTGCAAAACAACAACAATGACAGATATTCAGGCAACTGTTAGACCTTTTTTCATCAAGTCCAAATTTCCTCCTCATCTTCATCCTCCAAGATCAGGGATGGGGGACTGTAGTCACCAAGTGGGCCACATTTTACTCATTCTCATGGCCAGATGGTTTTTGCAGTTTGAAGGGAGCAAAACGGGCAAATATGCATAGCTGTCATAAGGAGTTACCTTATCAACATTTATATAGCATTAAAACTCAATGAAATTAGCAATACTTAATCTAATGAGCAAAACACAAAATTCAAGACAGCTTCAGCTACTCTTAAGTATGTAAGTAATGGAGCATTCACAGATCATTAACGTACACTTAACTTATATTATTTCTGTTTTGACAAATGCACATGAAGAAAATTGAAACAGTTACAGCTACTTATAGTAGCAACTGTAGAGGCAAGACAGTTACGCATGATGCCTGCAAGGTCACTACAGCACATCGGTTGGGCACATCGCTGACATTAGCTTCAGTCTACACGTCACAAGAAGAAGGTAGAGGTGAGATTAGACATTGATCACCGCAGCAGGAACATCTACCAGGAAGTTTAAAGACAAACCTATAAATCAAGACCACAAACATTAAAATCTGAATAACGTGTGAGACCATACAGACAAAAACATGACAGTTCATCTGACTGATGATCAATAAATTCTTCAGAAGTCGAGAAACAAGGAAATAAGTTCAGAGTGAGTTCAACTGGTGACCATGGTGACTTGAAGTTGATGCCATGGTTCACTTTGTCTGTAGATATGTTTGTTTAATTGGCTTTTTATTCTTTGATACAACAATTAATAAAAATGGAGCATTGAAGAGTTCATCCTCTGCTTTTCCAGTGATTTGACTACGATATCTATCAGCACAGTCGTCCACAAGTTGACAGTTGACATGGTAACTCGTTACATCAATACACTGAGACAGTTTTGAGGGTTCAGGAAGAAAAAGTCATAGAATCAGAGTTCAGAGGATTCTGATGCTGAGGTCTGACCATTAGTCTTCAGCTGTCAACAAATATTTAATTATGATATTGATTATTTGTGTTTATTTTGTTACTTTTACTCTCTTATGTTTGCAGTTTACTTCTGACACAACAGGTAGTTACATACAGCCTGAGATCATTTGTGTCCTCTAGTGGTGTCCTCCAGTAACACGCGACACATACAGACAGACAAGTATACAAACAAAAACGCTCATGACGCCAACGGATGCAAACGTGAACTAAGGGGCAAATTGCAAGTACATCTCCGGCTTTAAGGGCAGTTAGCCCAATGTCTTGAAACCTATGCAGCACATCAGTGTAGTCCTTGAACTTTCCAATAAGAAGGAAAATCACAGAGCCCTGGTGTTAAACACAAATGTAGGACTCCTACAGCGTTTCAAGGACTGAACTGAAACACTGCAGGAGGGTTCATTTTGGTTTCTTGAATGACTGAGCACCCAAGGGAGAACTTTAGGCCCTTCATAACACAGACAATACTCCATTAAATTTGCTCTTCTGAGAGGCTGCACGACTGCTTTTCCTTTAGGATGCTTGATTAAGGATTTTAAACTTTGATATAAATGTACAGAGAACTTCCTCATATTGTCTCGAATACTCTGTAAAATGGACTGACCTCCTTTAGGCTCAAACGTGAAGCTTTAGCCACGTGTATTTGGTTGGAAGTGTTTGGGCGACTGATGGACTGGGTAATTATTACCTGCTTGTTGTCTTAATGACTTTTATTTTACAGGAAATAACAATCACACAGTCAGGTCAAATTGTTTTACAGCACAAACAAAAATGAAAGAAACAAAAGGTTATTGGTGTTCATCATTCTTAAAGGACCATTGAAGACTTGACTTAGAACCAAATTGACAAAGAATTTGTACTGGTCAGTGGCATGCAAGTCAACATTTAACATGATGAAGATGTACAGAAAGACCACTACAATATCCAAAGACCAATTTCTTTTGTTTTTTCTTGCCTTTAATGCAAACTGGTCCTTGAGGCTCATTATTTAAGTTGCTAAATGATTAGACTATAGACCACAGACCCCAGATCCAGAAGAGAAGAGCTGGTGTGACTGATAATAGTGTCTAGTACATGCTATTATTTTAGGTGCATTATTCAATTCAATTGTTTTATTCTCAATAAGGCACTCCCCAAAAGCTAGTCTTGTAAATAGGGGCCCTATCATCAGCTAATACTCACAATCAGAAACACAAATGCCGTCCAACAACCTGGAAATCTCAGATTTCTTGATACTGCTTTCAAACATCTACCTATAGTAGCTGACAAACATTGAGAAATCAGCAAAATTCCAGTGAAAATGCATTCAGGGTCTAAGACAATGACAGCAAAATTCATTTATATCTCCAGATTTCAATAATATTCAGATTTTCTTTTCAAATCTTTAGCCACAGGGTTTAAGGAATGAACTTTTCCTTCAAGCTCTTTTTGAAGCTGGACAGGGATGCAGATGTTTTTACGCTGCTTTCATACCAGATCTGTGGACCTCTGCAGGTCACATTGAAGCATCTACATTTAAGTTTGCATTTCTTACCCTTTAAGATTTATTGTGTTCTCATGTTTTGTGAACAAGAAGGTCCGTATAAGATCACAGTCTTTCACAGTCAGCTTTAGAAGTTTGTAATAGTTAAAAAAAACAAAGACAACATTTATTTTGACTGTGTCAAATATTTCATTTCTGAAGATGAGTAGGATCTGTATGACACAAGATGTCATTCCAGGAGAGACCTGTACAGGGTTAGGAGAGCTTCAAGAGGCTCCATTGTTAAACCTAAAGGGCCCTTTATGAAGGTCTTCAAACCCAAGGAGGGTCCTGGAGGCCCGCAAGCTCCTGTTTGATGGCACATTTCCAGGTTTTCACTGATACACTTTAAAAATTTGGACTGACCTGCTTTAGTCACATGAGCTGTTTGAAACTGTTGCAGTAGGGTAAGGCACTGCTGAAACAATCACTGATAAGATTCATAATTTTAACTTGGCTGTAACCTTTATGATTAGTTAGAACTTCTACAACACTTGATATCAAAACAAGGAAATAAAACCGCCCCCAGCAAAGAGAAAGTTCAAAACAATAACAATGTAGTTCTAAACCAACGTTCACTGGAGTCTCGTGACTGCTGCCACCTTTAATGTGAACATATCAGAATCATATCCTGAACAGTATTAATCGAGTATTAAGGGAATTTATTTATTTGTATCGTTATGAGATTCTATCAAGGAATAAACTGTCCTTCTGAGGCCCAAAATAAACAACTCTGTTCTGAAGATGCTTCTTGATAAGGATGCATCGATACCACGTCCTTCAGATCAAATACAAGAGGAAGTATTTAGGCATTCACCAACACAGAGAGCAGAGAGCAGAAAAGCAGGGGTAGAAAAAGTACACAAATACAGTGATCTACTAAAAGTACAGATACTTTGTACAGAATAAAGTCAGAATTCTAAGATTGAAGTCAAAATAAAGTCAGAATTCTGAGATTTAAGTCAGATTAAGATCGGGATTCTGAGACTTAAATAAAAATAATGTCAGAATTCTGACTTAAGTGTCAGGATTGAGAAATTTCAGTCACAAGTCAGAATTCTGGGAGAGTCATAAATATGAAAAGAGAGAAGCAGTTGGTCCAAACTGTATCTCTACAAATGTGTTTTTATCAATTACAGGAGACTAAACTCAAGGAAAATCACAGAGAAACAGAGCTGCACATGATGAGATTTAAATTATAGAAGGTAATTAAGTTTAGTTCTGAACCCTCATACTGAACAATAGTTACGTTTGGCTTGACTTAATGAAAATTGTAGGCCTTCAGTTTGACCATTAGCTGATAATTGATCTTAATTCTGGATTTTGATAGTAAGATAATGACTTAATCTCTTATTAAACCACTTGTCAAATATGTCACATATTTTGCATTTCAGCACAGAGGTTTCAGTCCATACTCACAATGTAGACGGCTGAACGGTTCAGGTTTCAGTTCAGTTTACGGGTTCCAGGACTGGGAGACGAGAGCGTTGTGGCTGTGTTGCTTTGACAAACACATTTGTAAAAATAAACTCGGATTATGGTATGCTATTTAACTGGTCTACTCAGCAAACTGGGCTCAGTGATTGATACGTTCACCGACCGGTCAGACCACAGTACATTCAGTGCGCAAACTGTTGCAATGAGAGGATCAGACAGTCACGTGTTTTCTAGAAATATGGGTTTTATACACTACTTGTTATATGCTGTGTCCTACTGTACGTGAGTTGCGATGGAGATTTAGCAGAGTTAAAAAAAAAAAAAGAGAGTTTTCTCCGAGGTACACTTGAACACAACACATCCCTATCTCCCTCCATCGTTCAGTACATTCACTTAAAAGATTTGTTCTTTTGAATGAATTGAACAACACACTGTGTCAAATGCGGTGCTTGTTTATGATAGAAGAGGAGTCGTGACTATGGGTGTTCTGAAGAGGACAAACTGAAATATTAACAGTTTAAACAAAGTGTTGAGCCTAATTTGTCATTAATGTTACCTTCTTAGCACAGAAAATCTTTGTCAACATGAACAATTAGCAGAATCAGGTACAGGCCTCATCCATACAGTTGGCAGCTGCCACCTTTTTTTTTTTTTTTAAACAAATGAATAATGACAAAATTATTTTATTTACAAGTTTAAGCACTTCTTGTTATTCTACAAGACCCAAATCCAGTGAAGTTGGCACGTTGTGTAAATCGTAAATAAAAACAGAATACAATGATTTGCAAATCCTTCTCAACTTATATTCAATTGAATACACTGCAAAGACAAGATACTTAATGTTAGAACGGAGAAACTTTATTTTCTTTAGCAAATAATCATCAACTTAGAATTTAATGGCAGCAACACATTGCAAAAAAGTTGGCACAGGGGCATTTTTACCACTGTGTTACATCGCCTTTCCTTTTAACAACACTCAGTAAACGTTTGGGAACTGAGGAGACCAATTTTTGAAGCTTTTCGGGTGGAATTCTTTCCCATTCTTGCTTGATGTACAGCATAAGTTGTTCAACAGTCCGGGGTCTCCGTTGTTGTATTTTACGCTTCATAATGCGCTACACATTTTCAATGGGGAACAGGTCTGGACTACAGGCAGGCCAGTCTAGTACCCGCACTCTTTTACTACGAAGCCACGCTGTTGTAACACGTGCAGAATGTGGCTTGGCATTGTCTTGCTGAAATAAGCAGGGGCGTCCATGAAAAGACGTTGCTTGGATGGCAACATATGTTGCTCCAAATTCTGTATGTACCTTTCAGCATTAATGGTGCCTTCACAGATGTGTAAGTTACCCATGCCTTGGGCACTAATACACCCCCATACCATCACAGATGCTGGCTTTTGAACTTTGCACCTATAACAGTCCGGCTGGTTCTTTTCCTTTTTGGTCCGGAGGACACGACGACCACACTTTCCAAATACAATTTGAAATGTGGACTCGTCAGACCACAGAACACTTTTCCACTTTGCATCAGTCCATCTTAGATGAGCTCGGGCCCAGCGAAGCCGGCGGCGTTTCTGGGTGTTGTTGATAAATGGCTTTCGCTTTGCATAGTAGAGTTTTAACTTGCACTTACAGATGTAGCGATGAACTGTAGTTACTGACAGTGGTTTTCTGAAGTGTTCCTGAGCCCATGTGGTGATATCCTTTACACAGTGATGCCGGTTTTTGATGCAGTACCGCCAGAGGGATCGAAGGTCACGGGCATTCAATGTTGATTTTCGGCCTTGCCGCTTACGTGCAGTAATTTCTCCAGATTCTCTGAACCTTTTGATGATATTACGGACCGTAGATGATGAAATCCCTAAATTCCATGCAATAGCTCGTCAAGAAATGTTCTTAAACTGTTGGACAATTTGCTCACACATTTGTTCACAAAGTGGTGACCCTCGCCCCATCCTTGTTTGTGAATGACTGACCATTTCAGGGAAGCTGCTTTTATACCCAATCATGGCACCCACCTGTTCTCAATTAGCCTGTTCACCTGTGGGATGTTCCAAATAAGTGTTTGATGAGCATTCCTCAACTTTCTCAGTCTTTTTTGCCACTTGTGCCAGCTTTTTTGAAACATGTTGCAGGCATCAAATTCAAAATGAGCTAATATTTGCAAAAAATAACACAGTTTACCAGTTTGAACGTTAAGTATCTTGTCTTTGCTGTGTATTCAATTGAATATAGGCTGAAAGGGATTTGCAAATCATTGTATTCTATTTTTATTTACGATTTACACAACGTGCCAACTTCACTGGTTTTGGGTTTTGTAAGAGGTCAAAGCTGTGGAATGTATTTTGATGAGACTCCCTTCTTGGTTACGCTCCCAGCAACACCCCTTATGTTCACTTCATGCACACTCACAGCCATTGAAAGCATCACTATGAGCTCAGAAGTTTTTGCAGCCTCTGAAAAAAAGGGAGAGCAGGGTAAGACACTCTGCAAACAGGCACCAGGCTGGACTCAAACCTGGACCTGCAGAAGCATGTATATGGGTCTTGTCTGGTTGCTTACCACTCTGCCAAACCAGCACCTCTTCTGATTAATATGTTAGACACATTGACACACATATCATGATCAAAATGCTGCATTGTTGTCTACTTTTCATCTCTGTACTCAATGGAGTTTAACAAACAGACATCAGACCACCTCTTATTATGATTGGTTTGGTATCAACAAAGCTGCATCAGAGACATCAGAGCAAACTTCAGGCCCATCGGCACTGTGTACGTTATTTATTACAAAGACAGACACACAGACCAGCTTCTTCAGTGTTTCAGACTTTAATTCATCATATAAAACAAAGACACATTCACATCTCAAGAACAGTTTAGAGTCAAATAATCTCTCCATAACATCAAACTTTATCAAATCCTATAAACCAAACTTTACATGTACAGTGGTACAGACACAAATACAAAGATACAGTATGACACAAGATCTGTGTTGAAAATAAAACTGACATCACAAATGCGTCAAAGCGTTCCCTCCATGCAGTCCTGCTGACCGAGAAGTTCACAGATCGTCGGCACAGACATAAGGACGCCTCAGACTACAGCTGACAGCGTCCCAGCACTGACGACCTGTGATATAAAAAACAAAGATGGCTCAGTCAGAAAGATGATAAAACTTTATAAATACTTTAACATTTCTTAAAGACGTCAAACACTGAGGAATCAACACAACTGATGACCGAAGCCCGATCAAAATAACTCATAGCCAAAATAGCTTTAAGAATTAAAAGCAGGAGATGCATGCAGATGTTACAGCCTCGTGGAATAATGTGGATGTCCCATGAAGTCTCAAGGTGTAAATATAACAGACTCGTTGCAGCAGTTTTTGTAAAGGCACTTTGAAAAGAGCTACTGCAGTGTTCTATCATTAATTTTATGGACCATGTATGAATTCAACAGGGCTGATGCAGAAACTAGTCCAAAAATGCAGATTTGAGTTAGCATTTTAGCTCTTCCCACTTTCCAAAGTCTGTGCGACACCATAAACTGTTGTACGATTTGAGCTCTCTAAATAAAGCTGCCTTGCCTTAATTAATGACTTTATGAACACGACAGCCACAGCCATGGACATCAACTTGATCAAATAAGAGGACATTCTCGAACAAGAGGTCAAAAGGTGAAGGTATTGGTTGGAGGTGTGATTGTAGTTTCTAATTCCAACCGGCATGTTTAGTTCCACAACAGGTTGATAATACCTTTTTATACTCAATTATTACATTTAAGTTTAAAAACTTGTGAAAATTAAGTTCGCGACTGAAGATTATCATGATGAACTAAATATTTTAGCTTCCCCACAGTTTATCATCAACAATTATCCAAGAACACATTAAAAATCTCTTGGTTTTATGTGGTCGGGTCGGCCTTTAAAAATACTCCACTCTGTTACCCTGTGACCTCCAGCCCTCGTTGCTGAATACTAACATGTTTGTCTTTAGAAGAAGTACGAAGACTGATTTACCTCTATAGATCATCTGTGCACAGTCCTGCGAACAGGGCTCATTGTTTGGCTCCCCAGGACACCAGTAGGATCTAAAGAATCCTGAACCATCACTCCACCGCCAAACACCCTCCTAAATACAAAAATAACATGTGTAGTCATCACAGTTCGGTTTGGACGGGCTCTGAGGTTTTTTTTATTGTACCTAAAACATTCAACATAAATGGCAGCAATAGTAATTTATGTTTATGGATGTAAATATGTTTTTATCTCATGTACTCATATCCATACCCGCCATTCATCCGAGGCTCCAATCCATGCGTCGTCATCAATCATCTGCTGGATGAAGTTATACTCTGCAGAGTTGTGTATGGAGACAAGGTGTCCATCCAGAGATTCACAGTTTCTCTGCAGAAAACAGAAGGGCAGATACCTCATGAGGCCACATAAAACCACATTAAGTTCTGAAAATACGTCTCGTTACATCACATATGGTCAAAGACCTGAGCCACCATGCTCCCAAAGCCTCCTCCTGAATAAGCTGGAATAGAATTTTGTTTCATCCCGAGGAGCTTCTTTAATGGACAGGAAGGTTACGACCAATGATTCAAATCTAAACACAAGAGGGTCTATTGGAGATAGTGGATGAACCAGTCTTACTGTTAACGTCAAGCCCTGATTCTGGTAAAGTCCTCTCTAAACTGTTTGTTACTTCAGTTTTTCCAGGGGAGTGCAAGTAGAGCCTAATCTCCGATCTGACAAAAAACCAACCAATTATTGATAAGCAATTTCTAAATGCATTGTCATATTGTTTCAGACCAGGCTAACGGCAAAAAATAACCACTGTTGGCAACTGATAATTAACAAATAAAACTAAAAGGAGGGTAAATATGGAAACTAATCTATGGAGACTAAAGCTTTATGACTTAGTGATGCCTTCAGCCTCAGGACATTTTTTGGCTTGACAAGCCACAGGGATGTATACATTTTAGTCCATTATGTGGGGTTATGCATGTAGTTGATATGGAAGTCCTCCAGAACAAAGAGAGAAGAAGCAATTATGAATCCCACTCCTTAAAGTGCCTTGTGCGCTTACTTTAATGCTTCTTTAATGTTTTGATCATATTTAAAAGGCCAACAGCGACTGTGCATCTAAGAAAAAGAAATAAGATGTGCTGCTTATATGTGAGGTTTTGTGCAGTTGCACCCAAAAGCCTCCAGTGGGCGCCAAATGCCACCATACCAAACTTCTTTATATCACCACTGTAGGGCACAAACCTCATATCTCCACTGTTTAGCTTTATTTTTCATAATGTAGTGCTTTTGGTCACCTTTTACCAGGACAATACGGAAAGTAGCAATTTTGGAGATAGAAGGTTTGTGCCCAGTGGGACTGTGACTTGTTTGCTCACTGAATCGAAATCCGTCTGATTACCTCAGCTTGGATCCAAGATACACGTGATCGAATGTAGATGAAACAGCGGTCTCGATAACGACGCCAACCACGATCACAAGAATCGTCATCCCTGGTAAGACTGTCATCTGCAAACAACGTTTAAAGAAAGGACAGAGATTAGAAAATAAGTTACAAGACACTCTTTGGAACTGTTTGGATAATTTTGGTCCATTACAGCTGTTGCTCATAGAAAAACAAATACATTTGATTTACACAACATTTTAAATGTTGAAGTGCTGCAGTTATAAAACAAGAGCATAATTTGAAATCATTATAATAATGATGATAAAGATAAAATGAAGACATCAAATTCAAAACATACAATTAAATAGTTAGGACCCAAAGTTAAAAATCATTTATAAATAAGTCATACTAAGAAGTGTCAAGACAGCACAAATTGCCATGACATTTCCATTATTGTCAGGAGACTTATTGTAATAAAAAAAATATGGAAAATGCCCAATCTCATTCTGTTAACAAATACATTAAAGAATTTCTGGATCCACATCTGGATTTGGATCACCACCAAAATCTAATTACTCCTTTCTTGTGCAAAGACCAACTTTCCCTAAAATTGTCGTCAAATTTTGCCAAGACGTCAACAAATCCTTGTTAAAGATTCCTGGATCTGCATTCAGAGTTGGGTCCCCGCCAAAAACCTTTTGTGTTACTAGCAAATTAGTGGAAAACTGCCTATTCCACATTGTTAACAAATCCTTTAAAAAATTCCTGGATCAGCATCAGGATTCTAATCCCCACCTCAATGGTATCACTTCTTTCCTGTGCAATGAGCCTCAACTTACCCTAAAATTGTCAGTACAGTTGTTCAGTTATTGGTGAAAATGTGGAAAACTGCCCAATTTCACAACTTTAACAAAAAATTTTAGTATACAAATACTAAAAATTCCTGCATCCAGATTCAGATCATCAACAAAACCTTGTCATTGCCTTCTTGTGCAATTACCAACATTCCCTGAAAATGTCATCAAATGCTGTAGAGTAGTTACTGAGCTGCTAGCAAAAATATGGAAAATTGCCCTATCTCACTACATTAACAAATAATTTAAAGCGTTCCCAAATCCGCATTCGGAAATGGATCACCACCAAAATCTAATGACTTCTCCTCTGAGTCTTAACCAACATTTCCTGAAATACATTTTTCAGTTATCTTGCTAACAGACAAATACGCAAATGAT
Source organism: Cetoscarus ocellatus (assembly GCA_037902135.1). Classification (NCBI taxonomy): domain Eukaryota; kingdom Metazoa; phylum Chordata; class Actinopteri; order Labriformes; family Labridae; genus Cetoscarus; species Cetoscarus ocellatus. The sequence goes on along the minus strand of JBAMNC010001976.1, from coordinate 87,490 downwards.
GATAACATAACCTTGGCAGAATTCAAGTGTCTGATGGACTATTAGATTGAAGAAAGTCTGCTCATAGATATCAATTCTTGGTTGTTGTTTTTTTTTTTTTTTAATAAAACAGAAACAGCCGAAAAATAATGTTTTGTAACATTTCCATGTCTTTAGATTCTTCTGGAAGACTTCATATATTTTTGGGTTATCTTGCTAACAGGCAAATATGAAAATGACAGAAACAACTTAACCTTCTTGGCAGAGTAAAAGTGTCTGATGGATCTGCTTTTAGAAATAAATACTAAGTTGATCAGGGTTTTTTTTAATAAAACATGATAAGAAGAAAACTAATCTCACCCTCTTCTATGTTTTGTAACATTTCCATGTCCTCAGACTCTTCTGGAAGATCTGAAAGTTGAACATCAGTCAGTGGTCATATTCACTTGATCTTCACTCATAAAATAAAGATGCTAACGGTCCTTTCAAAACATTTTCCATTGACTGGTTCTTTGTTTATTTAATAATTGAAGCATTTAAACCTAAACAAATATTTTATTATTGCTTCATAAAAGTGGAAAGAGTACTAACTCTTACCTTCTGGAACGAACGATTCATCAGCCAATACCTCAAGCTCTTCTTCTGGAACATCTGGAGATTAAACACAGAGACTCACTTTATCTGAAAACTATCGGTCAACTCTTGAGATTTTTGGTTCCTCTAAGAATCATTTCATGTCCTTCAAAGTTCATCATGAGTGGAGTTGAAGAAAGGAGGAACATAAATGACCTCAGCAATACTTTATAAGGCAAAATGATGATGAATAATAGAAGGTTTTGCGGCAGAGTCTCTAATAAAAACAAAACAGCTCCAACTCAGTAACAAGTCTGAGTAAATGTTTTTTTAAGCTGTGATAAAAGAAACTAACGTACCTTCTTCAGCAGGGGGTTCCTCCACCACTGGCTCTGCTTCTGGAGCAGCTAGAAGATGAAAAAGTGAACAGCAGGTTCAACCAAATGTAAGTTAAGTTATGTCTCACACTGAACTGTCTGCTGGTCTTGTAAGCTAAGAAGGTATAAATGGACCCCAGAGGGACGAACATACCTTCTTGAACAGAGGCTTCTTCCTTCACTGCTTCAGGCTCTGCTTCTGGAACAGCTGCCGGATCAAACACATCGGTCAGTGACTCCTGTTTTCTGCTGTCTCCACTCTTTATGAACAATAACTGTATGAAAACACATCCTGATCTCTGTTCATACTCACCAGCAGCATTGGTCAGAGCCATCAGGGCACAGGCCAGTAAAAGCATGGTCAGCTTCTTCATGGCTGAATCGATGAAGGGATTCAAACGTCTTCTTTCTTCTCAGGTTCTTCTCATTGCTCGAGCTCCTTGTGTGGAAATGCTAGACACCTTTTCTCTTAAATACAGTTTCTTATCTTTCTTCCTCTGTCAAAAGCACACTCCTTAGACTTATCAGATTTATGGTAGTAGCAGGTATCATCTTCAGTTTTGCAAATTAGGCAAAGTTCAAGCAATGAGGAAATACAAACTATTCCTGGAAGTCGGCTCCAGTAATAATTAAACAGTGAGTAAACTGCAAACAACAACAATGACAGATATTCAGGCAACTGTTAGACCTTTTTTCATCAAGTCCAAAATTTCCTCCTCATCTTCATCCTCCAAGATCAGGGATGGGGGACTGTAGTCACCAAGTGGGCCACATTTACTCATTCTCATGGCCAGATGGTTTTTGCAGTTTGAAGGGAGCAAAACGGGCAAATATGCATAGCTGTCATAAGGAGTTACCTTATCAACATTTATATAGCATTAAAAGTCAATGAAATTAGCAATGCTTAATCTAATGAGCAAAACCCAAAATTCAAGACAGCTTCAGCTACTCTTAAGTATGTAAGTAATGGAGCATTCACAGATCATCAAAGTACACTTAACTTATATTGTTATTTCTGTTTTGACAAATGCACATGAAGAAAATTGAAACAGTTACAGCTACTTATAGTAGCAACTGTAGAGGCAAGACAGTTATGCATGATGCCTGCAAGGTCACGACAGCACATCGGTTGGGCACGTCATCCAAAATGAACACGTCGCAGACGTGAGCTTCAGTCTACACGACACAAGAAGAAGTTAGAGGTGAGATTAGACATTGACCACAGCAGGAACATCTACCAGGAAGTTTAAAAGACAAACCGATAAATCAAGACCACAATCGTTAAAATCTGAATAATGTGTGAGACCATACAGTTAAAAACATCACAGTTCATCAGGCTGATGATCGATAAATTCTTCAGAAGTCGAGAAACAAGGAAATAAGTTCAGAGTGAGTTCAACTGGTGACCATGTACACTGGTGACTTGAAGATGACATTATGGCTCACTTTGTCTGTAGATCTGTTTGTTTAATTGGCTGTTTTTCTCATATATAAACTTATAAAGTATTCTTTGATACAATTAATACAGATGGAGCATTGAAGGGTTCATCCTCTGCCTTTTCCAGTGATTTGACAATCATCCACTGTCAACCATCAGCACAGTCGTCCACAAGTTGACAGTTGACATGGTAACTTGTTACATCAATACACTGAGACAGTTTTGAGGGTTCAGGAAGAAAAAGTCATAGAATCAGAGTTCAGAGGATTCTGATGCTGAGGTCTGACCATTAGTCTTCAGCTGTCAACAAATATTTAATTATGATATTGATTACTGGTGTTTATTTTGTTACTTTTTCTCTCTTGTGTTTGCAGTTTACTTCTGACACAACAGGTAGTTACATACAGCCTGAGATCATTTGTGCCCTCTAGTGGGGTCCTCCAGTAACACGCGACACATACAGACAAGTATACAAACAAAAACGCTCATGACGCCAACGGATGCAAACGTGAACTAAGGGGCAAATTGCAAGTACATCTCCGGCTTTAAGGGCAGTTAGCCCAATGTCTTGAAACCTATGCAGCACATCAGTGTAGTCCTTGAACTTTCCAATAAGAAGGCAGATCACAGAGCCCTGGGGTTAACCCCAAATGTAGGACTCCTACAGCGTTTCAAGGACTGAACTGAAACACTGCAGGAGGGTTCATTTTGGTTTCTTGAATGACTGAGCACCCATGGAAGAACTTTAGGCCCTTCATAACACAGATGAGACTCCATTAAATTTGCTCTTCTGAGAGGCTGCATGACTGCTTTTCCTTTAGGATGCTTGATTAAGGATTTTAAACTTCGATATAAATGTACAGAGGACTTCCTCATATTGTCTCGAATACTCTGTAAAATGGACTGACCTCCTTTAGGCTCAAACGTGAAGCTTTAGCCACGTGTATTTGGCTGGAAGTGTTTGGACGACTGATGGACTGGGTAATTATTACCTGCTTGTTGTCATAATGACTTTTTTATTACAGGAAATAACAATCACACAGTCAGGTCAAATTGTTTTACAGCACAAACAAAAATGAAAGAAACAAAAGGTTATTGGTGTTCGTCATTCTTAAAGGACCATTGAAGACTTGACTTAGAACCAAATTCACAAAGAATTTGTACTGGTTAATGGCGTGCGAGTCTACATTACATACGGTAAAGACGTACAGAAAGACCACTACAATATCCAAAGACCAATTTCGTTTGTTTTTTCTTGCCTTTAATGCAAACTGGTCCTTGAGGCTCATTATTTAAGTTGCTAAATGATTAGACTATAGACCATAGACCCCAGATCCAGAAGAGAAGAGCTGGTGTGACTGATAATAGTGTCTTGTACATGCTATTATTTTAGGTGCATTATTCAATTCAATTGTTTTATTCTCAATAAGGCACTCCCCAAAAGCTAGTCTTGTAAATAGGGGCCCTATCATCAGCTAATACTCACTATCAGAAACACAAATGCGGTCCAACAACCTGGAAATCTCAGATTTCTTGATACTGCTTTCAAACATCTACCTATAGTAGCTGACAAACATTGAGAAATCAGCAAAATTCCAGAGAAATTGCATTCAGGGTCAAAGATAATGACAGCAAAATTCATTTAAATCTCCAGATTTCAATAATATTCAGATTTTGTTTTCAAATCTTTAGCCACAGGGTTTAAGGAATGAACTTTTCCTTCAAGCTCTTTTTGAAGCTGGACAGGGATGCAGATGTTTTTACGGTGTTTTCATACCAGATCTGTGGACCTCTGCAGGTCACATTGAAGCATGTACATTTAAGTTTGCATTTCTTACCCTTTAAGATTTATTCTGTTCTAGTGTTTTGTGAACAAGAAGGTCGGTACAAGATCACAGAGTTTCTCACAGTCAGCTTTAGAAGTTTGTAATAATTAAAAAAAACAAAAAAAAACAGAGGGAACATTTATTTGGACTGTGACAGATATTTCATTTCTGAAGATGAGTAGGATCTGTATGACACCATATGTCATTCCAGGAGAGACCTGTACAGGGTTAGGAGAGCTTCAAGAGGCTCGATTTTTAAACCTAATGGGACCTTTATGAAGGTCTTCATACCAGAGGAGGGTCCTGGAGGCCCGCAAGCTCCTGTTTGATGGCACATTTCCAGGTTTTCACTGATACACTTTAAAAATTGGACTGACCTGCTTTAGTCACATGAGCTGTTTGAAACTGTTGCAGTAGAGCAAGGCACTGCTTTAACGATCACTGATAAGTTTGATAATTTTTAACATGGCTGTTATCTTTATGATTAGTTAGGATTTATACTACACTCAATATCAAAACAAGGAAATAAAACAGCCCCCAGCAAAGAGAAAGTTCAAAACAAAAACTAGAAAAGCACTCGGAGAGCGCAGACCTCTGCCAAGCAGCTTCTGTCCACTTTGGCGAAAATGGCCTTATTTGGCAATGTTAAAGAATCCTTTAAAATATTCCTGGATCCAGACCGTGATCCGGATCACCCCCAAAATTTGATCAGTTCTTCCATATCCCATTCCCGACAATTCCTGAAAATTTCATCCAAATCTGTTCCGAACAAAAGTTCTGAATGGATTTTGAACACAAACAAACAGACAGATAAACGCCAACAAAAAAATAACCTCCTTGGCGGAGGTAATAAAAAAAGGCTGATAAATGCCGATGCAGTGGGACCAACTGTAGAGTTGGACATTCAGCTCTAAGAATGGCCAATGCCCATATTTTGCAGCGAGATCCACAAACTTATGACATCTTTTATCCCCAACCATCTGCTCTGGCACGCACATTTTTCTGTTTGCATGTTCCTTTGTATTTGACAGACAAAACAAATCAAACAAACATAAGGTATCAAGAGTTACTTAAATTTTCGCATGTACATTTGAGTTTTAGATGCCTTTTGAAGAATCTGCAGACCTGATGGATTGTGGGAGTTAATTTCTAAGGGTGAACAGCACAATTCTCGTTGCATTTCGCAGTCTTGGCAACATGGCGATGTACTCGCTAAATCTAGAGACTTATTAAACCCTCTTGGTGACTTTTTTTGTCAAAACTGTCGAAATTGGTGACTTTTCTGGCATTTTGGAGACTCATGAAACAATGCATAGTTATGCAGTTACGGTCCTCAACGATCAGCGGGTGTCGCGGTGAGCCCACCACTGTAATAGCAGAAATTGCACTTGGAGACTTCAGAGTGATTCTTAATGCAATGTATCACAAATTCATTAGGTGTGCTAAAACTTTTTGCATTATATGTTTGATCAATGATCAGCAATACCAAGCTATGTTGGGCCAAAATTCCACAATGTTGAGTGGGCCACCTGTGCATTACATCTACATTGGTAAACATTTAAAATCCATCTTCAATAAGTCAGGTGGTTGTCAGAAGACGTCATACTTGACAAACACGTTTCTCTCTTGAATTAACCATGAACGAATTTTCACTGGAATTTTATTTTTTTCTCAGCTTATTAGATGAAGTATTGCTAATTTTCTAAGTGCTATATAAATGTTTATAAGGCAACTCCTTTACTGTGCATATTTGCATGTTTTACACCCTTCAAACTGCAAAAATTCAACCAAATGGCCATGAGAATGAGTAAATGAGGCCCAGTTGATGACTAAATTCCCCTATCTCTGATCTAGTAGGATGTAGATGAGGGAGAAATTTTGGACTTGATGAAAAGAGGTCTAAAATGTTGTCTAAACATCGATGGTTGTTGTTGTTTGCAGTTGCCTCACTGCTAAACTTTACTGGAGCCGACCTCCTGGAAAAAGTTTGTATTTCCTCATTGCTTGAACTTTGACTCATTAGCAAAAGGTGGTACCTGCTATTATCATAGATTTGATGAGTCTAAGGAGTGTGTTTTTGATGGAGGAAGAAAGATAAGAAACTGTATATAAGAGAAAATGTGTCCAGCATCTCCACACAAGGAGCTCAAAGAACCTGAGAAGAAAGAATTTCCTTGTTTCTCGACTTTTGAAGAATTTATCGATCATCAGTCAGATGAACTGTCATGTTTTTAACTGTATGGTCTCACACGTTATTCGGATTTTAATGATTGTGGTCTTGATTTATAGGTTTGTCTTTAAACTTCCTGGTAGATGTTCCTGCTGCGGTGATCAATGTCTAATCTCACCTCTACCTTCTTCTTGTGACGTGTAGACTGAAGCTCATGTCAGCGACATGCCCAACCGATGTGCTGTAGTGACCTTGCAGGCATCATGCGTAACTGTCTTGCCTCTACAGTTGCTACTCCAAGTAGCTGTAACTGTTTCAATTTTCTTCATGTGCATTTGTCAAAACAGAAATAATATAAGTTAAGTGTACGTTAATGATCTGTGAATGCTCCATTACTTACATACTTAAGAGTAGCTGAAGCTGTCTTGAATTTTGGGTTTTGCTCATTAGATTAAGCATTGCTAATTTCATTGAGTTTTAATGCTATATAAATGTTGATAAGGTAACTCCTTATGACAGCTATGCATATTTGCCCGTTTTGCTCCCTTCAAACTGCAAAAACCATCTGGCCATGAGAATGAGTAAATGTGGCCCACTTGGTGACTACAGTCCCCCATCCCTGATCTTGGAGGATGAAGATGAGGAGTAAATTTTGGACTTGATGAAAAAAGGTCTAACAGTTGCCTGAATATCTGTCATTGTTGTTGTTTGCAGTTTACTCACTGTTTAATTATTACTGGAGCCGACTTCCAGGAATAGTTTGTATTTCCTCATTGCTTGAACTTTGCCTAATTTGCAAAACTGAAGATGATACCTTCTATTACCATAAATCTGATAAGTCTAAGGAGTGTGCTTTTGACAGAGGAAGGTAGATAAGAAACTGTATTTAAGAGAAAAGGTGTCCAGCATCTCCACACAAGGAGCTCGAGCAACGAGAAGAACCTGAGAAGAAAGAAGACGTTTGAATCCCTTCATCGATTCAGCCATGAAGAAGCTGACCATGCTTTTACTCGCCTGTGCCCTGATGGCTCTGACGAATGCTGCTGGTGAGTATGAACAGAGATCAGGATGTGTTTTCATACAGTTAGTGTTCATAGAGAGTGGAGACAGCAGATAACGGGAGTCACTGACTGATGTGTTTCTTCCAAAAGCAGAGCCTCCTGTGCAGGTGAAAGAACTGTCCCCTCCAGACGGTGAGTTCATGATTTCTTTACACTTAAAAAAAAAACCCAATCACTTATCATTTTTACTTCGGGACACCCTAAAAATGTTAATTCATTTGCCTTTAGCTACAGAAAGCTTCGAGTCTCCCTTACTGTCAATCAGTGAAGTGTTTTTTTCTCTCTGAGGTCCTTTTGTACCTTCTGTGTTCAAATCTTCCCCAAATGAGATCAGAAGGGCAGCAGACTGCGAGACAAAAGCCCAGTTCAGACAGGGCTGTCACAAAATACTGCTATGGACGATAACTGACTTTATCAAACAAACACAGTAATCATATTGAGCTGAAAATATTTATACAGTGATACATTGGCGGGGCCAGATGGGTTCCTGTGCCCAAAAGTGACATAATACGTTAGTTTCTTTTATCACAGCTTACAAAAGCATTTACTCAGACTTGTTAATGAGTTGGAGTTGTTTTGGTTTTATTAGAGTCTCTGCAACAAAGGCTTCTATCATTCATCATCATTTTGCCTTATAAAGTATTGCTGAGGTCTTTTCTATTCCTCATTTCTTCAGTTCCTCTCTGGATGAACTTTGAAGGACATTAAATGGCTCCTAGAGGAACCAAAAATCTCAAGAGTTGACAGTTTTCAGATAAAGTGAGTCTCTGTGTTTAATCTCCAGATGTTTCAGAAGAAGAGCTTGAGGAACTGGCAAATGAATCGTTCCTTCCAGAAGGTAAGAGTTAATTCTCTTGCCACTTTTATTAATACAATAAGAGATTTTTTTTTTTAATTTAAAGCCTCCAAATATAAAATAAACAAAGAACCAGTCAATGGAAAGTGTTGTGAAAGGACCATTCACATCTTTATTTTATGAGTAAAGATCAAGTGAATATGACCACTGACTGATGTTCAACTTTCAGATCTTCCAGAAGAGTCTGAGGACATGGAAATGTTACAAACCATGGAAGAGGGTGAGATTAGTTTTCTTCTTATTATGTTTTATTAAAAAAAAACCTGAACAACTTAGAATTTATTTCTAAAAGCAGATCCATCAGACACTTTTACTCTGCCAAGAAGGTTAAGTTGTTTCTGTCATTTTCGTATTTGCCTGTTAGCAAGATAACTCAAAAACGAATTTCAACGAATATCAACGAATTTTGATGATATTTTCAGGGATTGCTGGTTGTGGCACAGAAGAGAAGTCATTGGATTTTGGTGGTGGTCCATATCTGGATGTGGATCCAGGACCTCTTTTAAAGTATTTGTTAAAGTTGAGAGATAGGGCAGTTTTCCATATTTTTGTAAATGACTCAATGACAGAGAAATTTCAGAGAATGTTGGTTTTTGTTCAAGGGAGAAGTGATACAATTTTGTTGGTGATCTAAATCTGGATGCTACAGCGGCATATTAGGGCCACTTAAAGAAAAAAATTTGAGAAAAAACTCGAAATTATCAAGTTTATAAAGTTGCAATTTTAAGACTTTATAAACTTGCAAATTTACTACTTTATTTAGTGATATTTCAGGTCAATAACTCTTCAATAAAACAACGGAGTTCCAAACCCAACCCCTATTTTTAATCACTGTCATAAAGACTGTGAGCTACAACCTCATTTTCCTCCAAACGAGCCATCTTCCGAGCCAGACAGCTTCAATTGGTCTCAATACGCTGCCGGTGATGGCTCGGTGATGCCGGTGACTTTATAAAGTTGTAAATTTGCGACTTTATAAAGTCATGTTTGCATCCATTGCTGTCATGGACGCGTTTTTGTTTGTATACTTTGTCGCAAATTTACAACTTTATAAAGCAGTAAATTTGCAGCTTTATAAACTCAAAAATTTCGAGTTTTCATTATTTTTTTAGTTTCTTTAAATGGCCCTAACACGCCGTCGTTGGATGCCGATTCATTAAAGTAGTTTTTAAAGCTGAGAGATCTGGCAGTTTTCCACATTTTCACTAGTACTACTTTCACTGGTTTTTGCTCAAGGAATAAGTGATAACATTTTAGTGGTGACCCAATTCTGGATACAGATCAAATTCACAAAAGAGAGACATGATTAGATTTTGACAGTGATCCAAATCCAGATGTGGATCCAGAAATTCTTTCATGTATTTGTTAACAGCAAAGATTGGGCAGATTTCCATATTTTGGACAATAACTCTCCTGACAATAATGGAAATGTCATGGCAGTTTGTGCCCTCTTAGCACTTCTAAGCATGACTGATTTTATAAATGATTTTAAATTTTGGGTTCTAACCATTTAATTGTATGTTTTGAGTTTGATGATTATATTGATTATCAGCTAAATCTCTCATAGGAAAAAAAATCCAAATAGTGCCAAAGAGCATCTTGTTCATAAACCAATCCCAGCTCTTTCTTAACTTTGTTTGCAGATGACAGTCCTTTCCAGAGATTAGGAGTTTGTCCTAATGGTTGGAAGAATTATGGAAACCGCTGTTTTACTTACGTTTCATCAGCAACGACTTGGGCCTATGCCGAGGTAATCAGACAAATATCAATTCAGTTCCTTAACAGGCAAACAAGTTACAGTCCCGCCCTTTACACTGACAATATATCGTGGCTGTTGGGCACAAATCTCCTATCTCCAAAACTGCTAATTTTCGTATTGTCCTGATTACAAAAGTATTTTTTTGTACTTTAAGTTGGTGAAAAGTTTGTAAGACTGACTCGCAAACATGGAAGATGACCAAAGCACTATTTTATGAAGAAAAAAAAAGACATTTTAAAAAGTGGAGATGGGGGTTTGTGCCCTACAGCGACGATATTGAGAGGTTTGGTATGATGGCATTTGGCGCCCACTGGAGGCTTTTGGGTGCAACTGCAAAAAATGTCATATTAAAGCAGCACAGGCTTATTTCTGTCTCTGAGATGCACAGTTGCTGTGAAGGCATGTAGAGAGTTGTTGACTTTTAAAGATGATTTAAACATTGAAGTCGTGCTTAACTGTAAGTAGCGCAAAATGTAAAGTAGCCAGCTACAGATCAACACCTCAAAGACAAAGGAGCTGGTCACTGACTTTGGGAAGTCCAGACCAAGACCACGACAAGTTCTGACCGAGGGAGCTGAGGTGGAGGCTGTTGACTCTTACAAGTACCGCGGCCGGTGGCTGGACAGCAAACTGGACTGGATGATCCACACCGACCACCTGTACAGGAAGAGACAGAGCTGGCTGTACTGAGGAGGCTGCGTTTGTTTAACATCTGAAGCCATGTAGCCATATTATTTTTTACTTTGGTTTTATATATATGTATATATATATATATATATATATATATATATATATATATATATACATATATATATATCTGCTAATTGTCTTTACTAGTTTACTTTTTCATATCCTGTGTTCTTTTATCCCTGTGTACAATACAATGCTACAGGAATCTTAATTTCCCAGAGGGAGTGTTCCCAAGGGATAAATAAAGTTCTATCTAATCTAATCTAAGTAAACACACGAAGATCTTTAAGGAATGGGTTTCATGTTTTCCTCTTCTTCTCTCTTCATTCTGGTGAATTTGCAGGTCAACTTCATTCATAACGCCACATTTTGTACTTAAATGCATACATCCCTTTGACTTTCTGAGCCTGGCGGAAAAAAACGCCCCGAGACTGAGGGTATCACCAAGTTGTAATATTTTAGTCTCCATAGTTTCCATATTTATCCTCCTTTTTTTAGTTTTAGTTGTCAATTAACAGATGTTAACAGTGGTTATTTTTCACCATTAGCCTGGTCTGAAACAATAAGACAATGCATTTAGAAATTGCTTGTCAATAACTGATCAACATTTTGTTAGATTGAACATTAGGCTCTACTTTTGAAACTTGCTCTCTCCTAGAACAACTGAAGTAACAAATAGTTTGGGGTGAACATAACTGGAATCAGGACTCAACTTTAACAGCAACACTGGTTCATCCAGAACTTCCAATAGTCTCTCCCTTGTGTTTAGATTTGAGTCATCTGTCGTAGCCTTCCTATCCATTAAAGAAGCTCCTCAGGATGAAACAAAATTCTATTCCAGCTTATTCAGAAGGAGGCTTAGCTTGTATTGCTGAAAGTTTGGGAGCATGGTGGCACATGTCTTTGGATCATATGTGATGTAATGAGACGTATTTTCAGAATTTAATATGTTTTATGTGGCCTTTATCTGTCCTTCTGTTTTCTGCAGAGAAACTGTCAAGTTCGAGGTGGACACCTTGCGTCCGTACACAGCCATGGAGAGTATAACTTCATCCAGCAGATGATCTATAGACTCACAAACACGTATCCTGTAGCATGGATTGGAGGCTCAGATGCAGAGCAGGTATTTACTGAGTACATGAGATGAAAACATACTTACATCTGTAACTGTGAATTCCTATTGCTGTTATTTATGTTGAACCTTTTGGGTACAATCAAAAAAACCTCTGAGCCCGTCTAAACCAAACTGTGATGACGACTGATGTTATTTTTGTATTTAGAATGGTGTTTGGTTTTGGAGTGATGGTTCAAGATTCTTCTCATCTCTCTGGTGTCCCGGGCAGCCAGACAATTTCCAAGGGCAGCAGGACTGTGCACAGATGAACACAGGAGGTAAATCAGTCTTCATACTTCTATTTAAGACAAACGTGTTAATATTCAGCAGCGAGGGCGGGGAATCACAGGGTAGCTTAGAGTCCAGAGATGCAGAGAGTCTCAGGTTCTCGGGTAGTTTGGCCCACATGTGAGAAGCCAGAAAGCTAAAATCTGCCCCACCCTCTTTAGTCCTGACCCTGGGAAGACTGGGTTGATGTCTAATTGAGGACAAAAAGATCTGAAATTTCTTTAGGTCCATCAGGAAACCAGTGTAGAGATCTGAGGACTAATTGAAAATTGACTTCTTTGCATTCCTCCCCTGCCATGTTTTGAAGTCCTTGTTAGCAGTTTGTTAGCATCTGTCCTTTAAAAACATGTATTTTGTGTTGCAAAAGGAAATGTTAGAATCTAGTGTACTTGTGTTCATCACAGACCTTATTTCAGGCATTTATGTGAAAAGCTATTCTAAAGTCCCATAGACTTTGGAATGTAGCGAAGCTAAAATGCTAACTCAAACATGTGTTTTTGGACTCATTCCTGCATCAGCTCTGTTTGATTTCATACATGGTCCACAATATCAATGATATCACAAAACAGTAGCTCTTTCACAGTGCCTTCACAAAAACTGCTTCAACGAGTCTCTGTTATATTTACACCTTGAGACTTTCACGGGACATCCACATTATTCCATGAGGCTGTAACATCTACAGGGCTGCCAACTTTTCAAAAAAACCTTGGAGTGAGATTTGGTGGAGCCAACCCAAATGTTGCTGCATACATGGCAGGACAACATTCGACACATAATGTCTCATTTTGTGTAGGTTTAATCATACTATGTAGCACTCAGAAGTAACACACTGGTACAAGTGCAATTAACTCAGATCCAGGTACAAAGAAAATCAAAATAAATGCTAAATTTTTTGCCGTGTTGTCTGATACTTCCTCAAATGTCATACATAGTGATATTAAACAATAACTGTAATCATGTCATTGCTTCTCATGAGTCTATATCCGACCTGTCTACAGGTCTGTTTATGCACAACCAGCATTTCCAAAACCAGTATTTTGTTCACCAAAAACACCAGGCTGATCACCACTACAGCAGCTTTACAAGAACTGAAAGCTCAATACAAGTTCTAAAACGAGGAGAAATACTTTAATGAATGACCAAACTAAATAAAACTATACTGCATGGTTTTTTTAATGTTTATCAAACTGTCAACAAGCAGCAACAAAACAAAATCTGAACATGTCACAAAACTTAAAAATGCACAAATCTTTACACAATTAACCCCTTAAAGCCTGTTGTATCATGTTTCAGACATACTTTTATGATACCTTTATCTAATTAATATGATCAACAAATTTAAAAAAAAATCATCTGAATACAATAAGATAAATGATAAAAATGTCCTTAAGTGGATTATCAGTAGCCAACAACATCTAATGTAGCAAATGAGATACAAACTATATATATATATATATATATATATATATATATATATATATATATATATATATATATATATATATATATATATATATATGTTAAATTTTATGAAAGTATTAATTTTGTTGGATATCAGTAGGAAGTGAAATAAACATTTCAGCTCCAAAAAAATGTGAATTTTCTGGCTATCATTCGTGCATTCAGGCTTTAAAGGGTTAAATTATGAAGTGCAATTGAATATGTATAATTAGCCTAGATTGAATTTTCCTTTGAAAATGAAAAATGTTTTGGCATCATTGTGTAGGCTACAAGTCCACAACACTATGAACTATCCAGTATAAAAGCATCTGACTTGAAAATTAATGTGAACAGAGGTTATTTTCATTGGAGGACAATAAGGAGTGGACATTAACAGTCAGAATGTCATTAGAAACTGGATCTGCTCAAGTTAACATCTAAGTCAAAGTGACCACTCCTTTATTTTCAAATTAACAAATCTATAATAGAACATCAAAGTCAAAGTAATAATAGCCTACAGAAATGAATTTATAAAGCTGGACAGGGATATGTCAGTAGAGAAATGTAAAACAGTGTAATATTTGTGTGTAGTCTGGTTTATTCTAGTTGGTATACTCTGACATACTCTGATGGATGTTTGTCCTCTTAGGGCCTCCATACACTGAAGACATTTTTGCCACATTTTTACCAGATTTATATACCATCCACTGAATACAGCTCTGAGACCAGTTATGGGCCTCCACCTACAGGTTGGGAACCGCTGCACTAGTAGACTGAATTTAAAGCTTGATCCTTCAAAGATTGTTCTGATATCATGGAGAATAAGTGATGGAGGATCCCTCTAAATGAATTTATTATTTAGAAAACAGTGAGTGAGTGAAAACAAGAGCTGGACTGCTGAAGAGTGTAGAGTGTTGATGAATCAAAGGCTGACTCGTCAGTTTTTGAAGTCTTTTGTTCACTTAAACCGGGCACATGAGCTGTCAAGACACCGTGTGAACGGTAAAATCACACAGAGTGACTGATGATCCCTCACTGTCCCTGCGATGCACGTCTATCTGCGTCTTTACGCTCACCGGCAGACGGAGGAGCGCACACGCACACACACGCTGAGAGAAAGTGAAAGTCACACAAGCATGCTGCTATATGTATCCTTGCGCATTTTGTTGTGGTTATGTGGTATTTCGGGGCGTTTTCTAGTGGGTATATGGCAGACTCCGTGCGGAATGTCCGATAGTCGAGCGCACTTCCACGTAGTAGTTTCTTGTGAAATTACTGTGAAAGCCTACATTTCCCACAATCTTTGCGCATTGTTTTACATTTCTCTGTCATGACGCTGTACACTGAGGATGAGGGGCTGCTCTGCCTGCTGTCTTTGCAAAGCACTAAAATTAAGAGACGGAGCAGTGTTTTGTGTGACACCAGTGTGCGAAGCGGAGTCCGCGCAGTCGTAAAGTTTGAGCTTTGCGCGCACAGGCCTGGTGGACGTCCGCTTTGAGTCCGCGCAGACCTCTGCGCTCCGCTCGAGTATGTGTGAAGTATGGGATTTGTGCCTTCAGCGCGAGAAATCGGAGGTGTGGTGTGAGAGCGTGTGAAGCCAATGAAATGCGTGAGTCTCACGGCCAATGCGTGAGAGTTGGCAGCCCTGCATCTATATGCATCTCCAGCTTTTTATTCTTAAAATTATTTTGATTATGAGTTTATTTAATCAGGCTTCAGTCATTTGTTGTGTTGATTCCTCGGTGTTTGACATCTTTAAAAATGCTGAAGTATCTATAATGTTTTATCATGCTAACTGAGCCATCTTTGTTTTTATATCACAGTTGATCGGTGCTGGGATGATGTTTGGTGTAGCCTACACCGTCCTTATGTCTGTGCCAGGGATCTGTGATCTTCTTGGTCAGCAGGACTGCATGGAGGAAACACTTTTACGCATTTGTGATGTCAATTTTATTTTCAACACAGATCTTGTGTCATACTGTATCTTTGTATTTGTTTCTGTATAACTGTTGCTTGTCATGCTAACTTTGGTTTATTTGATTTAATGAAGTTTGATGTCATGGAGAGATTATTTGACTCTAAACTGTTCTTGAGATGTGAATGTGTCTTTGTTTTATATGATGAATTAAAGTCTGAAGCACTGAAGAAGCTGGTCTGTGTGTCTGTCTTTGTAATAAATAATGTGCACAGTGCCGATCGGCCTGAAGTTTGCTCTGATATCTCTGATACAGCTTTGTTGATACCAAGCCAATCGTAATAAATAATAATGAGTACAGAATTGAAAAATTGACAGACTTACAAACTTGCAGTATTTTGATCATGATATGTGTGTTCATGCATCTAACATAATCAGAAGGGGTGCTGGTTTGGCAGACTAGTAACCAAACAGGCACGACTCATATGTATGCTCTGCTGGTCCAGGTTTGAATCTGGCCTGTGGCCTGTTTGCAGACTGTCCTATGCTACTCTCTCTTGGCCCCCCTCACAAGCCTATCCACTGTCTCCGTCCTGTTAATGAAGGAGGAAAAATGCTCAAAAAATAATCTTTTAAAAAATCAACATGTAATCAGAATAAAAGCATCTGGGCATGCTAAGAACTGTCCTTAACAGCTGCTCTTAAAGCTGTAGTGTGTTCTTTATTTCTCTGGTCATTGGCTCTAAAAAAAAAAAAAAACATAAAAAACTGTCTGGATCATGTCTTTTGAGACATCTGGGACACTGTTAGACATCTGTGCCCTCTCTTGGCCCCATATTCAGTCTTCAGAAAATCTAGCAAGGGAGGCATGCTTTTTGTCCAATAAGGGCCCAGTTTAGCGAGAGCATCTCCATTGGCTGCTCTTTCAATGCGCAGTCACTTTTCAGCCAATCAAGGGAGTCGATTCAACTGGCCATTCTACAAAGGGATATGGTGTTCATGGTGGAAAAGTTGCTGCCTCTGCCACTGATGTCCAAATTGCATTGTTGACATTAGGTTTTTTTTTACTGTGACTATCTGAACAAGATCTTGGCTATTACTAGAAAAGCACTCAGAGAGCGCAGACCTCCGCCAAGCAGCTTCTGTCCACTTTGGCGAAAATGGTCCTATCTGGCAATGTTAAAGAATCCTTTAAAAAATTCCTGGATCCAGACGTGGATCCGGATCACCCCCAAAATTTAATCAGTTCTTCCATATCCCATTCTCGACAATTCCTAAAAAATTTCATCCAAATCCGTTCAGAACTTTTCAAGTTATTTTGAACACATTTGGGTTGGCTCCACCAAATCTCACTCCAAGGTTTTTTTGAAAAGTTGGCAGCCCTGTAGATGTTACAGCCTCATGGAATAATGTGGATGTCCCGTGAAAGTCTCAAGGTGTAAATATAACAGAGACTCGTTGAAGCAGTTTTTGTGAAGGCACTGTGAAAGAGCTACTGTTTTGTGATATCATTGATATTGTGGACCATGTATGAAATCAAACAGAGCTGATGCAGGAATGAGTCCAAAAACACATGTTTGAGTTAGCATTTTAGCTTCGCTACATTCCAAAGTCTATGGGACTTTAGAATAGCTTTTCACATAAATGCCTGAAATAAGGTCTGTGATGAACACAAGTACACTAGATTCTAACATTTCCTTTTGCAACACAAAATACATGTTTTTAAAGGACAGATGCTAACAAACTGCTAACAAGGACTTCAAAACATGGCAGGGGAGGAATGCAAAGAAGTCAATTTTCAATTAGTCCTCAGATCTCTACACTGGTTTCCTGATGGACCTAAAGAAATTTCAGATCTTTTTGTCCTCAATTAGACATCAACCCAGTCTTCCCAGGGTCAGGACTAAAGAGGGTGGGGCAGATTTTAGCTTTCTGGCTTCTCACATGTGGACCAAACTACCCGAGAACCTGAGACTCTCTGCATCTCTGGACTCTAAGCTACCCTGTGATTCCCCGCCCTCGCTGCTGAATATTAACACGTTTGTCTTAAATAGAAGTATGAAGACTGATTTACCTCCTGTGTTCATCTGTGCACAGTCCTGCTGCCCTTGGAAATTGTCTGGCTGCCCGGGACACCAGAGAGATGAGAAGAATCTTGAACCATCACTCCAAAACCAAACACCATTCTAAATACAAAAATAACATCAGTCGTCATCACAGTTTGGTTTAGACGGGCTCAGAGGTTTTTTTGATTGTACCCAAAAGGTTCAACATAAATAACAGCAATAGGAATTCACAGTTACAGATGTAAGTATGTTTTCATCTCATGTACTCAGTAAATACCTGCTCTGCATCTGAGCCTCCAATCCATGCTACAGGATACGTGTTTGTGAGTCTATAGATCATCTGCTGGATGAAGTTATACTCTCCATGGCTGTGTACGGACGCAAGGTGTCCACCTCGAACTTGACAGTTTCTCTGCAGAAAACAGAAGGACAGGTAAAGGCCACATAAAACATATTAAATTCTGAAAATACGTCTCATTACATCACATATGATCCAAAGACATGTGCCACCATGCTCCCAAACTTTCAGCAATACAAGCTAAGCCTCCTTCTGAATAAGCTGGAATAGAATTTTGTTTCATCCTGAGGAGCTTCTTTAATGGATAGGAAGGTTACGACAGATGACTTAAATCTAAACAAAAGGGAGATCCTATTGGAAGTTCTGGATGAACCAGTGTTGCTGTTAAAGTTGAGTCCTGATTCCAGTTATGTTCACCCTAAACTATTTGTTACTTCAGTTGTTCTAGGAGAGAGCAAGTTTCAAAAGTAGAGCCTAATGTTCAATCTAACAAAATGTTGATCAGTTATTGACAAGCAATTTCTAAATGCATTGTCTTATTGTTTCAGACCAGGCTAATGGTGAAAAATAACCACTGTTAACATCTGTTAATTGACAACTAAAACTAAAAAAAGGAGGATAAATATGGAAACTGTGGAGACTAAAATATTACAACTTGGTAATACCCTCAGTCTCAGGGCGTTTTTTCCACCAGGCTCAACAAGTCAAAGGGATGTATGCATTTAAGTACAAAATGTGGCGTTATGAATGAAGTTGACCTGCAAATCCACCAGAACGAAGAGAGAAGAACAGGAAAACATGAAACCCACTCCTTAAAGATCTTCGTGTGTTTACTTAGATTAGATTAGATAGGACTTTATTTATCCCTTGGGATAAATAAAGTGTAACTTGTTTGCCTGTTCAGGAACTGAATTGATATTTGTCTGATTACCTCGGCATAGGCCCAAGTCGTTGCTGATGAAACGTAAGTAAAACAGCGGTTTCTATAATTCTTCCAACCATCAGGACAAACTCTTGATCTCTGGAAAGGACTGTCATCTGCAAACAAAGTTAAGAAAGAGTTGGGATTAGTTTATGAACAAGATACTCATTGGCACTATTTTGATTTTTTTTCCTATTAGAGATTTAGCTGATAATCAATATAATCATCAAACTCAAAATATACAGTTAAATAATTAGAACCCAAAGTTTAAAATCATTTATAAAATAAGTCATGCTTAGAAGTGCTAAGAGGGCACAAACTGCCATGACATTTCCATTATTGTCAGGAGAGTTATTGTCCAAAATATGGAAATCTGCCCAATCTTTGCTGTTAACAAATACATGAAAGAATTTCTGGATCCACATCTGGATTTTGATTACTGCCAAAATCTAATCATGCCTCTCTTTTGCGAATACCAACTTTTCCTGAAATTTTCATCAAATTTTGCCAAGATGTAAGCAAATCCCTGTTAAGAATTCTGTGATCTGGGTCCAGAATTGGGTCACCACCAAAATGTTAGCACTTATTCCTTGAGCAAAAACTAAGAAGAAAACTAATCTCACCCTCTTCCATGGTTTGTAACATTTCCATGTCCTCAGACTCTTCTGGAAGATCTGAAAGTTGAACATCAGTCAGTGATCGTCTTCACTTATTCTTCACTCATAAAATAATGAAGATGCTAACACTCTGTTTAAAATACTTTCCATTGACTGGCTCTTTGTTTATTTAGTATTTGAAGCCTCTAAATAAAAAAAAAATTCTCTTATTGTATTAATAAAGTGGCAAGAGTACTAACTCTTACCTTCTGGAAGGAACGATTCATTTGCCAGTTCCTCAAGCTCTTCTTCTGGAACATCTGGAGATTAAATACAGAGACTCACTTTATCTGAAAACTGTCAACTCTTGAGATTTTTGGTTCCTCTAGGAGCCATTTGATGTCCTTCAAAGTTCATCCAGAGACGAACTAAAGAAAAGAGGAGCAGAAATGGAGCAAAATGATGATGAATAAAAGAAGCCTTTGTTGCAGAGACTAACAAAATCAAAACAACTCCAACGCATTAACAAATCTGAGTAAATGTTTTTTTAAGCTGTGATAAAAGAAACTAACGTACCGTCTTGGAGAGGGAGTTCCTCCACCACTGGCTCTGCTTCTGGAGCAGCTAGAAGATGAAAAAGAGTACAGCAGGTTCAACCAAATGTAAGTAACATTCAGTCTCACTCTGAATTGTTGCTTGTCTTGTGAGCTCAGAAGAACTGAGCATAGAAGGTTGAAAATTGACCCCAGAGGGACGAACATACCGTCTTGAACAGAGGGTTCTTCCATCATTGCTTCAGGTTTTGCATCTGGAACAGCTGGAAGATGACATGGCATCCAGTGACAGGCTAAACCAAATGTTCTGCCTTCTAGTGCATTTGTGTTTGTTACCTTTAGTGTACAGACCAATGTTTCCCAACAAGACCAGTTGAACCTTGTGGTTTCTTTGCAACTTTACAAAAGCCTGTGAGTTCACACTGCTGCACCTTTAAGGTGGCTTTCACACCTAACACGTTTGGTCCAGATAAAATTACCTCTGGTTTACCTTTTTAAAAAGTCTGTTTAATTAAAGGTGGTGAAAAAACTGAAACAAACATTAGTATTGACCAAAGAACCAAACTCTGGTCTGCTTGAAAGTGGAGGTCTTAGTTTGTGACAAAGTGAACCGGAGTTTGGTTTGAAAGGAAGCAAACCCAAAAGCAGCAAGTTGCTTGAATTTCGTTAAATATCACAACAGTGACCAAGCTAACATTGCATTAAGAGACAATATCAAGCAGAGTATGGCACTGTTAGCATTGCTACCACCGCCAGCCTCTGGTCCCCTTAACAGATAAATATCTACAAGTCTATCCTGAATGTGGTTAAACAGTTTTTCTGTTATTATGCAAGCGTTACCTGACACAGCCTGAATACAGCTTTTTTTAAACTTAAAGGATCAAAATCCTTCGAATTGCTTCAAGCAAACTATACTATTCCTCGATTCCTGGTTGTGTATTTATGAGTCATAATGCAACAATAGGCACTGTAGACACCACTTTGACTGTGTATGCCCACGTACAGTTAAAGAGAATACATGTCCTGTATACCTTCTAGACTTTGTTTTTTGTTTTCTTTTTCTTCAGCTTTAGTAATTAGCATTACTCAACTGAGCTGTTTCATTAAAAACAGCCAAATGTTAATATTAGTGCATTTAATTAAAAAATTTAATGACATCGTGCTTTGTCATCACAGACAAATCAAGCAGCTGAATTTGAAACACAGAAGGTACAAGAGGACCTCGGAGAGAAAAAACACTTCACTGACTGATGCTAAAGGAAACTCAAAGCTTTCTGTAGCTAAAGGCAGATGAATTATCATTTTCAGGGTGTCCATAAGTAAAAATGATAAGTGATTGTTTTTGTGTGAAGAATTCATGAACTCACTGTCTGGAGGGGACAGTTCTTTCACCTGCACAGGAGGCTCTGCTTCTGGAACAAACACATCAGTCAGTGACTCCTGTTATCTGCTGTCTCCACTCTTTATGAACAATAACTGTATGAAAACACATCCTGATCTCTGTTCATACTCACCAGCAGCATTTGTCAGAGCCATCAGGGCACAGACGAGTAAAAGCATGGCCAGCTTCTTCATGGCTGAATCGTCTTTCTTCTCAGGTTCTTTGAGCTCCTTGTGTGGAGATGCTGGACACATTTTCTCTTATATTCAGTTTCTCATCTTTCTTCCTCCATCAAAAACACACTCCTTAGAGTTATCAGATATATGGTAATAGCAGATACCACCTTTTGCGAATGAGTCAAAGTTTAAGCAATGAGTAAATACAAACTATTTCCTAGAAGTAGGCTCCAGTAAAGTTCAGCAGTGAGTCAACTGCAAACAACAACAATAGATGTTCGGACAACATTTTAAACCTTTTTTTGTCAAGTCCAAAATTTCTCCCTCATCTTCATCCTACTAGATCAGGGATAGGGGAATTTACTCATCAAGTGGGTCACGTTTACTCATTCTCATGGCCATTTGGTTGAATTTTTGCAGTTTGACGGGTGTAAAACAGGACAAATATGCACAGTTGTCATTAGGAGTTAACTTTTAAACACTTATATAGCATTAGAACTCAAACAAAATTAGCAATACTTCATCTAATGAGGTGAGAAATAATTAAAATTCAAGTGAAAATTTGTTCATGGTTAATTCAGGAGAGAAATGTTGTGCTTGTGAAGTATGACATCTCCTGACAACCACCTGACTTATTGTAGATGGATTTTAAATGTTCCCCGATGAAGATGTAACGCACAGGTAGCCCACTCAACTTTGTGGAATTTTGGCTTAACTTAGCTTGGCATTGTTGATCGTTAAACAAACCTATAGTGGAAAAATTTTTGGGACACCCCATGCATTTGTACGGAGCCCCTAAAGGGACATCAGCAGAAAAAATAAATAAATTAAAACTATCTGTGTGTACCAGATAGTTTCTCGTGTGCACCACATAGTTTTTTGTGCGCACCAGATAGTTTTAATTTATTTTTTTTCTGCCACTGTCCCTTTAGGGGCTCCATACATTTGTGATACATTGCATTAAGAATCACTCTGAAGTCTCCCAGCGCAATTTCTTTTTTTACAGTCACAGCCAAAGCACTAAAGCAATTTTAAAAAATCATTAAAACATAAAATTGACTGGTTTCATAGAAATACATCAGAAATTCTGACTATCGTGTCTGTTTGGTGCCACGGATCAACTTTTGAAAAATTCTCAGAGGATTTGCGTTACACTATATATCATTCCAGGAGTTTAGCTGGGGCTCATATATAGACCTGGGACCTCATCTGTCAAGCTTTGTGTAGGAAATATCCCTACAGGTGGCATACACTGGAAACACAGGACATGTGCACGCGAAAAAAATTTCACACACGCATTTCCTGCGGCTGTTTCCGTTTATAAATCACAAACAGCTCCAAAGATGTTGCACATGAGGAACGCTTTGTCCCACCCATATGGTGCCTATAAAAGGTCAGGTGAATGCCCTTGGTGAATATTTATTGATACCAATTCCACAATGGACCAAGAGGGAAAACGAGCGAAAAAAGAAATTTTGTTAGGTCGAGATATTGGTAGGTGGGTACAGTGTGGACATCACTAATGCCAGAAAGTCAAAAGAGTGGAAGCATGTGGCTGATGCTGTAAATAAGGCTGCCTTAGAGGGTCAGATTGTGGCTGAAGTAAAAAAGAAATGGTCCAATATAACAGTGGAGACTAAAAGGTGGATCACTCTCCATAGAAAGAGTGTCTGAGCGACAGGTGGGGGAAAGGGCACACCGGAGCTCACCCCACAGAGGAAAAGCTGTCGGGATCGGGGAATCCCTCCTGGGCGGTGTGGGGAAAAATGCGACAGAAGCACCAGATGAAGGTAATTGTATTCTCTTGTTTGACATAGTAAAAATGAACCGGCACATGAGCCACTCATCATCGTGAGCCAATAGGTCCTGCTGGTCTCTGAACATCCACTCCCTCCGGAGTCTCCTGTGCACCACATCCTCCAGCAGTGCCAGATAAACCACTGTGTCTTATTTCATCGTGAGTGCGTGCTTTTTTATATCCAACCATCACTTCATTTCCTGAACAGCTACAGGTGTTGAAGCCTAACTGATCAGCAGTTTTGTGCAACGATCATGTCGTTTTAATTACAATTATTATTAACATACAAATTAATTTGAATGGAACATTTTGGGAACACAGTTGCTGTCTGCCTTATTGTTTTGGGAATGAATTTCACAATAACATGTAAGGTTTGTTTCACAATGCCATAATTGATTCAATAATATAGACTACGTGCGTGTGTCCGCTCCTGCGTTTGCAGGGGGCATCAACATAAATTTTTCCTCTTCCCATTCGTTTTTGCAAATATATCCTTCATATGTGATATGTGTCGCAAAAAGACTAATATTCAAATATTTCACTTAAATGTATCAATTTCACAGAGCTGTCTTTAACTTTGTCCTTCTACTGTTGGAGTTGCAGGTTCCTGTTTCTTCAGATTTTGTGCGAACAGCAGGGTCAGTGCTGCCGTGGAGGTGAGCACATTCTCCTATCAAGTTTGTTTTTAATAAATCCTAACTGTTGCTTACAAGTGGGCCTGAGGCCCCTGAACGGTGTTAGGATAGTTTCAAGAGGCTCCAATTTTATGTTTTTTTTCTTTTAAGATTATTTTTTGTGCATTTTGTGCCTTGATTGATAAGAGAGAGTGACAGCGGACAGGCCCATGAAAGGGGGCAAGAGAAAGCAGGGGAAGCCACTCTGCAAAGTGGCCACAGGCCGGATTTGAACCCAGGCCGGCAGAAGCATATGCATGGGCCGTGCCCAGTTGCCCACCACTCCGCCAAACCAGCACCCAAAGAGGCTCCATTTTTAAACCTATTGAGACCTTTAAGAAGGTCTCCAAACCAGAAGGGGGGTCCTGGAGGCCCTCGATCTCTTGTCTGATACGGGAAAAGGCACATTTCCATGTTTTGACTGATACACTTTAAAAATTGGGCCAATCTGCTATAGCCACATGAGCTGTTCAAAACTGTCGCAGTAGAGCAGGGCACTGCTGAGGCAATCACTGATAAGATTGATAATTTTTAACTTGGCTCTTGTCTTTATGATTAGTTAGAATTTGTACTACACTCTTACATCAAAACAAGGAAACAAAAGTGCCCACAGCACAGAGAAAGTTCAGAAACAAAAATAATGTAGATCTGAATCCATATTAATCAGAAT
The DNA here is from genome assembly GCA_037902135.1 of Cetoscarus ocellatus. Taxonomy (NCBI): domain Eukaryota; kingdom Metazoa; phylum Chordata; class Actinopteri; order Labriformes; family Labridae; genus Cetoscarus; species Cetoscarus ocellatus. The sequence continues at coordinate 62,869 of JBAMNC010001976.1, read as the reverse complement.
CTAGTGACTGCTGCCTCTTTTAATGTGAACTTACCAGAATCCTAAATCTCCTCACAGATCTATTCTTCTAACCTACATTTCTCAAGTATTAAAGTAATTTATTTATTTGTGCCCTAATATGATTGTACCGAGGAATAAACTGTCCTCCTGGGGCCCAAAATGAAAACTTTGTTCTGAGGAAGCTTCTTGATATGGATATGGACGCTTCTTGTAGATCAATTACAAGAGGAAGTATGTAGGTACTCATCAACACAGAGAGCAGATGAGTGCCTGATGACATTTATTAAAGTTATTTTGAAAGCAAGGGTAGAAAAAGTACACAAATACAGCAATCAAGCAAAAGTACAGATACTTAATCAATAATTTTGTCAGAATTCTGAAGTTAGTTGTGGAATTGGGAATCACAAACAAAGTAAGGTCAGAATTCTAAGATTTAAATGAAAATAAAGTCAGAAATCTGAAATTAAAGTCAGAATAAGGTCAAAATTCTGAAATTTGAATATTTAAGAATTCAGAAATTTAAATAAAAATAATTTCACAATTCTGCCATTAGTCTCAGGACTGAAAGATTTCTGTCAGAGTGAAGTCAGAATTCGAGAATCTATTTCAGAATAAAGTCAGAGTTCTGGGATTAAGTCAGAATGAAGTAAAATTCTTATATTTAAACCAAAATAAAGAAAGAAATCTCTGATTTAAGACAGACTTCTGCGAGATGAGTCATGAATATGAAAAGAAAGGAGTAGACGGTCTAAACTGTATCTCTACAAATGAGTTTTTATCATTTACAGGAGACTAAACTCGAGCAAAATCAGAGAGGAACAGAACTGAAAATGATGACATTTTAATTACAGAAGTTTATGAAACTTAATTCTAAGCCCTCATACTGAACAACATTTATGTTTTAGCTGGACTATAATAAAAATTTTAGGTCTTCAGTTAGACTGTCAACTGATAAATTATCTTAATTTCTGGATTTTGACAGTAAGATAAAGATTCCATCACTTTATAATACACTTGTCAAATATTTTCCATTTCAGTCCAAACATTTTAGTCCATATTTACAATGTAAATCAACGTTCACTGGTTTCTTGACTGGTGAATAAAATCAGTGTAAAAAGATGAATATTTAATAGTCCCGTCATTTGACTTTTTTATTGAAAAGTAAGAGGTGAAAAAGAAATCCAACGTCCCAGCTTCATCGGAATCGGGGTTTGTACATACAACGCCTCTGGTTACATGTCTGACCGCCTTGTTCCCTCTCCTTAACTGCAGATCTGAAGGCCAGTGTTGCCAGCTCCTCAGTAAGGAAAGTACTGGCTGTTCTAAAAGTCGCTATAAGTCAAACAGTTGATGTGCCAATAAGCTGCCAAACATTTTCAGGTAGCTTGTGCGGCGACTTTGAGCAGTAGCAGCATGTGAACGTGAAGTGGCGCTCTCCTCTCTGCTCTGACTACAGCTGTCAGGGCTGCTGTGAGACTGACCGCCTGACAGTGCTCTGAGATGGGAGGGGGGCCCACTATGGCACCTGCTGATCGTTGAGGACAGTAACTGCAGAACGATATGTGCTGTTTTTGCTGTTTAAGGCCTCACGCTCAGGAATAAACTCCCACAATCCATCAGGTCTGCAGATTCTTCAAAAAGCACCTGAATCTCATGTGAGACTTCAAGTAACTCTTGATACCTTATGCTTGTTTGATTTGTTTTGTCTGTCAAATATGCAGGAACACGCAAACATCACATAACGGTGGTGAAAAATGTGCATGTCAAAGCAGATTGTTGGGGATATCATATGTGGTTCTTGCTGCAAAATATGTGTGTGCCACTCTTAGAGCTGTATGTCCAACTCCACAGTCAGTCCCACTGCATTGTCAGTTATCAACCTTTTTCTATACTCGTTTGTCTTTTAAACAGGGTTTTTTTTTTAGTTTCTTTCAAGAGAGCAGGAGGAGGATGCTTCCAGAGCATGATTTGTGTTCATTTAGGAGCAGAGAGTAAAGACATCCAGAGTCACAAAGAACAGAACTAATTCTCTGTCCGTCTGTGAGGGAGGACAAGTGTCAAATGTGTTGCTTGTTTATAAAAGAAGAGGAGTCGTGACTATGGTGTTCTGATGAGGACAAACTGAAATATTAACAGAGTTTAAACAAAGTGTAGAGGCTAATTTGTATTTAATTTCACCTTCTTAACAAAGAAAATCGTTGTCAACATGACCAATTAAGAGAATTGGGTACAGGCTTCATTCATGTGGTTGGTGGCTGCCATTTTTTTTTTCCAAGGAAAGAAAACTGACCCAATTGTTTTTTTTCCAAGTTGAAGCACTTTTTTGTTATTTTAAGACTTAAAGCTGCAGTATGTATTTTGATGAGACTCACGTCCCTGGTTAAACTCCCAGCAACACCCCTTATGTTCACTTCAAGCACACTCACAGCCATTGAAAGCATCACTAGGAAGGACCTCAGAAGTTCTTTGCAATCTCCAAAAAAACACAGATGGCATACTCTAATGATCTATAGTTTCATTATCAACAGTCAAAGCTGTTATATAACCATATCCCTTCATTGAACGGCCAGTTGAAACAATTCCCCTGATTGGCTGAAAAGTGATTGCACATTGAGAGAGCAGCCAATGGAGATGCTCTCTCTAAACTGGGCCTTCATTGGACAAAAAGCATGCATCTCTTGCTAGACTTTCTGAAGGCTGAATACGGGGCCAAGAGAGGGCACAGATATTGAACAGTGTCCCAGACGGCTCAAAGAACAAGGTCCTGCAGATTTTGGGGTTTTTAAGAGCCGATGACCAAAGAAATAAAGAACACACTACAGCTTTAAAGGGGACATATCATGCTGTTTTCCTTGGCATTATGCCGATCTGGGATGCATTTGGGGTACTTCTGTATGATTTGCAGGTCATAAAGCTCCTTCTTCACCTCAAAATCGCATTTACAAAAGCCTCTCTCTAGCTGCTATTCCAGCTCTCTCTCAAAATGCTTTGATTCAGACAGAGTACACGTGAGAACTGAGACCACGTGTGCTCTGTCCTCTGATTAACCAGTTCTGTGAGGTCTGAGCCGGAGACGGAGTGGAGGGGGTGTCGAGGGTGGGCGGAGGCGTGACATACGGAAGTGCAATGTTAGCCCCAGCTGTCCGGGGATCGTTGTATTGACTTTGCAGTTAACATTAAACTTTTGTTTGGCCTTTATTACATGATTAAAATGGCTACTTATGAGATTCGCCAATCAATCATGCACATCTCCATGAATACAGATGAGTTTTTAAGCAGAAAAAACCCCACATTAGTTATGTGATTACACACAACAGTGAGTTAAACTGCTAACAATAGCTTCCCATTACTTTCAGCAGCTCAGGGGGGTGTGCAGACCTTTTCAAAGACATGTTAATCATGATGTAACCGGCTGATTAGCGGTGATGCCTCACAGCTGGGGCGGAACCAATGATCGGCTCGGCCGCTGTGTCCTGGGGAGGATAAATTCGGGGCGGACGCACATCTCAGTCCTTGTCTCTTCAAGGATTGAAGCAGGTACGAGTTGTGTGTTTAGTGGAGATAATTCTTGTATTTAATTTTGTAGTAACATTTCTTGTCATTAAAGGACGGCGGTCTCGCGGCGTGAGCCCAGCGGGTGTGTCAGTGCTGATGATCCAGAGGCTGGTGATACAAGCGGGGTAGTGCTGGTGTAGGGTCGGGACAGCCGAGGTAACGGAGTTGTTTGTAGTGTACATAGCCATTTTTGCTTCTTTGGTTGATTTATTGTTTAAGCTATGTTTTCTTCGTTACAGTTTGCCGCTGTTGCCTTGTCTTTAGGCTTTGTCTATTTTTGTTTCCTTGTCTTTTGGACTCATTTTCTTTGCCTTCCTAGTTTCTTTGCTCTGTTTTTCTTTCTTTTCACCGAGTGGGTTAGTTTCAGGTCACCTTGGTTGAGTTTGACGGTATCATTTGTTGCCTGTTAACTGTAATTTTGCTTCTTTATGTCTTTAGTTCGATTATGGTTATGTTCTGGTGTGCAGGAGACGCTGCTCAGCTCAGTAACAGTGTAAAGGGACGCTGCTTGGCTCAGTAACAGTTTTAACTAGTGACGCTTATTGTTAGTAGTTGTAGCCGCTGAGGACTGTGGGGGTTACTGGGGGCCAGGAATTTATTTCGTATGCATTTCTATTGTCCATTAGATGTGTGTGTGTTGACTTTCATTTAATGAAAGGGGAAACCCTCTGTTGAAGGGTCATAAACTGTTAGAGAAATTTGTTAATGTTCCTTGGGTGAGAGTCCCAAAGTGGCGTTGTTGGGTTCCAGCTAAACACCAGAAGTCCTTCACCAGTCCTAACTTGGTTACAATAATAATTAAAAGATAGATACTTAAGTAACAAAGGATGAAGCGCCGTTTGTGAGTTCTGCTTTTCGAGCAACTGTGTGATGGTAAGAGAGCCCCACAGGTCTGAATTTACACAACACAGCTGAAGCTAACGAGCTTAGCATTGGCTCAACATTACATCATACATTTATTTACGAGTTTAAGTAACAGAGGATGAAGCACTGTTTGTGAGTTTTGCTTTTTTAGCTACCATGTGGTGCTAAAAGAGCTCTACAAGTCTGAATTTACACAACACGGCTGATGCTAACGCTAACTAGCTTAGCATTAGCTCGACATTACATCATGGTTTTAGTTACATTACTTCCTCTGACTACATTACTTACCGCTTGTGGTTCCGGGTCTCTGTGGACAGTCTTTATGGAGGGAACTGCTCCTTGTTTGAGCAGCAGTTGAGATGCAAATCCTGCATCAAACTGCCCTCTGGGGTAAAATGATGAGCACACAGAAACAGCTGAGACAGCGGCTGATCCGAGGAAACAAGGGCTGTCCACTGCTTTCTGGTGTCTTCATTCTTTGGAAGTGAAGATAGTTGTGATTTTGATCCACAACCAAAAAACACAGATGAAGACCCTTCCCAGACATGTCTTCTCTCAAGTATATAGCTCAGGGAAATAACAGAAAAAAAAACACTGAAACTACAACTGAAACTGCCGGTCCTGGAGAGAATATAAACGGCTGAGCTTGGTGGGCGTGTCCTAGCTGCAGCTCGGTGCTTCAGGCATTACCGGGAAGGAGCTGCAGGGAGGAGCTGCAGGGAGGAACTGCTTTCTCAGGCTCGTCCAGTGAGAAGAGACTGAAAATACCTGACGTCAGGTTGTGGGAAATCTCGCGAAGATCTTGCTATGAGACTCGCTCCCGGATATCGGGGACAGGAGCAGATCTCATGTTGTGGGATTTTCTGGAGGTTTAGAGTCGGCAATTCAATAAACAACATTATTTGTAAGTATTAAATCTTGTTTCTGCATGATATGACCCCTTTATAAGAGCAGCCGTTAAGGACTGCTCTGAGCATGCCCAGATGCTTTATTCTGATTATATCTTGTAGTTTTTTTAAAGATTTTTTTGAGCATTTTTCAGCCTTTATTAACAGGACAGGGTTTGTGATCGGGGGGCAAGAGAGAGTAGGGCAAGACCCTCTGCAAACAGGCCACTAGCCGGATTCAAACCTGGACCGGCAGAAGCATGTATATGGGTCGTGCCTGGTTACTCACTAGTCTGCCAAACCAGAACCACTTCTGATTATATGTTGGATGCACGGTGCACATATCATGATCAAAATACTGCAAGGTTTTAAGTTTGTCAGTTTTTCATCTCTGTACTCAATGGAGCTCAACAAACAGACATCAGGCCACCTGTAAGTGTGATTGGTTTGGTGTCAACAAAGCTGCTTCAGAGACATCAGAGCAAACTTCAGGCCAATTGGTACTGTGCACATATTTTATTTATTACAAAGAGAGACACTAGACTTGTAGTTCTTGAGACCGGTCTTTGTGGTCTTGGTCATGTCAAGGCCTCGGCAGTCTTTGGTCTCGGTCTTGTCTCGGTCTCAGGTCTCTCAGTCTCGCAATGTCTCGGACTACCCGAGCGGTCTCAAAGGGATTTGTAACCTATAATATCCAGGCAGGCACAGATTTTTTGTGACTTATTATGCGTTCTTACATGTGCAGTATGTGCTTTCAATTTAAGAAAAACAAGGTAAACAAAACTGTGTGACCAAACCCCTCCCGATTGTACACTGGAGGGGGCGCTCCACGTTGTGCGACCCAGCAGGACACCCAGCCTTACTCAGTGTCTTAGTTGTGTTGTTTTAGCCTGTTTTTTAAAGTTATTTATCTGTTTTCTTATGTCGGATGTGTGAGTGAACCTGTCAGTGCTTCAGGAATGCGGCTTCCAAGGACTATGGTTAAGTTTTTCGCACTGTTTTGTGTGACAGTGCTACTCCTTCACTCTTCCTCATGTCACGCTGTGAAGGGACACAGCGTGTCAGGGAGAGTATCCCTCAGCCGGGAGCTTATCCTATCTCTGCGAACGTCTACAGCCGGTGATGTTCCTGCAAATATCCCGACGGAGCTTCGTAAACCGGCCATGGGGGTTCGGAAACGGGGAAGAAGAGGTGGAATTCGCCGCAGACTAAAGAATCTCCGGCTAAATAACCGCCGTAAACTACCGCCTCTTCCCACTGTCCTGCTGTCAAATGTGCAGTCTATCCGGAACAAAATTGATGAACTGGAGGCGAGCGCCAAGTTTGAACGGGAATTAAAAGACACTTGTCTCCTTGCATTTACGGAAACTTGGCTCAGCGAATCGGTCGCGGACTCGGACCTGGAGCTAAGTGAGTTTGGAAGCCCTATCCGCCTGGACCGGTCTCCGGAGACCACCGGGAAGAGTCGGGGGGGAGGAGTTTGTTTCTACGTAAACAGAAGGTACTGTAAAACCGTCGTGGTCAGGAAGAGGATATGTACAGTAGATGTGGAGCTTCTGTCTATCTCTCTCCGCCCCTTCTATCTGCCTCGTGAATTCCAACAGCTGTTTTACACTTTAGTGTAGTTCATCCACGAGCCAATGCATCAGCTGCTGCCCAGCTGATCGCTGACGTCACACAACATCTAGACTCGATATGCCCAGATGCACCTAAATTTATCCTTGGGGATTTTAATCACTGTAAACTTGACAAAACTTTGAGAACTTATGAACAATATGTCACCTGTGCTACAACATGGAAAAACACTACACTGGATCTGTGTTATGGCTCAGTCAGTGGAGCATACAAGTCTTTGCCGATGCCGTCTTTTGGTGCTTCTTATCACAATAGTGTTTTTCTTATGCCTGTATATAAATCTTGCTTTAAACGCCTCGAACGGGAGGAAAAGACGGTTAAAAAGTGGTCAGAAAGCAGCATTTCCTCTCTTCAGGCATGCTTTGAGTGCACAGAGTGGCAGTGCTTTTATGATGCTTGTGAGGATGTTCATGAACTTACAGAGGCTATATCCTCCTACATTACCTTTTGTGTGGATCTGGTTATCTCAACTAAGGAGGTGGTTATTTACCCAAATAATAAGCCTTGGGTCACAAAAGACCTGAAATTAGTTATCAACAAAAAGAAAAGGATTTTCTATTCTGGTGATCCACTAGAAATAAAGGCTGTCTCCAGGGAAGTAAAGGTGGAAGTAAGGAAGGCAAAAATGAAGTATAGAGATAAAATTGAAAATCAGTTTAGTGGTGGAGACCTGAGGGCAGCCTGGAGTGGCATTAAGTCCATGGCATCCATCAATCAGTCCACTCAAACCAAGCATCCTGTTACAGTCAGTGGTGTGAGTGATGATGACTTGGCAGACGTTTTTAATTCATTTTTCTCTCGCTGGGAAAAGACTGATTTCCTTCATAATATTTCCATGTTGAGAGAGTCCCTTGTTAATCATTCTGTCTTTGTGATTGCCCAGGAAACAGTCACATCTTTGTTTAGTAGGGTTAACATTAGGAAGGCTGCTGGCCCTGATCTAATCTGTGGACGCACACTGCGTCACTGTGCTGTCCAGCTCAGTGACGTGTTCACTCATCTCTTTCAAATGTGTGTCAATAGGGGTGAGATTCCATCAATTTGGAAAACAGCAACAATAATTCCTGTGCCCAAGTCAAATAAACCGAAGGACTTGAATGATTTTAGACCTGTGGCTCTGACATCCTTGGTGATGAAAACTTTCGAAAAAATCTTAAAAGAGGAGGTCATCTTCTTAACTGAGGGCAGGCTTGACCCGCTACAGTTTGCCTATCAAGCCAGGAAAGGGGTGGATGATGCCAAGCTCTTTATTTTAGACAGAGTCTATAGGCACCTTGAAAAGCCAGGATCTCATGCCAGACTTTTATTTGCTGACTTTTCGTCAGCTTTTAATAAAATGCAACCTCATATCTTAATTGAGAGACTTTCCTCCTATTTTACATTGCCTGGTCAGATCTTATTGCTGCTTTTAAATTTTTTAACAAATAGAGTCCAGCGCGTTCTAGTGAATGGCCATATGTCCAAGTCTTTAATGTCCAACACTGGTTCCCCTCAGGGCTGTGTCCTTTCCCCCCTGCTTTTTATCTTGTATACAGACAGCTGTAGGTCTAGCCAAGAGCACAGCTATCTGGTTAAATTCTCGGATGATACAGCTCTGCTATCTCTACTTCAGGGTTCTGAGTCAGGCCATGGGGATGCCTTATCAATGTTTGTGGAATGGTGTGATGACAGCCTCCTAGATCTTAATGTCCAAAAGACAAAGGAACTGATAATCGACTTCAGAAGGACTGGCCTGGGGCTTTCACCTGAAGCTAGCATCATCCATGGTGAAGATGTGCAAATTGTTGACTCTTACAAGTATCTTGGAACCGTGTTTGACTCTGACCTAAAGTTTTTTCAGAACACAGAGTCAATAGTTAAACGAGGTCAACAAAGGATTCACTTGTTGCGGAAGCTGAACTCCTTCAGTGTTTCTGAGGGCATCCTATCTTGTTTTAATCATTCCTTTATTGAAAGCCTTTTAACATTTTCCTTTGTTTGCTGGTATCACGGATTATCGGTAAAGGACAGAAACAGCCTGAACCAGATTGTAAAGGTCTGCTCCAAGATTATTGGAATACAGCTGACAGACCTGAGCTCTCTCTGGAAGAAACGCGTGGTCCAGAAAGCCAGAGGAATTATGGATCAGCCCGGGCACATCCTCTTATCCGATTTTTCTCTTATGCCGTCTGGGCGGCGCTACTATGCACCCCCTAGAAAAACAAATAGATACTCCAACTCATTTATCCCCTCAGCCATCAGGCTGCTAAATGCTGGGTTATAGCCCGAAGATGATATGTGGCCTGTGCCACATTTGAAATTTGCTTATCCTATGGTATCTTAGTAATTTCACCATGGAACCTAACTGCTTACTGTATTTATTATTATTATTAGTAGTAGTATTTATTGCTGATTCTGCAAACCTGTGTGTTCTGACAGGGGAATGTGTTGTCCATATGCTGTTATGAATGTTTGTCTGTTCTCTGATTTGTTTAGATGGCCCAATAAGGCAGGGTAACTGTGAACGGAATTGCCCTTCAGGGATTAATAAAGTTGTCTGAATCTGAATCTGAATCTGAGCCCGTAAACGCCAGCCTGCGGTTTCGTTTGAAAAACCGCTCAGTCCGACTGTCACATTCTCAGCTGTCTGATGCAGCCACAGTCCGCTCTGTGGACAACAGGCCTGATATTTTCCATTTAAAGCGTACCTGTTACCGTTGTTGTCTGTCAGTAATGTCATTTTGCAGTCCAGCCGATGATCATGTGAACATTTGATCTAAATGCCTCCCGAACTGCTCAGCGTCTCTGGGCGCGCGCTCTTCCTTCTGCCGATGAGAGTAAAGACGCAGACAGACGCGCATCAAAGGACAAGTGAGGGATCATCAGTCACTGTGTGTGATTTTATAATTCTAACGGTGTCTTGATAGCTCACGTGCCCGGTTCAAGTGAACACAAAGACTTAAAAATGACGAGTCAGCCTTTTGATGATTTAAAACTCAACATTCTTCATCAGTCCAGCTCTGAGCCACTGTTTTCACTCACTCACTGTTTTCTAAATGATAAATTCATCCTGAAGTTTCCTGCATCACGTGTTGTCCATGATATAAGAACAATCTTCGAAGGATCAAGCTCCAAATACAATCTACTAGTACAGCGGTTCTCAACCTGTGGGTGGAGGTCCATAAGGAGGTCTCAGAGCTAATTTCAGTGGACAGTGTTCACTCATTCATTACCATTCATTAGACTTTTTTTGAGGTGCAGGGTGGTGTTGGAGGCTTGTTATTTTGTTAGCTGACATTGGGACTAGTTAATAGTCAGTCCTTAACAGCACTCAAGAGTCAATCCTCAAACAGTGTAGAAATAGCAGTCATGCAATTGCCACACATATTTGATCTCGGCCAATTAATGAAAACATTTACAATGAGTTCACACACAAGAAATGCACTGTCTCTGTATTATTGTGCCTGTAGTTGAATGCAATCTCATATTTATACTAAGCAGCTGAACTCAGTACAGTGCTTATGTTCTACAACTCATGCAAAATGGCAAAAAAAATAGTTTTTTTTTGTCTCGGTCTCGGTCTTGAGCTGAACTAGTCTTGGTCTTGACTTGGTCTGTCTTGGTCTTGATACTCTCTGGTCTTGGTAGTGTCTTGGTCTCGGTTTAGGCGGTCTTGACCACAAGTCTAAGAGACACACAGACCAACTTCTTCAGTGATTCAGACTTTAATTCATCATATAAAACAAAGACTTATTCACATCTCAGGAACAGTTTAGAGTCTAATAATCTCTCCATAACATCAAACTTTATCAAATCAAATAAACCAAAGTTAACATGTCAAGCAGCAGTGGTACAGAAACAAATACAAAGATACAGTATGACACAAGATCTACAGACCTGTGGTAGAAAATAACATTAACATCACAAATGTGTAAAAGTGTTTCCTCCATGCAGTCCTGCTCACTGAGAAGATCACAGATTCCTGGCACAGACGTAAGGACGGTTTGTAAAACAGCCGACATCCTCCCAGCACTGAATACCTGTGGGGTAGAACAAAGATGGCTCAGTCAGAAAGACGATAATCATAAAGGACCTGATCTCCTAAAAGTTTGTGTGTATAAAAACATGTGCAAACTTGATAGCATGCACAAAGCTGATCTACTAACAGGGTGCACCGAGGATTACATCTGTCAAATGAGCAAAATAGCATGAGCAATCCATTTAGCGTTTTTGCCTACATGAATATGCAGAATCGATGCAGGTTATCAGGACGCACAAAATACTGTGAGGAGGAGATGCAAATGCAATCATTTAGCACCTACAATGTGATTTATCAAACCCAAAACTGATTGTGCGCTGTGTTTTTAGCGTCTAAATAAAAGCACGCTTGAAGGGCAGGTGCAAAACAGACACAGCGTTACGCACAGAGGGCTGAGGTCATTGTGTCGAGAGACGGGGTCGCATTAACCAAATAATTTCCATCATTGACTGACTTTTTTGATGAATCACGGAAAGACTTGGAGGCTGTCTGTCATTATGATGGATTGGAAAAAGAGGGACAATCCAGTCTACCCTCTTACTCATGGACAAACATGCGTAAAGTAAACCCTCTCTGTTTTGTGCTCTACATCGTGGAGGAGGTCATTTAACCTATGTAAAAAAGATCTCCAAAGCTGGCTATGAAGGAGAATCACTTGTTTTTCACTCAGAGCTGACTGCATCACACTCTCCACGCACTGACAGTGAGTTTAGGAGCTGTCAGTGCATGAAGAGTGTGACGCTGCCTGAAGAACACAGGCAAATTTCCACAGTCATTGATGATATGGGGCTGCATGTCAGGTAAAGGCATTGGGGAGATGGCTGTCATTAAATCTTCAATAAATGCACAAGTTTACATGGACATTTTGGACACTTTTCTAATCCCATCAATTGAAAGGATGTTTGGGGATGATGAAATCATTTTTCAAGATGATAATGCATCTTGCCATAGAGCAAAAACTGTGAAAACATTCCTTGAAGAAAGACACATAAGGTCAATGTCATGGCCTGCAAATAGTCCGGATCTCAATCCAATTGAAAATCTGTGGTGGAAGTTGAAGAAAATGGTCCATGACAAGGCTCCAACCTGCAAAGCTGATCTGGCAACTGCAATCAAAGAAAGTTGGAGCCAGATTGATGAAGAGTACCGTTTGTCACTCATTAAGTCCATGCCTCAGAGACTGCAAGCTGTTATAAAAGCCAGAGGTGGTGCAACAAAGTACTAGTGGTGTGTTTTTCATGATTCCATAATTTTTTCCTCAGAATAGGGTGATTCCATATTTTTTTCCCTCTGCTTGGTCTAAAAAAGTCATTGTTACTGACTGCCACATTTTTTTTCTTTATTTCTTTTAGTGTTTCTGAAAGCAAGAACGTTGCCATTTGAAATGACTTTAGTTTTGTGTCATGTCTGTGATCTGCCTTTTTTCTACAAAATTAAACAACTGAATGAACATCCTCCAAGACTGGTGATTCCATACTTTTTGCTAGGGGTTGTATATATATATATATATATATTTTCATGCCATATATATATGTGTGTGTGTATATATGTGTGTGTGTATGTATATATATATATATTTATGCCATATATATGTGTGTGTGGTGTGTATATATATACATACATACACACATATATATACACACACACACACACATATATATATACTATCTCTTTTTGTTAATTTTATGTCTTTGCTGCTCTTAATGTCATATTTTCTTTGTTTTGAACTCTTTAAAGCACTATGACTTGTTGTATGAATGTTGCTCTCTAAATAAAGTTTCTCCACAGCAATGGACAGCATCTTGTTCAGGCCATTCGATTCAGAGGAAATCCCAAATAAGAGGTCACAAAGTGAAGTTATTCATTTGAAGCGATTGCTGTGGTTTCCAACTCTAAATGCCATGTAGTCATTCCATAACTTGATAAAAGCTTTTTAATCTCGTCAATTATATTCAACCTTAAAAACTTGGGAAAGTTAAGTTCCCTACTGAAGATTAACATGATGAACTAAATATTTTAGTTCCCCAGAGTTTATCACCAGCAATCATCCAAGAACTCATTAAAAATTTCTTGCCTTTTTCATGGTCGGGTTGACCTTCAAAAATATATCATGCTATCAGAGGCTACCCTGTGTTTCCCAGCCCTAGCTGCTGAATATTAACATGTTTGTCTTTAAAAGAAGTACAAAGACTGACTTACTTTCAGAGTTCATCTGTGCACAGTTGCGCCCTATGAAATTACTTGGCTCCCCAGGACACCAGTAGGTTGCCAAGAAATCTGAATCATCACTCCAACGCCATTGACCCTCCTAAAGAAAAAATAACATGAGTCGTCATAACAGTTTGGTTTAGACAGGCTCAGAGGTTTTTGTCATTGTACCTAAAAGGCTTGACATAAATAGCAGCAATACTCATTCACAGTTATGGATGTAAGTACATTTTGGGCTCTAATTTCCTGGCGCAGCACAGGGTGGCGTAGGGTCACAGAGCGTGGCGCACCCCATGCAGTGGTAATTTTGTCTGGGGCATCACTATGCGTAGCCAATTTGGCAATTTAGTAGACCGGCTGCGGTAGATGGGTGTGGCAGCGCACCAGGGGGGAGGTGTCAACAGATTCAGCTTGGCGCAGTGACAATTTCGTGCCAAAACAGTGCGCGGAAGGTGCGCTGAAAGCTCGCCAGCTCCAACCTGGTCTATTCTCGGCGCAGGACGCATTACCATATTCTGGTACTGCGAGCTTGGACCTCCAGGACCAGCACTTCATTTTCCTCCTGGGAGAAGTTTGGCCGCCTGGAGCTGCTGCTTCTGCGGTCTTCGGCCATGATGAGGTGAAATTGGCACTGTGCCTCGCCCGCAGCACATTTAAAGGCAAGGAGAGGCATTTGATTGGTGAAGATTACACTTGGCTGTGTTAAACCAACTCACGCCTTCTCTCCTCCCTCTCTGCCACTTGCGCTGGTGGGAGGGACAGAGGCTTGGGTGTGCCTCACTGCGCCGGACTGCACCATGCACGAAAATTGTAAACTGCCCGGACACACCCCGTTGCCGTGGCGCAGGCGCAGCTCAGGGCAGGTGCGCCGCGCCTGTGCCTGGTCTACGAAATTAGAGCCCTTTATCTCATGTACTCACCTGCTGTGCATCTGAGGCTCCGATCCATGTTACAGGATATCTGGACGTGACTCCAGAGATCATCTTCTGGATGAATTCATACTCATCATAGTTGTGTATGGAGGCAAGGTGTCCACCTTTAGCTTGGCAGTATCTCTGCAGAAAACAGAGAGACAGAGACCACGTGAGGCCACATAAAAACATATTAAAATTCTGAAAATACGTCTTGTTACATCACATATGATCTGAAGACATGTGCCACCATGCTCCAAAACTTTCAGCAACACAAGCTAAGCCTCCTTCTGAATAAGTTGGAAAAGTATTCTGTTTCATCCTGAGGAGCTTTTTTAATTGATAGGAAGGTTACAACAGATTACTTAAATCTAAACACAAGGAAGAGACTATTGGAGGTGCAGGCTCGACAAGGAACAGGGATGTATACGTTTGAGTACAATATGTGGAGTTATGAATGTAGAAGAGAGAAGAAGAAGCAAACATGAAACCCACTCCTTTAAGATCTTTGTGTACTTACTTTAACGACTTGAATGTTTAAATCATCTTTAAAGGCTAACAACTCTCCTCCTGCCTTCACAGTGACTGTGCATCTCAGACAAAGAAATAAGCTCATGCTGCTTAAATATGATATTTTGTGCAATTGCACCCAAAAACCACTAGTGGGCACCAAATGCCACCAACCAAACTTCTTTATATCATCGCTGCAGAACACAAACCTCCTATCTCCACTTTTCAATGTTAATTTTTTCATAAAGCAGTGCTTTTGGTCAACTTCCATGTTGTCAGTTTTACAACATTTTCACCAAATTAAAGTACAAAAATACTTTTGTAATCAGGATGATATGGAAAGTGGCAATTTTGGAGATAGGAGGTTTGCGCCCAACAGCTATGATATATTGTCAGTGTAAAGGGCAGGACTGTGACTTGTTTGTTCTTTGAGGCACTGAGTCGAAATCTGTCTGATTACCTCGGCACTGGCCCAAGTCACAGGGAATGGACGAAAGATAAAACAGCGGTTTTCATAACGCCACCAACCATAAGGACAAAATCTTGTTCTCTGGAGAAGACTGTCATCTGCAAACAAAGTTAAGAAAGAGCTCAGATGAGTTTATGAGTTACAAGACACTCTTTGGAAGTATTTGGATTTTTTTTTTTGTCTATTACAGCCATTAAAGTAAAAGTAGTAAAACAAATATGTCTGATCTACATTGCACTTTAAATGTTAAAGTGCTACAGTTACAAAGCAAGAGCATAAATTGAAATCATTAAGACAGTGATGATAACAGACATCAAATTCAAAACATAAAATTGAACAGGTAGAACCCAAAGTTAAAAATCATTAATAAAATAATTCAAACTTAAAGGTGCTAAGACAGCACATACTGCCATGACATTTCCATCATTGTCAGGAGAGTTACTGTCAAAAATAAGGAAAACTGCCCACTTTCATGCTATTAACAAATGCATTAGAGAATTTCTGGATCCACATCTGGATTTGGATGACCACCAAAATCTAATCACATCTTTCTTGTTAAAGAACAACATTCCCTGAAATTGTCAGCAAATTTCAGCAAAATACATCAAAAAGTCCTTGTTAAACATTCCTGGATCTGCAACCAGAATTGGGTCATCACCGAAATGTGATCACTTCTTCCTTGAGCAAAAACCAAAATCTGAAAATGTCATCAAATTTTGCCACAAACTTTTTGTGTTACTAGAAAAAAATGCAGAAAACTTTTTCTATTTCACAATGTTGACAAATCGTTCAAAAAACTCCTGGATCAGCATCGGGATTCGAATCACCACCTTAACTGTATCACTTCTTTTCTGCGCAATGACTGGCAACATACCCTGAAATTGTCGGTAAAATCCATCAAGAAGTGGCTGAGTTCTTCGTGAAAATGAGGAAAACGGCCCAATCTCTCAGCTTTAACAAGTACTTCAAAAAAGTCCTGGATCAGCATCCAGATTCAGACCACAAGCAAAACTGTATCACTTCTTCCATGAGCAAAGACCAGCATTCTCTGAAAATGTCTTCAAATTCTGTAGAGAAGTCATTGAGCTATTTGCAAAAACATGGAAAACTGCCCTGTCTCACAAGTTTAACAAATACTTTAAGGAGTTCCTTGATACACATTCTTCTATGGATCAACAACAGAATCAAATGACTTCTCCTTTGTGCCACAACCAACAATCCCTGAAAATATCATAATTTGTCCATATATTTTTGAGTTATCTTGCTAACAGACAAATACGCAAATGATGGCAACAACATAACCTTCTTGGCAGAATCAAATTGTCCAATGGATCTGATCTTTGAAATAAATTCTAAGTTGTTCAGGGTTTTTTTGAAAATAAATAAATAAAAATAACTCCTCCATGGTTTGTAACATTTCCATGTCCTCAGACTCTTCTGGAAGATCTGAAAGTTGAACGTCAGTCAGTGATCATCTTCACTTGTTCTTTACTCATTAACAATGAAGATACTAACGATCCTTTCAAAACACTTTCCACTGAGTGGTTCTTTTTTATTTAATAATTGAAGCCTTTAAACCTACAAAAAAGTATTGTTTCATAAAAATGTAAAGAGAACTAACTCTTACCTTCTGGAAGGAACGATTCATCAGCCAATTCCTCAAGCTCTTCTTCTGGAACATCGGGAGATTAAACACAGAAACCCACTTTATCTTAAAACTGTCAACTCTTGAGATTTTTGGTTCCTCTAAGAATCATCTAATGTCCCTCAAAGTTCATCATGAGAGGAGCTGAAGAAAGGAGGAACAGAAATGACCTCAGCAATACTTTATAAGGCAAAATGATGATGAATAACAGAAGCTTTTGTTGCAGAGTCTCTAATAAAAACAAAACAGCTCCAACTCAGAAACAAGTCTCAGTAAATGTTTTTTTAAGCTGTGATAAAAGAAACTAACGTACCTTCTTCGGCAGGGGGTTCCTCCACCACTGGCTCTGCTTCTGGAGCAGCTAGAAGATGAAAAAGAGAACAGTAGGTTCAACCAAATGTAAGTTAAGTTACGTCTCATTCGGGACTGTCTGCTGGTCTTGTAAGCTAAGAAGGTATAAATGGACCCTAGAGGGACGAACATACCTTCTTGAACAGAGGCTTCTTCCTTCACTGCTTCAGGCTCTGCTTCTGGAACAGCTGCCGGATCAAACACATCAGTCAGTGACTCCTGTTATCTGCTGTCTCCACTCTTTATGAACAATAACTGTATGAAAACACATCCTGATCTCTGTTCATACTCACCAGCAGCATTCGTCAGAGCCATCAGGGCACAGGCGAGTAAAAGCATGGCCAGCTTCTTCATGGCTGAATCGATGAAGGGATTCAAACGTCTTCTTTCTTCTCAGGTTCTTCGAGCTCCTTGTGTGGAGATGCTGGACACATTTTCTCTTATATACAGTTTCTTATCTTTCTTCCTTCATCAAAAGCACACTCCTTAGACTTATCAGATTTATGGTAAGAGCAGGCACCATCTTCAGTTTTGCTAATGAGGCAAAGTTCAAGCAATGAGGAAATACAAACTATTCCTGGAGGTTTGCTCCAGTAAAGGTCAGCAGTAAATCGTCTGCAAACGACAACAAAAATAGACCTTCAGACAACATTTTAGACTTTTTCTCATCATGTTGTTCAAAATGTCCTCCTCATCTTCTTCCTGCTAGATCAGGGGTGGGGGATTTCAGTCACCAAGTGGGCCACATTTACTTATCTTCATGGCCATTTGGTTAAATTTTTGCAGTTTGAAGGATGTTAAATGGGACAAATATGCATAGCTTTCATAAGGAGTTACCCTATCAACATTTATGTAGAATTAAAACTCAAATGAAATTTACAATACTTCATCTAATGAGCAAAACACAAAATTCAAGCCAGTTTCAGCTACTTTTGATGCAAGTAATAGAGCATTCAGAGATTGTTAAAGTACACTTAAAGCTAGGGTCAGTAATTTTTGAAAACTAGCATGAATTTGAATGTAGCATCTCCTCAGGACTCCGCCTAGCCCCCCCCCCAGGAGCTCCTCAAAAACTACGCCCCCCGCATGCACGAGCGCCGCTGATTTGCGACCATATGACTGATTCAACTCAAAACCGGTCCTCAGCACTTCGTGTTTGTTTTGCACTACACCAAGTCATGTCTCACTCAGCGGTAAGAAAACACCAAAACATGTTAAAACAAGTTAAAAAAAAACAAACCAACAAACATGGCAAGTTAGTTAGTACTCACAACCCGATGTTGACTCTCTTTTTTGCCCTGGCTTTTTCCAAATTCTGTTTTGTTTCGGCCTTCTCTGCCTCTGTCTTTCTTGTCTTGCTCTGTTTAGCAGGAGGAGCGGTAATAGGCAGTTTCTCTGCCATTCTCCACATAGCTGTCTAGTCTCCCGTTTTGGCCGGGGCAACATTCCTCTGCCTCTCCAAACTGAGCTCCGTCATTAGCTGAACGGGGCGGTAATGCACCAAAATGATGGATGCCAACCGCCATAAAACCGAAGAAGAAGAAAAAGCTTTGCGAGAACGGCCACCTGCAGTAGCCTGGGTGGCAGTTGTCACAAGATTAGAGCCCACAGCGGGAACAAACCAAGAAAAACAAAGTGTTTATTTTAGATTTCTTGTACACTTGTCTTAAATGTAAGGGATACTGGAGCTTGGTTGGGGTTGTGGGACGGCTCGCAGTGGGCTTTCCTTATTTTCAAAGCCAAAACTTGGCAGGTAAGCATTCTCCAGCGTACTTGGATCCCTCTCAGCTCGGCTACGCGCATTGAATCAGGGTCAGTGCGCGCCAGCAAAATGTACGCGCAGAAGGTGGGCAAAACAGCAGTATGGGATTTGATTCATTTAATAAACTTGGTATCGGTCGCAGTGATTGGTTGGTGTTTTCCCTGTTTTACTCATGCTGTAGACAGCAGCTATTTTTCGCTCTCTTTTAAAAACACATCATGCATTGATTGACATCAGGACATAACAATCATTTTAACCAGTATAACAAAAAGTGTATCCAAATAAAAATTACCAACCCTGGCTTTAACTCATATTTTTGTTTCTGTTTCGACAAATGCACAAAATTGAGTACAACTGAAACAGTTACAGCTACTGATATTCCACCATTTCAGAAAGCGCGTGTCAGATCTTGGAGGATATGGGCGACAGCGGCAGAAGACCACCAGAGAGGCAACTTTAATCTGCCTTCAGATTGAGATGAACCTGCTGTTAAGTACGTGGACGGTTATGCATGATGGCCGCCATGCATCCCCAGCGTCGGTCCACGTCACGTCAATTCTCCTTTAGAATTCTGGAAACAAGGATATAAGTTTGGTGTCAGAATTCAACTGGTGACTGTGTACATCGGTGACTTGAAGTTGACACGATGGTTGACTTTATCCGTTGATGTTTGTGTTAGTTTGGTTTCCTTGAATATATTGTCTCACATAATGAAGCATTCTGTGATACAATGATTGATTAAACTGAAGCGTTTAAGGGTTCACCCTCTCCTTTTTCTGATGCTTTGATTTGGACATCAATCAGTACACTTGGTAGCAAGTCATCAGTTAACACAGTAACACATTACACCCATACACCGAGACAGTGCACAGAGGAACATACTGTAGAAACAGAGTTCAGAGGATTCTGATGGTGAAGTATGACCTTGTCATCAGTCAACAAATATTTAATGATATTGATTATTGCTGTTTATTTTGGTACTTTTAATTTCTCATGTTTGCAGTTTACTTCTGACACAACAGGTAGTTACATGCAGCCTGAGATCGCAACGCTCATGACGCCAACAGACGCAAACATGAACTAAAGGACAAATTGCAAGTACATCTCCGGCTTAAAGGGCAGTTAGCCCAATGTCTTGAAACCTGTGCAGCACATCAGTGTAGTCCATGAACTGTCCAATAAGAAGGCAGATCACAGAGCCCTAGGGTTAAACCCAAATGTAGGACTCCTACAGCGTTTCAAGGACTGAACTGAAACACTGCAGGAGGGTTCATTTTGGTTTCTTGAATGACTGAGCACCCATGGGAGGACTTTATCGCCACTGTGAGGCCCCTCATCACACAGACAGAGACTCCTTTAAATGTGCTCTTCTGAGAGGCTGCATGACTGCTTTTCCTTCAGGACGGATTTAGGGTTTAAACTAAAAGATGAACCAAGGGGCATTTGATCCCGTTATTATTGTTCAGAGAACTTCCTCATATTGTCTCGAATACTCTGTTAAATGGACTGACCTCCGTTAGGCTCAAAGGTGAAGCTTTAGTCATGTGTATTTGATTGTGTTTGGACTGCTGACAGACTGGGTAATTATTACCTGCTTGTTGTCTTAATGACTTTTATTTTACAGGAATTAACAATCACACAGTCAGGTCAAATTGTTTTAAGGCACAAATAAAAATGAAAGATCCACGTGTCACAAAAAAAAGAAACGAAAGGTTATTGGTGTTTATCTTTCTTATCTTCATAAAGGAGACCACTGAAGACTTGACTTGGAACCAAATCCACAAAAGGGTTTGGACTGGTTTGTGGCATGTGAGTCTACATTTAACACGGTAAAGATGTATGGAGTACTACAACATCCAAAGACTGATTCCTTTTGGTCCTTTCAGCCTTTAATGTAAACAGGTCCTTGAGACTCATTATTTGAGTCACTAAATGATTAGACTATAGATCATAGAGCCCAGATCCAGAAGAGAAGAGCTGGTGTGACTGATAATAGTGTCTGGTACATGCTTTTATTTTGAGTACATTATTGATTTCAATTCATTAATTCACAAAAAAAATGGCTCCTCAACAGCTAGCCTTGTCAGTAGGGGCCCTACCATCAAATAATACTGAGAATATCTCACATACACCATTTGTATCAAACATCCTGGAAATCTCAGATTTCTTGATACTGCTTTCAAACATCAACCTATAGTAGCTGACAAACATTGAGAAATCAGCAAAATTCCAGAGAAAATGCATTCAGGGTCTGAGAAAAAGAAGAGCAAAATTCATTTAAATCTCCAGGTTTCATTAATATTCAGACTTTGTTCAGCCACAAGTTTTTAGGAATCAACTTTTCCTTCAGGCTCTTTTGAAGCTGGACAGGGATGCAGATGTTTTTACGGTGCTTTCATACCAGATCTGTGGACCTCTGCAGGTCACATTGAAGCATGTACATTTAAGTTTGCCTTTCTTACCCTTTAAGATTTATTCTGTTCAAATGATTTGTGAATGAGAGGGTCAGAATAATATCACAGAGTCTCTCACAGTCAGCTTTAGAGGTTTGTTATAATAAAAAATAACAGAGAGAACATTTATTTGGGCCATGATGTGGCTTGTATGAGTTTCTAATGTCAGATATTTAATTTCCTAAGATGAGAAGGATCTTTATGACAGCATAAGTCAGTCCAGGAGAGGTCTGTACAGTGTTAGAAGAGCTTCAACAGGCTCCATTTTTAAACTCTAGCCCTGGAGGCCCGCAAGCTCCTGTTTGATGGCACATTTCCAGGTTTTCACTGATACACTTTAATTACAGGAGCTGTTTGAAACTGTTGTAGTGCAGTAGTGCACTGCTGAAATGATCACTTATAAGTTTGATCATTTTTGACATGGCTGTTATCTTTATGGTTAGTTATAATTATGTGACACTCGATATCAAAACAAGGAAATAAAACTTTCCCCAGCAAAGACAAAGTTCAAAAACAATGTAGTTCTTAACCAACATTCACTGGAGTCTCATGACTGCTGCCACCTGAATGTGAACATATCAGAATCATAAATCTCCTCACAGATCTGTTATTCTGACCTTCATTTATCAAGCATTAAAGGAATTTGTTTGTTTTTGGCCTCACAGGGTTCTGTATCTATTCCTGGGGCCAAAAAAACAACTTTGTTTTGAGGAAGCTTCTTGATATAGATGTGGACACTTTTTCAGACCAAATACAAGAGGATGAATTCAAGTGACTTAGATATTTAAACCAAATAAAGTCATAATTCTGAGATTAAAGTCAGAATCTGACTTCAGTATCAGCACTGGGAGATTTCTGTTCTAAATTCGAAGTCAGAATAAAGTCAGAATGCTAAGATTAAAGTTAGAAACATGTCTATAATCTCTGACTACTGAATTATTTCTAACTTTAATCCTAAAATTCTGATTATTCTCTTCTAAATTCTTAATTAATGGAAGAACTCTGGGATTTAAGTCAGAATTTTGAGGGAAAAAAAGTCAGAATTTGGAGAAAAGGTCAAAGTCAGAGTTCTAATATTTTTTTATTTTGTCTGTTTCTGAATTTTGACTTTTTCTCTGATTTTTTTGCTGTGATCTCAGAATCCTGACTTTTATTTAGGGATTTATGATCATAATGGGTTTTTATAAAGTGGACTTGAGTCTCTAAAGGGACTTTTTTCTCTTCAACGTAGTTTTATAGACCTTACATTACAAATATTTTTCAATATGAAAAATTATCTTGAAGAAAGTTGTTGAAAATGGTTATTTCCGTATCAAAGAGGGTTGAATGAAGCTGTGCAGCAACTGAAACTTTTAACTCTGTGAAACAAAACAAAAGAAAGGTTCAGTTTGAAGGACAGAGCTGTGCTAAAGCAGTCTTCCTAAAACACTTTAACTTCTCTCATTAGAGGCACTTCTTGTTTCTTGGCACTTCGTTCTTTGGCAGCATTACAGCAGCGGTTACAGAAAATAATAAAGACATTTGAGGAGTTAAAAAGTCAAACAATGGAATCAATTCTTTATCCCTCCGTAAAGGAGGATGAGTGATGGATGCAGTGCTTGTTTCTTTTCTTTTTTTTTTTTTTTGTAATTCCTTTATTGAACAAGACAATACAAAACAAACAGAAACATTCACGTATACAACTTCCATTAACAAAATAAGTAGGGAATTGTTGGTAAGTCTGTGTGATGTGTGTGGTGTACCTGCACAGTAAATGAGTAAATGTGTCTGAGAAAACAAAGTAAGAGAAAAATAGCAATAGTAGTAGCATACGAAAAACAACAACAACAGTAATAATTAGGGTTGAAAGAAAGCAGAATTATAAATAAATAATAGAGACATTTGTAAATTCAGTAAAGAAAAAAAAAAAACACTTCCTGAAGTTCCAGTTGATTCAGACGTCCCAGTCTTCTCCAACTCCACCCCATAGATATGTATTATTTACTTGGTCTTCAACATGAATTTACAAATTTTTATAATCCTACTTTCTCACCACCATTCCTGCCCCTGTTTCTCTTTTTTAATATATATCTGCTTCGATTTTTTTCCCTTTTGACTGTGTGTGGTGTTAAGTAGTGGTGCATTAAAAGAGACAGAACATTATAGGGGAGCATTCTCCAGGGACAGGGTACAGCCCTGAGGATTGTCTCCTCTGTTCTGCAAAGCCTTCATTGGTGTTTTGTTTGTTTGTTTGTATTTTTCCCTATTTCTATTCTTCAGTGATGCATTAAAAGACACAAGATGGTGGAGGGAAAAACAGGGAAATGGCCAGATTAACGTAAATTCTGTTTTTGTTGTTTCAAAGGGGCAGTTGTGAAATTGACAGTGACGACATGTTAAAAAAAATAAAATAAAGACAAGAAATTGTACTTGTGAAATAGATGTTAACAAACAAGTAATAGCCAAGAACTATAACAAAACAACATGTTAAGGGGAGAGAGAGAAAGAAAGAAAATAATAATAATAATAACAATAACAATAATAATAATAACAATAATAATAATAATAATAATAATAAAACAAATAATCAAGATAAAAGAAATAGCAATTTTTTTAAGATGACTATGGAATAGGAAGTGCTTGTGATTGTTATGTGGTTAGTGGTTCTCAGCATGGATGGACGGGAAAAGTGTGAGGGAAAGAGACAAAGAAAGAGAGAGAGATTAAAGGTGAAGGAATTTGATAAATGGTGTGTTAAGATGGGGTTCATCTGAGTGACTGTGGGGGGATGTATATTCCATTGAGATTTAGTCTATGAGTACATTTTTCCATTGATTTATGTGGGTTTTATTTCGGGTTTTCTAATTCATGAGGATGGTTTTCTTGGTGATGGTTTGAGCTAAGAGGAGAATTTTTGGCTTTATTGCATTTTCATCTAGTATTGAAAGGTCCCCTAGCACTTCCGGCACTGAACGAACGGCAGCCTCTTTCAGCAGCTCGGCAAACCCTACGGAGTTTTTCCTTCTTTATTATGTTTCCTGTACGTCCTTTTTCTTCAAATATCGTTCTGTGGATGTGTGAAACCTCAATGCACCAGAGACACCAAGCACGGATCACGGCTCCCATTGTTTACAGTAGAGATCAGCTGTTGGCCCTGCGTAAAACAGCTGTGCAACCGGAGGAGCGACCTGATATCCCTCGAGAGCTACGGAGGAGGATGCGGGGATGCTGTGCTGGGACTAGACCAGTGGCGGTTTGTCGCTGGGGCACCACCCCCTCCAAAATTCAGCAGAGAAAGTCCACTTAAACACAACATAATTTGTCATTAAATTATAAAAGATAACGGATAAAAGCATTTATTTTTATAGTAATAGTCTGTTACCGTGATAGTCTGTCAGCAGCACTTGTCACTCAACAACAGGGGTTTCAAAATGTTTCATGTAGTAACTCTGTTGTAAATACATAGTTTACGTACAGAGGGATGCTGGCCTAATGGGAGTCAATGTAAGTCCTTAAACTTTTCCTCAGCATGTGACCTGAGGCGTCTTTGGGATTGGCCGCTTCAACTTTGCCTCCAGGGCGCAGGCAAGTGTGCCCCGGACACTCCCACTGTGATTGGCGGCGAATTAGCATTGTTCTGGTGTTTCTTTTTCTCATGTGACTGGACAACGAGCGCTGTCAATCATATGCACAAGTCACCGCAGCAGATATGAGTTACGCATGCGCAAGTATCTCACGTATCCTCACGCGTCTGACCGATGCTCCCATGCACCGAGGAGGTGTCGTCCAGAGATCCGTCAGAGGATCACAGAAGAGGTGAGATTGCATTGGAGAAGAAAATCAGTAAGAGGCTATGCTGCACTGAAGATTAGATTAGGATGTGTCTTTCCTAGTAGACATAACATAATTCAAGGGGCAAAATTTTCCATTTTATGTCACACATGGCACTAAACTGTAGATTAGGAGCCACAAAATGAGTTTGACGAGAGGACATACATTTTTTGTTCAGTAGAACATTATCCTTTGTTGACTTATGTTCTAAAAAGTCTATATAGTTTTTAATTCTTGAATATTTTTACAAAAACAACATAGGCTAATTTTAGAAGAAATTGGGGCTTTTAATGGGTGCCTAAGTTTGTTTTTACCCCAATAGAAGTTCATTTTAAATGTAATTGACAAAATTGATACATAATTTTGTTGTAAATATTAATTAAAGGGACCTATAAAAAATTGTTTTTTCAAAATCATGGCAAAGCAGGAACAATGTATGCTAATGAAGAGTAAAAATAGGTATACACAAATTCTGAAGTAAAAGAGAGAACTAAGACAGGACAGACTGTAATTTTGATATTATACACAAATGCTTGCAGAAATTGCAGAGGTTTATTGCACTGCTCATTAAATATTACTGTTACATTTTGTGAAAACCTTTGAAAAATTATAAAAACAAGAATTAATAATGCTATCAAGTTATGTGTTGCAATTTACTGGGGGTTTTTTTGTCCCGAAAGTATAAACAACACATTATTTACCTCTTAAGTGTTTCACACAGCTTAATAACCCACCAATAAATTCTTACATCTTACAAATTTCATTGGTACATAAGATTCTGTTTGTGTTTACAATCTTGAGCCATGAGACATAAGACATGTATAAAATAAGACACTGTTCAGTTGACACAAGAAATGGTCTTAAAATGGTGAAAATGATGTAAATTACAGCTTTATTTTCTGGGAGCAGGTTAAACTTTGACTGTTTTTGGGTTTTTTTTCAGTAAATACTGATGTTAACTATTGATGTATTTTTTAATTCCTCTTCTGTAGGTCTACAACACCATATTGAGCGAACTATTCTCCTTCACTTACCATCTCATCATTGCCACTTTACTTTACTACTTTACTTTTTACACAGAGCTCAGTCTTATGTAAAACTAGGAGGAGTTCAAGGCCTGCTGTGGAGCTGTGGACCTTATCCTGTTGTTGATGGAAAATAATCTTGGAGAGGTATTTTCAGAGACTGTCACTCTGCTAAAGATCCTCATCACCACACCCAGAAGCTGAGGTGCTTCTCAAACCTAAAAAAGAATCAGAACTTTCCTGAGAAACAGCATGACTCAGGACAGGCTGAATGCACTGGCCATGCTGTCAACAGAAAAGAGACAGAGATGATGGACTTCATTTAGAGGGTCACTGAGAAATTTGCAGTCCAGAAGGAAAGGAGGGCAAAATTTCTGTCCAAATAGTGCATTGTTCAAAGTAGGTCGCACTGTGATTATGTTTGTCTTTAGTTTTTTTTTTTCACTGTAATATGGAAAGCTTCTTTGGTTTGTTTCCTCCAAGGTTGCGCCCCAGCTTAAAATTTTTAGCACCAGCCGCCACTGGACTAGATGCCATGAAATCAGGAGAGCTTATTGACCGACTCACCCATCCATCATCATGGGGAACATAAGATCTCTCCCCAAAAAGATGGACGAGCTGGCGGTGTTGACCCGGTATCAGCAGGAGTTCCGGCGGTGCAGCATGCTGCTGTTTATGGAGACATGGCTGAGCACAACGCACACAGACGCGACCATAGAACTGGATGGATTCTCCCTCATATGGGCAGACAGGACAAAGATACAGGAAGAAGATGGAGGAACAGCTGCAGGAGAAAAACACCAAGGGAGTCTGGGAAGGCCTAAAAACCATCTCGGGCCACCAGGGGTCTAACTCCCAGACAGCCGGGGACCAGAGGTGGGCAGATGAACTGAACACCTAGGTTTGAGGATGTGTCTGCCCCTCCCCCAGCTGTGACAGCCCTGCAGCAGCCCCCGTCCATCGCTCTCCTAGCACTCTGCCCAAGTCCTCTGGTGCAGGTGCCAAAGACCCCCCATCCCAAGAACCGTAGCTGCTACAGACTGGTGGCCCTCACATCCCACCTCATGAAGACCCTGGAGCGGCTGGTCCTTGCCCACCTGCGCCCCCTGGTGAGCTCATCCATGGACCCACTGCAGTTTGCGTACCAGACTGGCATCGGAGTGGACGACGCCATCATTTTCCTCCTCCATCGAGCTCTGTCACACCTGGAGTCACCTGGGAGCTCTGTTCGGGTCCTTTTCCTGGACCTCAGCAGTGCTTTCAACACCATTAGGCCGGCCATCCTGAGGGACAAGCTGGAGCTCACCAGGAAGTATTAAGTTACTCACCAACACAGAGAGTAGACATAAGTTTCTGATGACGTGTATTAAAGTTATTTTGAAAGCAGGGGCAGAAAAAATACACAAATACAGCGATCAAGTAAAAGGCAGATACTTAACCAATAACTTTGTCAAACTTCTGACTTTAATCATGGAATTGGAAAATTTAAAACTGAGTAAAGTCAGAATTTTAAGATTAAAGTCAAAATAAAGTCTGAATTCTGAGCTTTAAAAGATAATATAGTCAGAATACGGTCTAATTCTGAGATTTAAATATTTAATTAAGAATTCTGAGATTTAAATAAAAATAATTTCATAATTCTGCCATTAGTCTCAGGACTGAAAGATTTCTGTCAGAGTGAAGTCAGAATTTGAAAATCTATTTCAGAATAAATCAGAGTTCTGAGATTACGTCAGAATGAAGTAAAATTCTTATATCTACACCAAAGTAAAGTAAAAAATCTCTGATTTAAGTCAGACTTCTGAGTGATGAGTCATGAATATAAAAAGAAGGGAGCAGACGGTCCAAACAGGAACAAAACTGAAAATGATGACATTTTAATTATAGAAGTTTATGTAACTTAATTCTAAGCCCTCATACTGAACAATATTTATGTTTTAGCAGGACTTTAATAAACAAAAAATGTAGGTCTTCAGTTGGACCGTCAGCTGATAAATAATCTTAATTTCTGGATTCCAATCCAATCCAATCCACTTTATTTGTACAGCACATTTAAACTACAAAAAGGTCTCCAAAGTGCTGTACATAGAATCAATAAAACAAACATTTCCAAATAACAAAAAGCAATAAATAAGCAAATAGAAGCATAAATCTAAAACGATGCCATAAATAAAATTATACAATCCAGCAGATAAACATAGTAAAGTAAATAAAAGATCTAGTAAAACAAATAAAAGACAGAGGAACACACAACTCATGCAAAATTAAAACGCCAGGGGAAAAAAATGGGTCTTAAGACAAGACTTAAAACACTCCACCGTGGGGGCTGTTCGGGGGTGGGGGGGGGGGGGGGGGGGGGTTTCCAAAGTCTGGGGCCGACCACAGAGAAGGCCCTGTCCCCCCTGGTTTTAAGTCTCGCCCTAGGCACCACAAGCTGGAGCTGGCCCTCGGACCTCAAATCACGCGCTGGAGTATAGATTTGGATGAGGTCCATGATGTTCTGTGGGGCCAGTCCATTTAAAGCTTTAAAAACAAACAATAAAATCTTAAAATCAATACGAGGATTAACAGGGAGCCAGTGCAACGACGCGAGGATATGGGTAATGTGTAACTGCTTTTGCCCCTGTGAAAAGCTATGCCGCAGCGTTCTGGACTAACTGCAGAAGAGAGAGGGCTCTGTGGCTGACACCTGAGTAAAGTGCATTGTAGTAGTCCAGTCGACTTGAAATAAAAGCATGCACGATCTGTTCAAACAGGGTAAAAGATAAAAACGGTTTCACTTTTGATAAAAGACGAAGATGATAAAAACAGGATTTTAAAACGCTGTTAATCTGTTTATCAAATTTAAATACACTGTCTATGGTGATGCCAAGGCTGGTGACTTTAGGACACTCATGCTCTGTGAGGGGTCCCAGGTCGAAGAGGGCACTGCCAAACACCATAACCTCTGTTTTTTCCCCGTTGAGTTTTAAAAAATTAAAAGCCTTGACATCACATAGACAGTCAAATAGGGGTGTCAGGGGGCAGTGGCTGTTCTTAGAGATTGGCATGTAAATCTGGCAGTCGTCAGCGTAAAGATGATAAGACATGCCATGCCTCTGACAAATCTCTCCAAGTGGGCGGAGATATAATGCAAAGAGGATAGGTCCCAGGGTAGATCCCTGTGGGACCCCACAATGAAGTGGGGAAGAGGACGAAGTGGAGTTCCCCAGCCTGACAGAGAAAGACCTTTCTGACAGGTAGGACCTGAACCACTCCAAGGCGGTCCCCCTAACACCCACACAATCCCTCAAGCGGTCTAAAAGAATTTTGTAGTCCACCGTGTCAAAGGCAGCTGTCAAGTCTAAAAGCACTAAAATGGCGGAACTACCCGGATCAGTCATTAAAAAGAGACAATTAAAAACCTTCAGAAGTGCAGACTCAGTGCTGTGAAATTCCTTTTACCCAGACTGAAACTGGTCTAAAGTGCCATTACTGCCCAGAAAAGGCTGCAATTGCGCAAAAACACACTTCTCTAGAACTTTTGCCACAAAGGGTAATTTGACAAAAATGTTGGATCAAAACCAGGCTTTTTAATCAAGGGCTCAACAGCTGCTTTTTTACAAAAGGAGGGCACAATGCCAGAAGCCAAGCTGCTGTTAATGATCTCCCTGACAGAAGAAGCGATAGTGCTCCAGACCTCCTTAAAAAAGCGAGGAGGGACTGGGTCTGTGGGACAGGAGGAGGGTTTTAGTTTGTTCACTATTCCTGTAAGCTCCGACAATGACACAGTCTCAAAACAACTAAAAACAGCAGAGCACTGAGTGGCTGCTGTAAGAGACAGCACAGAAGGGGATATAGTGGTTCTAATAGCAGCAACTTTATCATTAAAAAAGGTGATGAATTTTTCACAAGTTTCAGATATCACCTCCAGTAAAGTGGAAGGATTCAGATTAAAAACAGAACTAATAGTTTTAAAAAGAACGCAAGGCCTGCTGACATTATTTAAAACCAAGTCTGAAAAGTACTTAGTTTTTGCATCTTTAACAACACTCTGAAATTTCTCCAGCTATCTCTGAGAATCTGCCATGAAGCCTCCAAACGGTCTTTCTTCCACCTGCGCTCCGCTCTCCGGTACTCACGTCTTCCGACCGGTGGTGGTTTGTCAATAGGGGGTGCTGGGGCGCTGCCCCCTCCAAAATTCAACAGAAAAAGTCCACTTAAACACAACATAATTTGTCTTTAAATTATAAAAAATAACGGATAAAAAAAAATATTTTTACCACATAGTAATAGTCTGTCAGCAGCACCTGTCACCATTCAATAAAAGGCGTTTCACAATGTTTTTACGTAGTAACTGTGTTGTGAATATATAGTTTACGTACAGAGGGGCGCCGGCCTAATGGGTGTCTATGCAAGTCCTTAAACTTTTGCTCAGCATGTGACCTGAGGCGTCTTTGGGATTGGCCACTTCAACTTTGCCCCCGGGGCGCAGGCAATTGTGCCCCGCACACTCCCACTTTGACTGGCAGCGAATCAGTATTGTTTTGGTGTTTCTTTTCCTCATGTGACTGGACAACGAGCGCTGTCAATCATATCAACACGTCACCGCAGCAGATATGATTTACTCATGTGCAAGCATCTCACGTATCCTCCTGCGTCCGACCGATGCTCCCATGCACCGAAGAGGCGTCAGGTACTCCGTCCAGAGATCCGTCAGAGGATCACAGAAGAGGTGAGATTGCATTGGAGAAGAAAATCAGTAAGAGGCTATGCTGCACTGAAGATTAGATTAGGATGTGTCTTTCCTAGTAGACATAACATAATTCAAGGGGCAAAATTTTCCATTTTATGTCACACATGGCACTAAACCATAGATCAGGAGCCACAAAATGAGTTCGCCAAGAGGATTTAAATGCTTTGTTCAGTAGAACATTATCCTTTTTCAGACTTGCGTTCTAAAAAATCTAGATAGTTTTTAATTCTTGCATATTTTTACAAAAACAACATACTTTAAGGAGGAATTGGGGCTTTTATTGGGTGGGTAAGTTTGTTTTACGCCACTAGAAGTTAATTTTAAATTTAATTGACAAATTTGACACATTATTTTGATGAAAATATTATATACAGGGACCTATAAAAATATATTTTTAAAAAGTATGGCAAAGCAGGAACAAGATAGGAGAAATTGTAATATTAATATTATACACAAGTGCATGCAGATTATTATCGAGGTTTATTGCACTGCTCATTAAATATTACTGTTACATTGTGTGAAAGCCTTCGAAAAATTACAAAAAGAAGACTTGATAATGCTATCAAGTTATGTGTTGCAATTGACTGGTGAAAACAGTGGGGTTTTATTAGTCCCAAAAGTGTGAACAACACAAATTATTTACCTCTTAGGTGTATGTCCATTACAGAATTATTTTTTAATCTACTGGAGCTTTTAGATTTGACACTTAACTTGTACCTTTCCAGCTTGTACCATTGTGCACAGTATAAAATCAATGAAAACAGACCAACAAAATGTATCATCTTGTCTCTAAATGTTGTAGTTTTATTATGGCAACTAAACATTTGATAAAAAATAATAAATATCATTATAAATATATACACTATTGTCATTTTATATAATTGTATATCATATGTTTAGTTGCTATAATAAAAAGTTCTATTTGGATACAGAAATTATACATTCTGTTGGTGTTTTTTGCTGACTGAATACTGCACATAACGGTACAAAGTTAAAGTATTCAAAAGCTCCAGCAGATGGAAACAGACTCCTGTAATGTAAAGTTTATTTTTTTGACTTTTTAGAATTTGAAGTAATTTTGCTGAAAACTATAAATGTCATCCAAACACTGACAGCCTCCATTTCAGCTGTGAGAATCAGTCAGCTGGTGTGAGCCGTCTGCTCTTTGTGCTGCATGCTTGTATCTGATTTTCTTTTCTTATTTGTTTTTTTTGTTTGTTTTGTTTTGTTTTGTTTTGTTCATACTTTTTACAGTTAATCTATACCAAAAACTGTATAACATAGTTTTACCTTTAGTTTTAAAGCATCAGTTTAGTGGTGCATAAGATTCTGTTTGTGTTTACAATCTTGAGCCATGAGACATCATGTATAAGATAAGACACTGTTCAGGTGACACAACAAATGTTCATAAAATGGTGAAACTGACATAAATTACAGCTTTATTTTATGGGAGCAGGTTAAACTTTGGCTGTTTTATTGATTTTTTTCAGTAAATACTGATGTTAACTTTAGGTAATAAAATGTGTTTTTCTATGTATTTTTTAATGACAGATTCACACAGTACCACGCCATGTTTCCTGAAGATTCTCTCAGCAGCACCTTGAAGGCCGACCCAGTGCTCAACTAAAGCTGAAGACAGAGCTCAGTCTGAATCTACAGCAAGGAGGAGTTCAAGGCCTGCTGTGGTGCTGTGGATCTTATCCAGTTGTTGATGGAAAATAATCTTGGAGATGTATTTTCAGAGACTGTCACTCTGCTAAAGATCCTCATCACCACACCCATGACCACTGCAGAAGCTGAGGTGCTTCTCAGAACTTTCCTCAGAAACACCATGAACCAGGACAGGCTGAATGCACTGGCCATGCTGTCAATGGAAGAGAGACTGGTGACGGATATGATGGACTTCAGTCAGAGGGTCACTGAGAAATTTGCAGCCCAGAAGGAAAGGAGGGCAACACTTCTGTTCAAATAGTGAATTGTTCAAAGTAGGTAGCATTGTGATTCTGTTTTGTCTTTAGCTTCTTTTCACTGTAGTATGGAGCGCTTCTTTGGTTTGTTTCCTCCAAAGATGCGCCCCCCTTAAATTTTTTGGCACCAGCCGCCACTGCTTCCGACTATAAGGTAATGATTCCATCACTTCTTAGTACACTTGACAAATATTTTGCATTTCAGTACAAACATTTTAGTCCATATTTACAATGTAAATCAACGTTCACAGGTTTCTTGACTGGTGAATCAAATCAGAAAGATTAATATTTATTAGTCCCGTCATTTGACTTTTTTATTGGAAAGTAAGTGTTGAAAAAGAAATCCAACGTTCCAGCTTCATTGGAATTGAGGTTTGTACATACAACGCCTCTGGTTACATGTCTGACTTCCTTGTTAACGGCATATCTGAAGGCAATTGTTGCCAACTTCTCAGTAAGGAAAGTATTAGCTGTTCTAAAAGTCGCAATAAAGCACTAGATGATGTCATCGCCTTATTTGCATAACAGGCAATTTGCATGTATCTGTAATGAAAGCGGTAGGAAAGGAATTGTGCCATTGGAGAGACAAAAGGTGAGTGAAAAACACCCTAAATATGTTTAGAACAACAAATGAACTTATTTCTGTTGATTCTTGATTTGTTTTTTATCTTACCACTGAAATAGTCCGTCACTTCTCAAGATAAATGGACCCACAGTGCATAAATCAAATTTGTCCTGTATTGTTACATTTTTCAATATCTCAATTTATAAAAGATGACCCTCCTCTTTTATCCAGGCTTGGGACTGACAAAGTGACCTTAAGTAGACACTTTGGCAGATCTACTTGCTTTTTTTTTTTTAAGTTGAAAACATTCTTATTGTTTTCTTCAGCTTCTTACCTCATGTTCCACTCAGGAGCCTACAACGAGTCACAGTAATAGAAGAACAGTTTTAACATTAACTGTAACATTTTTTAACAACTCTCACAGAAATAGCAGGCCATCTTCATGTTCAGCAGCCTCAGGTTCAGCAACTGAGGGCCCCAACTTGAATGAGTAAACAGCTGATGTGCCAAATAGCTGCCAAACATTATCAGGCAACTTGTGCGGCGGCTTTGAGCATTAGCAGTGTGTGGACGCAAAGTGGTGGCTCTCCTCTAAGCTCTGACTACAGCTGTCAGGGCTGCTGTGAGACTGCCCGCCTTAGGCCAAGTTTAGACAAATACGAAAACAGAGAGTTTTCATTGCGTTGTTGCCTCCCATTTACACGAGAACGGTGCCCAGAGTGCCTGAATCCACAAACTTTTGAAACCAGGGTACAGAGTGGAAAGTTTTGGAAACGGATTTGTTTCCTCCGTGTAGACAAGATTCAGCATGTCAGGGTGAAACGCTGAGGTCACTGCATGCGCAGTACTCTTTCACATGAAGGCTGCGTGCACACTCCAGGAACAACAACAACAGCAACAGCTTCAGCCGTCCACCGAGCAACATTTGTGCTGCTTACCGTCCAGACAAACAACCCCTGTATCTCCTTGGGTCCACTCGCCATTGTTGTTTGTGAAAAGTTTGTCTTCTCTGGAAAGCATACGCGTGTTGTAACACCGCTGTTTCAATACAATCCAACATCGTCATCTACTGGCCTGGCATGCAAATTACACCGTTTTCATTCGTTGTCGCGAATCCATGTAAATGCAGGGCACTTTTGAAAACGCAAAGGAAAAACCTTTCAGTTTTTGGTGACAACACTGTGGTGTAAACGAGGCCTTACAGTGGGGGGGGCAGGCTCACCGCAACACCTGCTGATCTTTGAGGACAGTAACTGCATAACAATACATGGTTTCACGAGTCTCCAAAATGCCAGAAAAGTAACCAATTTTGACAGTTTTGACAAAAATTCACCAACAGGGTTTGAAAAGTCTCTCAATTTAGCCAGCACGTTGCCATGTTGGCAAGACTGCTAAATGCAACGATAATTGTGCTGTTTAAGGCCTCACCCTTAGGAATAAACTCCCACAATCTATCAGGTCTGCAGATTCTTCAAAAGGCATCTAAAACTCACACGTACGTGTGAAAATTCAAGTAACTCTTGATACCTTATGTTTGACTTGTTTTGTCTGTCAAATACATAGGAACACGCAAACATTGCACAATGGTGAGAAAAAAAGATGCATGCCAAAGCAGATGGTTGGGGATAAAGGATGTCATAATTCTGTGGATCTTGCTGCAAAATATGGGCATTGTCTATTCTTAGAGCTGTGTGTCCAACTCTACAGTTGGTCCCACTGCATCGTCAGTTATCAACCTTTTTTTATAATCTCTTGTCTTTTTGTGTCAAATGTGTTGCTTGTTCATAAAAGAAGAGGAGTGGTGACTATGGTGTTCTGATGAGGACAAACCGAAATATTAACAGTTTAAACAAAGTGTGGAGCCTTATTTGTATTTAATTTCACCTTCTTAACAGAGAAAATCTTTGTCAACATGAACAATTAAGAGAATCAGGTACAGGCCTCATTCATACGGCTGGTGGCTGCCAATTTGTTTTTCCAAGGAAAGAATAATGACAAAATTAATTTATTTGCAACTTGAAGCACTTTTTTACTATTTTCAGACTAAAAAGCTGCAGTATGAATTTTGATGAGACTCACGTCCCTGGTTAA
This sequence comes from Cetoscarus ocellatus, assembly GCA_037902135.1. Lineage (NCBI taxonomy): Eukaryota > Metazoa > Chordata > Actinopteri > Labriformes > Labridae > Cetoscarus > Cetoscarus ocellatus. Next base: position 27,408 of record JBAMNC010001976.1, on the reverse strand, counting down.
ACTCCCAGCAACACCCCTTATGTTCACTTCATGCACACTCACAGCCATTGAAAGCATCACTAGGAAGGACCTCAGAAGTTCTTTACAGCCTCCAAAAAAACACAGATGGCGTACTCTAATGATCTATAGTTTCATTATCAACAGTCAAAGCTGTTATGTAACCATATCCCTTCATAGAACGGCCAGCTGAATCGACTCCCCTGATTGGCTGAAAAGTGATTGCACGTTGAGAGAGCAGCCAATCGAGATACTTTCCCTAAACTGGGCCCTCATTGGAAAAAAAGCATGCATCTCTTGTTAGACTTTCTGAAGGCTGAATACAGGGTCAAGAGAGGGCGCAGATGTCTAACAGTGTCCCAGACGGTTCAATGAACAAGATCCTGCAGATTTTTGGGGTTTTTAGAGCCATTGTCCAAGGAAATAAAGAACACACTACAGCCTCAAGAGCAGCCGTTAAGCCCAGATGCTTTCATTCTGTTGCTTTCATTCTTGTTTTTTCAAAGATCTTTTTTTTTTTTTTTTTTAGCATTTTTCAGCCTTTATTAACAGGACAGAGACAGTGGATAGGCTTGTGAAGGGGTGGGGGGGGTGGGGCAAGAGAGAGTAGGGCAAGACCCTCTGCAAACAGACAACAAGTCGGATCCAAACCTGGACCGGCTGTGCCAGGTTGCTCACTTGTCTGCCAAACCAGAACCCCTTCTGATTATATGATGCATGGTGCACATATCTATCAAGAACAATGGCAGAGCAACCAAATGGGAAGGACGAGACAGGTCCGAGGTTCAAAAAACAAGGTTTATTAAACAGTCCAAAGTCAAAAGCACACAGGAGTTTCTCAGGCCAGGCAGGGTTCGATACACAAAGGTGGAAGTCAGACGAGGCAGAAGTCGAACACAGAAAGGCAGTCCAAAAAACAGGCAGACAAAAACCAAGAGGGGCAAGACAGGAAAACGAGGTCGAGAGCAAAAAGGGTCGTGATCAGACTATGACAAAGAAAGAACGCCTAGAGAGTGACAAGAGCTGTGCAAACAATCCGGCACAAGACAGAGGGAGACAGGAGGTTAAATACAAGAGGTAATGAGGGGTAATGAGAAACAGCTGAGAAGGAACAATCAGGAAGCAGGTGTGACAAGCCGGAACAAGGAAGTAAAACCAGCGAAGACAAGAAGGAAACGTGAATCACCAAAATAAAACAGGAAGTGAAACATAAAACATGAAACATGAAGAAAGACAGGGAACTTGACAGACAGGATCATGACGATATCATGATCAAAAAACTGCAAGGTTGTAACTTTGTCAATTTTTCATCTCTGTACTCAATGGAGCTCAACAAATAGACATCAGGCCACTTGTTAGTATGATTGTTTTGGTGTCAGTGAAGCTGTATCAGAGACATCACAGCAAACTTCAGGCTGATTGGCACTGTGCAAATGATTTATTTATTACAAAGAGAGACACACAGACAAGCTTCTTCAGTGATTCAGACTTTAATTCATCATATAAAACAAAGACTCATTCACATCTCAGGAACAGTTTAGAGTCTAATAATCTCTCCATAACATCAAACTTTATCAAATCTAATAAACCAAAATTAACATGTCAAGCAGCAGTGGTACAGAAACAAATACAAAGATACAGTATGACACAAGATCTACAGACCTGTGGTAGAAAATAACATTAACATCACAAATGTGTAAAAGTGTTTCCTCCATGCAGTCCTGCTGACCGAGAAGATCACAGATCCCTGGCACAGACGTAAGGATGGTTTGTAAAACAGCTGACAACCACCCAGCACCGATCAGCTGTGAGGTAGAACAAAGACGGCTCAGTCAGTAAGACGATAATCATAAAGGGCCTGATCTACCAAAAGTTTGTGTGTATAAAAACATGTGCAAACTTGAAAGTGTGTGCAAAGCTGATCTACTAACAGGGTGCACCGGGGATTGTGTCTGTCAAATGAGCAAAATAGCATGAGCAATCCATTTAGCGTTTTGCCTTCATGAATATGCAGAATAGATGCAGATGATCAGGACACGCAAAATACTGGGAGGAGGAGATGCAAATGCAATCATTTAGCACCTACAATGTGATTTATCAAACCCAGAACTGATTGTGTGCGGTGTTTTGCGTCTAAATTTAGCACATTTGAAAGGCAGGGGCAAAACAGACACAGCGTTACGCACAGAGGGCTAAGGTCATTGTGTCGAGAAACAGGGGTCGCATTAACCAAATAATTTCCATCATTGACTGACTTTTTGATGAATGGAGGAAAGACTTGGAGGCTGTCTGTCATTATGATGGATTGGAAAAAGACGGATGATCTAGTCATACTCATGGAGAAACATGTGTAAAGTAAACCCTCTCTGTTTTGTGCTCTACATCGTGGAGGAGGCCATTTAACCTATGTAAAAAGATCTCCAAAGCTGGCTATGAAGGAGAATCACTTGTTTGTCACTCAGAGCTGACTGCATCACACTCTCCACGCACTGACAGTGAGTTTAGGAGCTGTCAGGGCATGAAGAGAACATACACATAGAAGTGTACAACACGTTTGCATATGAAAGTCCAGATGACAAGGACAAGTTTCTGAAAGTGCTCGAAAAGTTTGACGCGCATTGCTCCCCCAAGAAGAATGAAACTTATGAAAGATACGTGTTAAGATCACGGATGCAACATCAGCATGAACCCTTTGATAGCTTTCTGACCGACCTGAAGCTGAAAGCACAGTCGTGCAACTTTGCAACTTTGAAGGACTCTATGATTCGGGACCAGATTGTTTTCCGCGTGGGGGATAAAAAAGTGAGAGAGCGACTTCTGAGGGAGACAGAGCTGACACTGGAAGGGGCCATCAACATTTGCAAGGCAAGTGAACTGTCTCAAATACACGTGAGGACATTCTGCGAGAGGGACGCGGGAGCTGCTAACGGGAGTGACAGCGTGGCGGTTGGTGCACTCTCACGCCAGGGAGGGAAATGCACACAACTTCGACCTTGACAGTGGACTGATGAGGGGACGTTCAACTGCAAGTGCTGTGGCTCACAGCACAAGCCGAAGCAATGTCCAGCCTTTGGTAAGCAATGCTCCAACTGCCAAGGAAAGAATCACTTTGCTAAGCAGTGTTTCTCAAAGAAAAAGGAGAAAAGCAAAGGAAAATCAGTTAACGTGACAGAGGACACAGATCTCAGTGACACATTCTTTGTAGGAATGGTTAAGTGTGAGGATGACCCTGTAAAAGAAATAAACACTGTAAAAGAAGACAAGTGGATAGCACCATTACAGATAAATGGGACATTAGTTACAGTAAGACTAGACACTGGTGCAAAAGCAAACCTGATCAGTATGTCTGATATTAAAGAAATGAAAATTAACCCAAGAATAAAGAGAAAGACACTTCCCCTAAAGGACTATAATGGGCGGAAAATAGAGTGCCTGGGCACATGCAAGTTAAAAGTAACAGTAAAAGGAAAAGATCACCACCTACTCTTCTCTGTTGTATCAGAAGGACTTGAATCACTGCTGGGTGATAAAGCCTGTGAGGTTTTGGGACTGGTAAAAAGAGTGTATCTTATTAACACAACCTCCAGCACACAAAGTGACTCTGCTGACTTTATTATAAGCAAGTTTGCTGATGTATTCAAAGGTTTTGGTGCACTGCCATTCAAATACAAAATCCAGCTGAAAGAAGGTGCACAGCCTGTCATACACCTTGCACGCAGAGTTCCAGCACCACTTAGGAATTGCCTCAGGAAAGAACTGGACAGAATGACTGCCCTTGGTGTGATTAAAAAGGGTTGAAGCGCCAGCAGACTGGGTCAACTCAATGGTGTGTGCAAAGAAAAAGAATGAGTGATATGAGAATATGCATGGATCCTAAAGACTTAAATGAAAACATCAAACGTGAACACTATCAAATACCCAAACGGGAAGAAATAACCAGTGAAATGGCAGGTGCTCATATTTTACAAAACTGGATGCATCACAAGGCTTTTGGCAGTTAAAACTGGATGAAAGCAGCACCAAGTACTGCACTTTCAATACGCTCTTTGGCAGATACTGTTTTCTCAGACTTCCATTTGGAATCATTTCTGCTTCTGAGATATTTCATAGAGCCATGGAGCACATTGTAGAAGGTTTGGATGGAGTTCAAGTCTATGTTGATGACATCATCATCTGGGGCTCCACGTTTGAAGAGCACAATGAGAGGCTGACCAAAGCTCTCGAGCGAATACAAAAGTATGGGTTAAAGCTCGACAAAAGCAAGTGCCAGTTTTAAAAAGAGGAGATCATCTTCGTAGGAGACAAGCTCTCAGCAAAAGGTATCCAGCCAGACCAGGAAAAGGTAAATGCCATACAGAACATGCCTAGGCCAACAGACAAAACAGGTGTACTGCGCATCATGGGGATGGTTAACTTCATAGGAAAGTTTATTCCCAACCTTTCTGCAAAAACATCCTGCATTCGTGGCCTGCTTCACAAAGAGAGTGAATTCATATGGACAGACATGAGCAGGAATGGGACAGACTGAAAAAGACCATGACAACCGCACCTGTACTGACATTCTTCGATCCCACAAAGAAGGTCAAAGTGTCAACGGATGCATCAAAAGATGGAATCGGAGCTGTGCTTCTACAGGCTGAGGGTGAGCATTGGAAACGAGTAGCCTATGCATCACAATCCATGACTGAGACAGAGTGCAGATATGCACAAATAGAAAAAGAATGTCTTGGATTGGTGTTTAGATTCGAAAGGTTTCACAGCTACATATATGGCCTACCCACCTTCACTGTAGAAACAGACCATCGTCCACTAGTGGCCATCATCAAAAAGAATCTAAATGAGATGACACCAAGGATTCAACGTTTGATGATGAAAATGCAGAGGTATGACTTTGAACTGATTTACACTCCAGGAAAGCATCTTGTACTCGCTGATGCACTTTCAGGAGCACCAACATGAGGCAGTGTGAGTACAACTGATGACGATATTCAAGCCCATGTAAAAATGTTCTCCACTGTGCTTCCTGTTTCTGACACCAAGTCTAGACTCATTGCTGCAGAAACTACAAAAGACTCAGAGCTGCAACAAGTCATTGAAAACATGAGAAATGGATGGCCAGTAGGTTCTTGCCCATCATTCTACCACATAAGAGGTGAGCTGATTGTCATAGATGGACTGCTTTTGAAACAAAACAGGATTGTCATTCCACTAAAGCTGAGACAGGACATGCTACTGAGAATCCTTGAAGGTCATCTCGGTGTAGAGAAATGCGAAAGACGGGCGAGAGACACAGTTTTCTGGCCTGGCATAAACAAAGACATTGAAAGACTGATAAGCAGATGCGACACATGCCAGAAACACAGAAACAAGCAAGCCAAAGAGCCCATGGTGGTAGCTGATGTACCATCAACCCCATGGTACAAAGTGGGAATGGATTTGTTTCATCTTAAAGGGATAGATTACCTGGTAGTTGTTGACTATTTTTCAGATTTCCCTGAAATGGCATTATTGTCAAACACATCAACAGCTTGTGTCATAAAGCATGTAAAATCCATATTTGCCAGACATGGCATACCAAACATTGCAGTGAGTGATAATGGGCCATGTTTCAACAGCAAAGAGTGGAAGGAGTTTGCAGAAATGTATGATTTCCAACATGTGACATCTAGTCCACTGTATGCCCAGTCAAATGGAAAAGCAGAGAAAGGTGTGCACACTCTGAAACAGCTTCTGAAGAAGGCTGAGGACAGCCACTCAGACCCATACCTTGCTTTACTCAGCTACAGGGCAACACCTCTTGAATGTGGGCTATCACCTGGTGAGTTACTGATGAACAGAAAACTTCGCACAACTCTACCAAGTCGTACAAAACACAGCTAACATCAAAAACTAGAGCGAAGACTACATCACCAAAAAATGAAGCAAAAGTCATTTTATGACAGAAGTGCAAGACATCTTCCACCACTGTCATGCAACGATGCTGTCAGGATTGAAAATCCTGATGGTTGGAAAACCAAAGGAACTGTTCTTCAAGAAGTGGCACCTTGATCATTCACTGTGAAAACAGAAGGGGGACAGATTATGAGACGCAACTGTCGCTGTCTTCTAAAAACACAAGACACTGTCCAAGGACTCAGAGAAAATGATAGTGACACTCAGAAAAGTGTACCACCTTCCACAGACAACAACATGTGCACTCCAAATGAACCTGTATTGAGGAGGTCTGCAAGAGAAGTCAAGAAACCTGATAGGCCGAACTTGTAACTGAATGAATGTTAAAAAAAAAAAAATGTATACATTATGAATGTTGAGTTCATATGGATTGAAATGTGGGTGAAGTTCTAATTCTGTAGACTACTGTAGTACTGGTGCATGTTAATGTTGAGACACGACTCAGTGTTACCGTTATATGATTTGATCAGGAGTAGTGTTATTGAAAGGAAACTTGACACATTGTTACTTTGTTTTTCACATGTGGATAAGTTAGCTCAAAGAAAGGGGGATGTGATGATCGGGTAATATTTCATTTAGCCAGTAGGTGGCACTGTCAGTTTGTGAATGAAGTCACATGACGTGTTTACATAGAAGAAGAGAGGACACGAAAGAGGCAAAATGAATGAGCACGTTGTAATCAGACCAGAGGCTGAGCTAAGAAAATAAAAGATGTTCGGGACAAGCAAAGGACTGGTTTATTCCTTGTAACAACGAACATAACACTCTAATTCTGTTTTCTGTCAGAATTTCCATTTAATGTCTTTGTGTGCTTGAGAAAGTGAGTGTTTGTGTTGAATGTGGATTGGGGGGGTCTTATATTTTCATTTTATGCAATTTTCTACTTCTTATTTCATTTATTATTTTGTTTTATTTCCCATGTAAAGCACTTTGTATTACAAAGTCCTGTATGAAAAGTGATACACAAATAAAGTTTGATTGATTGATCACCCGCAACACGCCCAGGAATGGCACATGCAATTTTTAAGTTTGCACAAGCAATTTACTACTCATTATTTTGGATCTTAGTAGATCAGGCCCTACAGGGAATTTAACAACATTTTTAAAGATGTCAAAGACAGAGAGATCAACACAACTAATGACAGAAGCCGTATTAAATGAATTTATAATCAAAATAACTTTCAGGGTAAAAAATTGAAGATGCACAGATGTTACGGCCTCTCGGAATAATGGGGATGCTTTGTGAAAGTCTCAAGGTGTAAATATAACAAAGCCTTCTTGAAGCAGTTTTTGTAAAGGCACTGTGAAAAGAGCTACTGTATTGTTCTGTCACTGATATTGTGGACCATGTATGAAATCAAACAGAGGTGATTCAGGTACCAGTCCATAAATGCAGATTTGAGTTGGCATTTTATCTCTCCCAACATTCCAAAGTTGTTGGGAATTTATATAAGAATTTCACATAAATGCCTGAAATAAGGTCCATGATGAACACAAGCATACAAGATTCTTATGTTTTCTTTTGCAACATAAAATGCATCATAATCCCCTGTGTTTGAATTTTTAAGCATTTTTGTGTTTTAAAAGATAGTTGCTAATTAACCGTGATGGATAACTTCAAAAATGGCCTCACAAACAAACTACCTCAGAACCAAACAGTCTATAAACTCTTTTAAGGCAGGTATTAAAACCTTTAATTAACCACAGCCTTCACAAAAGTTCAGCTTTTTATTTTTATTCTTCTTTTATCTCGTCTGTTCTATCTATTTTTCTTTCTTTATATATATATATATATATATATATATATATATGTGTACACACACACACATATATATGTATATATACTATCTCTTTTTGTTAATTTTATGTTTTTGCTGCTCTTAATGTAATATTTTCTTTGTTTTGAACTCTTTAAAGCACTATGACTTGTTGTATGAATGTTGCTCTCTAAATAAAGTTGCTCCACAGAAATGGTCAGCATCTTGATCAGGCCATTGGATTCAGAGGAAATCCCAAATAAGAAGTCACAAAGTGAAGTTTTTCATTTGAAGTGATTTCTGTGGTTTCTAACTCTAAATGCCATGTAGTCATTCCATAACTTGATAAAAGCTTTTTAATCTCGTCGATTATATTTAACCTTAAAAACTTGGGAAAGTTAAGTTCCCTACTGAAGATTAACATGATGAACTAAATTTTTTAGTCCCCCAGAGTTTATCACCAGCAATCATCCAAGAACTCATTAAAAATTTCTTGGCTTTTTCATGGTGGGTTGACCTTCAAAAATATACCATGCTATCATAAGCTACCCTGTGTTTCCCAGCCCTAGTCGCTGAATATTAACATGTTTGTCTTTAAAAGAAGTACAAAGACTGACTTACGTCCATAGTTCATCTGTGCACAGTCCTGCTCTCTGTAATTCTTTGGCTTCCTAGGACACCAGTAGCTTTCCAAGAAATTTGAATCATCACTCCAACGCCATTGACCGTCCTAAAGAGAAAATGACATGAGTCATCATAACAGTTTGGTTTAGACAGGCTCAGAGGTTTTTGTGATTGTACCTAAAAGATTCAACAAAAATAGCAGCAACAGTCATTCACAGTTATGGATGTTACTACATTTTGGGCTCTAATTTCCTGGCGCAGCACAGGGTGGCGCAGGGTCGCGGAGCGTGGCACACCCCTCACAGTGGTAATTTCATCCGGCGCACCACCGTGTGCAGCCAATTTGGCAATTTGGTAGACCAGCTGTGCCAAGATGGGTGTGGCGACGCACCAGGGGAAGGTGTTGACAGATTCAGCTTAGCGCAGTGACAATTTCATGCCAAAACACTGCGCAGAAGGTGCACTGAAAGCTCGCAAGCTCCAACCTGGTCTATTCTCGGTGCAGGCAAAGCATGCCCGATGCAGTGGTAATTTGGCTGACAGGTGAACAGTGCGCACGGGAGAGGAGAGACCACCTGGCTGCACAGCTCTGTCCTTAAATGTGCTTATATGCCTACCGTTTATACATGTTTTGGCCACAATTTACTCAGTCACATTAAAGATACACAAAGTCATTCATGAGAAAAATAAATTGTATTTCAACGCATCTCCTTCCTCTTCCTCCTCGCACGCTTGGACTGCTGATTGGAGAAGGAAGGAGGGAGCCTGAGGAGAGCTGTCCTCCCCTGTTTCAGTAGAGTGTAGTGTGTTAAACCCACTCACGTCTTCTCTCCTCCCTTTTTGCCTTTTGCGCCAGAGGGAGGGACAAAGGCTTGGGTGTGCCAGACTGCGCCGTGCTCGAAAATTGCAAAATGCCCTGGACACAGGGAAGTGCGCCGTGCCTGTGCCTGGTCTACAAAATTAGAGCCCTTTATCTCATGTACTCACCTGCTTTTCATCTAAGGCTCCGATCCATGTTACAGGATATCCAGACGTGACTTCAAAGATCATCTTCTGGATGAATTCATACTCATTTAAGCTGTGTATGGAGGCAAGGTGTCCACCTTTAGCTCGGCAGTTTCTCTGCAGAAAACAGAGAGACCGAGACCACGTGAGGCCACATAAAAACATATTAAAATTCTGAAAATACGTCTTGTTACATCACATATGAGCCAAAGACATGTGCCACCATGCTCCCAAATTTTCAGCAACACAAGCTAAGCCTCCTTCTGAATAAGTTGGAGAAGTATTCTGTTTCATCCTGAGGAGCTTTTTTAATTGATAGGAAGGTTACAACAGATGACTTAAATCTAAACACAAGGAAGAGACTATTGGAGGTGCAGGCTCGACAAGCCACAGGGATGCATACGTTTAAGTACAATATGTGGAGTTATGAATGTAGAAGAGAGAAGAAGAAGCAAACCTGAAACCCACTCCTTTAAGATCTTTAAGTACTTACTTTAACGACTTGAATGTTTAAATCATCTTTAAAGGCTAACAACTCTCCTCCTGCCTTCACAGTGACTGTGCATCTCAGACAAAGAAATAAGCTCATGCTACTTAAATATGTTATTTGGGGAAGTTGCACCCAAAAGCCACCAGTGGGCACTAATTCCAAACTTCTTTATATCATCACTGCAGGACACAAACCTCCTATCTCCACTTTTCAATGTTTATTTTTTCATAAAGCAGTGCTTTTGGTCAACTTCCATGCTGGTGAGTCAGTTTTACAACATTTTCACCAAATTAAAGTACACAAATACTTTTTAATCAGGATAATATGGAAAGTAGCAATTTTGGAGTTAGTGCCCAACAGCTATGATAAATTGTCAGTGTAAAGGGCAGGACTGTGACTTGTTTGTTCTTTGAGGCACTGAGTCGAAATCGGTCTGATTACCTCGGCACTGGCCCAAGTCACAGGGAATGCACGGTAGATAAAACAGCGGTTTCCATAACCCCACCAACCGCGACGACAAAATTTTGATCTCTGGAAAAGACTGTCATCTGCAAACAAAGTTAAGAAAGAACTCAAATGAGTTTATGAGTTACAAGACACTCTTTGGAAGTATTTGGATTTTTTTTTGTCTATTACAGCCGTTGCTGATAGTAAAACAAATATGTCAGATCTACATTGCACTTTCAATACAGACAGGAGGTAGAACAGCTGATCCTCTGGTGTGGTCAGAACCACCTGGAGCTAAACCCGCTCAAGACTGTGGAGATGACAGTGGACTTCAGGAGGCCCCCCCCAACTCTCCCCCCACTTGTCATCAAGGACAGCACTGTGTCTACTGTGGACACATTCAGGTTTCTGGGATCCACAATCTCACAGGACCTGAAGTGGACCCCCCACATAGACACCATCCATAAAAAGGCGCAGCAGAGGCTGTACTTCCTGCGACAGCTCAGGAAGTTCGGCCTGCCCCAGGAGCTGCTGGTCACATTTTACACAGCCATCATCCAGTCTGTCCTCTGCATGTCCATCACGGTCTGGTTTGGATCTGAAACCAGGCAGGACAGACACAGACTGCAGAGGACAATCAGGTCTGCAGAGAAAATCATCGGGACCAAACTGCCCTCCATCCAGGACTTGTTCCGGTCCAGAATCAGGAGACGGGCAGGTAACATCTCTGCAGACCCCTCACATCCTGGACACAAACTGTTTAGACTCCTCCCCTCAGGTAAGCGATACAGAGCACTGTACTCTAAAACCACCAGGCATAAGAACAGTTTCTTCCCCCAGGCTGCTGCCATACTGAACTCATAACTGCAGATTGCCTGTCTATTGTCCCTTTATATGACCATTCTTTGCACATATCATCATCCCACTTATATGCAGCTGTGCACCTTGTTTCTTGTTGTTGTTTTTTTTTTCTTTTTATTATTATTTTTATCTTGCACATTGTACATATTGTACATACTCTATTCTATTCTTTTATTCTCACCTTAACTTTATTTTTAAACTTCTCGTTTATAATACAGGATGTACACTGTGTGTACCTATTTTTTTGTTCTTGGAGAGTGAAGTGAACCGGTGACAAATTCCTTGTATGTCTAACATACGTGGCCAATAAAGCTGATTCTGATTCTGATTCTGAAAAATGTTAAAGTGCTACAGTTGCAAAGCAAGAGCATAAATTGAAATCATTAAGACAGTGATGATAACAGACATCAAATTCAAAACATAAAATTGAACAGGTTGAACCCAAAGTTAAAAATCATTAATAAAATAATTCATACCTAAAGGTGCTACGACAGCACAAACTGCCATGACATTTCCATCATTGTCAGGACAGTTATTGTCCAAAATATGGAAAACTGCCCAACTTCATGCTATTAACAAATGCATTAAAGAATTTCTGGATCCACATCTGGATTTCGATCACCACCAAAATCTAATCACTTCTATTTTGTGCAAAGACCAACATTCCCTGAAATTGTCAGCAAATTTCAGCAAAAAACATCAAAAAGTCCTTGTTAAACATTCCTGGATCTGCATCCAGAATTGGGTCACCACCAAAATGTGATCACTTCTTCCTTGAGCAAAAACCAAAATCTGAAAATGTCATCAAATTTTGCCACAAACTTTTTGTGTTACCAAAAAAAAATGTAGAAAACTTTCACAATGTTGACAAATCGTTCAAAAAATTCCTGGATCAGCATCGGGATTCGAATCACCACCTGAACTGTATCACTTCTTTTCTGTGCAAGACCGGCAACATACCCTGAAATTGTCGGTAAAATCCATCAAGAAGTGGCCGAGTTCTTCATGAAAATGTGGAAAACGGCCCAATCTCTCAGCTTTAACAAGTACTTCAAAAAAGTCCTGGATCAGCATCCAGATTCAGACCACCAGCAAAACTGTATCACTTCTTCCATGAGCAAAGACCAGCATTCTCTGAAAATGTCTTCAAATTCTGTAGAGAAGTCACTGAGCTATTTGCAAAAACATGGAAAACTGCCCTGTCTCGTAACTTCATCAAACACTTTAAAGAGTTCCCGGATCCACATCCGGATGTGGATCACCACCAAAATCTAATGACTTCTCCTTTGTGCCACAACCAACAATCCCTGAAAATATCATAATTTGTCCATATATTTTTGAGTTATCTTGCTAACAGACAAATACGCAAATGATGGCAACAACATAACCTTCTTGGCAGAATCAAATTATCCAATGGATCTGATCTTTGAAATAAATTCTAAGTTGTTCAGGGTTTTTTTGAAAATAAATAAATAAAAATAACTCCTCCATGGTTTGTAACATTTCCATATCCTCAGACTCTTCTGGAAGATCTGAAAGTTGAACGTCAGTCAGTGATCATCTTCACTTGTTCTTTACTCATTAACAATGAAGATACTAACGATCCTTTCAAAACACTTTCCACTGAGTGGTTCTTTGTTTTTTTAATAATTGAAGCCTTTAAACCTAAAAAAATGGATTGTTTCATAAAAATGTAAAGAGAACTAACTCTTACCTTCTGGAAGGAACGATTCATCAGCCAATTCCTCAAGCTCTTCTTCTGGAACATCTGGAGATTAAACACAGAAACCCACTTTATCTTAAAACTGTCAACCCTTGAGATTTTTGGTTCCTCTAAGAATCATCTAATGTCCCTCAAAGTTCATCATGAGAGGAGCTGAAGAAAGGAGGGACAGAAATGACCTCAGCAATACTTTATAAGGCAAAATGATGATGAATAACAGAAGCTTTTTTTGCAGAGTCTCTAATAAAAACAAAACAGCTCCAACTCAGAAACAAGTCTGAGTAAATGTTTTTTTAAGCTGTGATAAAAGAAACTAACGTACCTTCTTTGGCAGGGGGTTCCTCCACCACTGGCTCTGCTTCTGGAGCAGCTAGAAGATGAAAAAGAGAACAGCAGGTTCAACCAAATGTAAGTTAAGTTACGTCTCATTCGGGACTGTCTGCTGGTCTTGTAAGCTAAGAAGGTATAAATGGACCCTAGAGGGACGAACATACCTTCTTGAACAGAGGCTTCTTCCTTCACTGCTTCAGGCTCTGCTTCTGGAACAGCTGCCGGATCAAACACATCAGTCAGTGACTCCTGTTTTCTGCTGTCTCCACTCTTTATGAACAATAACTGTATGAAAACACATCCTGATCTCTGTTCATACTCACCAGCAGCATTCGTCAGAGCCATCAGGGCACAGGCCAGTAAAAGCATGGTCAGCTTCTTCATGGCTGAATCGATGAAGGGATTCAAACGTCTTCTTTCTTCTCAGGTTCTTCGAGCTCCTTGTGTGGAGATGCTGGACACATTTTCTCTTATATACAGTTTCTTATCTTTCTTCCTCCATCAAAAGCACACTCCTTAGACTTATCAGATTTATGGTAAGAGCAGGCACCATCTTCAGTTTTGCTAATGAGGCAAAGTTCAAGCAATGAGGAAATACAAACTATTCCTGGAGGTTTGCTCCAGTAAAGGTCAGCAGTAAGTCATCTGCAAACAACTAAAACAACAATAGACTTTCAGACGACATTTTAGACTTTTTCTCATTGTGTTGTTCAAAATTTCCTCCTCATCTTCTTCCTGCTAGATCAGGGGTGGGGGATTTCAGTCACCAAGTGGGCCACATTTACTTATCTTCATGGCCATTTGGTTAAATTTTTGCAGTTTGAAGGATGTTAAATGGGACAAATATGCATAGCTTTCATAAGGAGTTACCCTATCAACATTTATGTAGAATTAAAACTCAAATGAAATTTACAATACTTCATCTAATGAGCAAAACATAAAATTCAAGCCAGTTTCAGCTACTTTTGATGCAAGTAATAGAGCATTCACAGATTGTTAAAGCACATCTAACTCCTATTTTTGTTTCTGTTTAGACAAATGCACAAAATGGAGTATAACTGAAACAGTTACAGCTACTGATATTCCACCATTTCAGAAAGCATGTGTCAGCACGTGCAGAAAGCATGTGAGGCAACTTTAATCTGCCTTAAGATGGAGATTAACCTGCTGTTAAGTACGTGGATGGTTGATGGCTGCCATGTATCTACCCCCCCCACCCCGGATTCTCCTGGACCAAAGAACACTGGAATCCACCCCCTGCCCTGTCTCCACCCCCCTGCCCTGTCATCTGCACCTTATGACTCTTTGCACCTGCATGCACCTGCATGCAATGCACTATCTGTTGCTTGGCTGCTGCTGCAGATGCACAATCTGCCGAGACCATAGGGCCCTGCACACAACATTGTACTGGACCATACAGTCATGTATTGCACAGAATTTATCTCCTGCTGCTATGTTGCTGCTGAAGATGACTGCTCCTACTTGACTGTACTGTTCTATACACTGTTATCTTCTTGGGAGCTTAGACTTAACTTATCACATAGATAATGCTTGTTTTTATTATTGTCTTATTGTTACTCATGCTACACTTGCACGAAATGGGATAGTGCGGAACGTAATTTCAATTCCTTTGTACGTCCAGAGCACATGAAGAAATTGACAATAAAGCTGACTTTGACTTTGACTTTGATCAGTTAACATGGTAACACATTACACCCATACACCGAGACAGTGCACAGAGGAACATACTGTAGAAACAGAGTTCAGAGGATAGGGGCCCTACCATCAAATAATACTGAGAATATCTCACATACACCATTTGTATCAAGCATCCTAGAAATCTCAGATTTCTTGATACTGCTTTCAAACATCAACCTATAGTAGCTGACAAACATTGAGAAATCAGCAAAATTCCAGAGAAAATGCATTCAGGGTCTGAGAAAAAGAAGAGCAAAATTCATTTAAATCTCCAGGTTTCATTAATATTCAGACTTTGTTCAGCCACAGGGTTTTAGGAATGAACATTTCCTTCAGGCTCTTTTGAAGCTGGACAGGGATGCAGATGTTTTTACGGTGCTTTCATACCAGATCTGTGGACCTCTGCAGGTCACATTGAAGCATGTACATTTAAGTTTGCCTTTCTTACCCTTTAAGATTTATTCTGTTCAAATGATTTGTGAATGAGAGGGTCAGAATAATATCACAGAGTCTCTCACAGTCAGCTTTAGAGGTTTGTTATAATAAAAAATAACAGAGAGAACATTTATTTGGGCCATGATGTGGCTTGTATGAGTTTCTAATGTCAGATATTTCATTTCTGAAGATGAGTAGGATCTGTATGACAGCATAAGTCAGTCCAGGAGAGGTCTGTACAGTGTTAGAAGAGCTTCAACAGGCTCCATTTTTAAACTCTAGCCCTGGAGGCCCGCAAGCTCCTGTTTGATGGCACATTTCCAGGTTTTCACTGATACACTTTAATTACAGGAGCTGTTTGAAACTGTTGTAGTGCAGTAGTGCACTGCTGAAATGATCACTTATAAGTTTGATCATTTTTGACATGGCTGTTATCTTTATGGTTAGTTATAATTATGTGACACTCGATATCAAAACAAGGAAATAAAACTTTCCCCAGCAAAGACAAAGTTCAAAAACAATGTAGTTCTTAACCAACATTCACTGGAGTCTCATGACTGCTGCCACCTGAATGTGAACATATCAGAATCATAAATCTCCTCACAGATCTGTTATTCTGACCTTCATTTATCAAGCATTAAAGGAATTTGTTTGTTTTTGGCCTCACAGGGTTCTGTATCTATTCCTGGGGCCAAAAAAACAACTTTGTTTTGAGGAAGCTTCTTGATATAGATGTGGACACTTTTTTCAGACCAAATACAAGAGGATGAATTCAAGTGACTTAGATATTTAAACCAAAATAAAGTCATAATTCTGAGATTAAAGTCAGAATCTGACTTCAGTATCAGCACTGGGAGATTTCTGTTCTAAATTCGAAGTCAGAATAAAGTCAGAATGCTAAGATTAAAGTTAGAAACATGTCTATAATCTCTGACTACTGAATTATTTCTAACTTTAATCCTAAAATTCTGATTATTCTCTTCTAAATTCTTAATTAATGGAAGAACTCTGGGATTTAAGTCAGAATTTTGAGGGAAAAAAAGTCAGAATTTGGAGAAAAGGTCAAAGTCAGAGTTCTTATATTTTTTTATTTTGTCTGTTCTGAATTTTGACTTTTTCTCTGATTTTTTTGCTGTGATCTCAGAATCCTGACTTTTATTTAGGGATTTATGATCATAATGGGTTTTTATAAAGTGGACTTGAGTCTCTAAAGGGACTTTTTTCTCTTCAACGTAGTTTTATAGACCTTACATTACAAATATTTTTCAATATGAAAAATTATCTTGAAGAAAGTTGTTGAAAATGGTTATTTCCGTATCAAAGAGGGTTGAATGAAGCTGTGCAGCAACTGAAACTTTTAACTCTGTGAAACAAAACAAAAGAAAGGTTCAGTTTGAAGGACAGAGCTGTGCTAAAGCAGTCTTCCTAAAACACTTTAACTTCTCTCATTAGAGGCACTTCTTGTTTCTTGGCACTTCGTTCTTTGGCAGCATTACAGCAGCGGTTACAGAAAATAATAAAGACATTTGAGGAGTTAAAAAGTCAAACAATGGAATCAATTCTTTATCCCTCCGTAAAGGAGGATGAGTGATGGATGCAGTGCTTGTTTCTAATAGAAAAGGAGTCATGACTGTTGTGTTCTCATAGTGGGAAAAACTGAAATATGAACAGAGTTTAAACAAAGTGTAAAAAGCATGCGTTCCTTGCTAAAACTTCTGAAGGCTGAATACAGGACTGAACACACATATCATGATCAGAATGCCACAAGGTTGTAAGTTTGTCAACTTTTTTCTTTGAAGTTATTTTTTGGGCTTTTTATGCGTTTAATGAGAGGAGAGTGTACAGTGGATTGAGTACGAAACGGGACAAGAGTGGGAGAATGACATGCAGTAAACGGGCCTCAGATGGGATGCGAACCTGGGCCACCTGCTCGAGGGCGAACCTCATGAAGTGCGACCTTAACCACTAGGCCATCTGCACCCCTAAGTTTGTCAACTATTGACCTTTGTACTCTATGAAGCTCAACAAACAGATGTCAGCCCACCTGTGACTACGACTGGTTTGGTATCAACAAAACTGCATCAGAGACATCAGAGCAAACTATAGGTCAATCAGCAGTGTGCACATTATTTATTACAAAGACACACAGACCAGCTTCTTCAGTGCTTCAGACTTGAATTCATCATACAGTATAAAACAAAGACTCATTCATGTCTCAAAAACAGTTTAGAGCCAAAAAATCTCTCCATAACATCAAACGGTTATTAAATCTAAGAAACCAAAGTTTACAAGACAAGCAGCAGCAGTACAGAAACAAATACAAAGATACAGTAAGACACAAGATCTAGAGCCCTGTGGTTGAAAATAAAATTAACATCACAAATGCATTTCCTCTATTCAGTCCTACTGACTGAGAAGATCACAGATCCCTGGCACAGACATAAGGACAGCTTACTCTGCAGCGAATATCGGCCCAGCACTGAATAGCTGTGAGTTAAAAACAAAGATGGCTCAGTCAGAAAGGTGATAAACATTAAAGGTACTTAAAAACATCTTTAAAGATGTCAAACACAGAGAGGTCAACACAACTAATGACAGAAGTCGAATTAAATTAATTCATAATTAAAATAACTTTGAGGGTAAAAAACTGAAGATGCACGGATGCTACGGCCTCGTGGAATAATGGGGATGCCTCGTGAAAGTCTCAAGGTGTAAGTATAACAAAGCCTTGCTGAAGCAGTTTTTGTAAAGGCACTGTGAAAAGAGCTACTGTATTGTTCTGTCACTGATATTGTGGACCATTGATGAAATCAAACAGAGGTGATGCAGGAACGAGTCCAAAAATGTAAATTCGGGCTATCATTTTATCTCTTCCCACATTCCAAAGACTTTGGGATTTCAAATAGCTTTTCACATTAACGCCTGAAAAAGCATAAAAGAAAACAAACATAAGAAATTCTTACATGTCCTTTTGCGACATAAAATGCATCATTATCCCCTATGTTTGAATTTTTAAGCATTTTTCTGTTTTAAAAGGAAAATTGCTAATGAACCTGCCAAGGATAACTTCAAAAATGGCCTCACAAACAAACTACCTCAGAACCTAACACTGTCTATGAACTCATATATATATTGAATATATGTATATATATATATATATATATATATATATATATATATATATATATATATATATATATATATATATATATATACATACATACAATGGTTAAAGTGTGATTTTATAGCTGGGGGAAGCCCTAAATATGGTGTTGCGGCGCAGTAGGAAAAATTACGTAAATTATTGCAAAAAACTGTATTGGCCTTATTCTCAACAGAAAAATACAGGCCGCACAAAAACACACACATAGCAATCTAACACGGCTAACTAACACAGAGAAACACAGCTAACTAACAGCCTAACACAGAGCGCGCGCACATGATCGCAGTTCACTGAAAATCTCTGATATTGTATTATGAGAGAGCCACGCAGGTTGTACATGCGAAAATGTGTCGTCCGCAGTGCTACTGCCAGCTTGAATTTAATAATTTATTTATTTGACTGAGGCGGAGCTCAGCTCCAGTGGGCTCTGGCCAACTTTAACCCCTGTACATATATACATTTATATATATATATATATACATACACACACACATACATATATATATTTATATATATACATACACACACACACACACATACATATATATAATATATATATATATACACATACACACACACATATATATATATATACACATATACATATACATATATGTGTGTGTGTATATATATATTTATGTACACACATATATATACATATATATGTATGTTTGTATGTATGTATGTATGTACACGTATATATGTTTATATATAGAGAGAGATAGAGATAGATAGATAGATAGATATAGATACATACATATATAGAGATATATATAGATATATATAGATATGGATATATAGATATAGATAAATATTACTGTCTTACTACCTTTTTTGTTAATTTTATGTCTTTGCTCTGCTTTAATGTCATATTATCTTTGTTTTTAAGTCTTTAAGCAGTATGAATTGTTGTATGAATCGTGCTCTCTAAATAAAGTTTCTCCACAGCAATAGACAGCATCTTTATCAGGCCATTTGATTGAGGGGAAATCCCAAATAAGAGGTCACAAAGTGAAGTTATTCATTTGAAGTGTGACTGAGGTTTCTAACTCTAACTGCCATGTAGTCGTTCCATAATAACTTGATAAAAGCTTTTTAGTCTCATCGATTATATTTAACCTTAAAAACTTGGGAAAGTTGATGAACTAAACATTTTAGTCCCCCAGAGTTTATCACCAGCAATCATCCAAGAACTCATTAAAAATTTCTTGCCTTTTTCATGGTCGGGTTGACCTTCAAAAATATACCATGCTATCAGAAGCTACCCTGTGTTTCCCAGCCCTAGTCGCTGAATATTAACATGTTTGTCTTTAAAAGAAGTACAAAGACTGACTTACGTCCAGAGTTCATCTGTGCACAGTTGCGCCCTCTGTAATTGTTTGGCTCTCCAGGACACCAGTAGGTTGACAAGAATATTAAGCCATCACTCCAAAGCTAATAACCCCCCTAAATGAAAAAAATAACTGTTGTCATAACAGTTTGGTTTAGACAGGCTCAGAGTGTTTTTTTTTTTTTTTTTTGATTGTACCTAAAAGCCTTGACACAAATAGCAGCAACAGTAATTCACAGTTATGGATGTAAGTATGTTTTCATCTCATGTACTCAGTAAATACCTGCTGTGCATCTGAGGCTCCGATCCATGTTGCAGGGTATCTCTTCATAATTGTATAGATCAGTGGTTCTGAACTGGTCTAGCTTCGGGACCCACCACAACCCCTTACTGTCAAACTGTGACCCAAATGGGGGAAAATTTGTAACTTCTTTAAATTAATTGAATGACAAGATTGAGCAGGTTTAGCCTGATATAGTACAGGATATTACAGTGTGCCAACACAAAAAAAAAATTTAATGATGAACCAAAATAAGCAGCAGGTGGTGATGCTAGAAAGGAAAATATTCTGTTTTACACTCAATTTGCAGCATTTTAATCACAACCAAAAAGTTCATCTTTGGACATAATGTTTCAATGTAACTGTAGCTGTGATAACCCTGCATCAGTGGACATACTGAACAGCCCTAATAAAATTCAATTAGTATGACTAAATAAGCTGTTGATCACACAGAACACTTCAGTAACTTCAGCCTTTTTTTAGCAGACATAACAAACACAAAATAAAAAAAAAAGTCCAGCTCCTGAGAAGTTGTTTCAAAAAGACTTTAACATGTAACTTTAGCTGAGTACCCACTCATTGAATATATATAAAAAAGCAGAACTATTCTATTCTATTCTAAATGCACTGTCTTATTGTTTCAGACCAGGCAAATGGTGAAAAATAACCACTGTTGACGTCTGTTAATTGACAACTAAAACTAAAAGGAGGGTAAATATAGAAACTAAACTATGGAGACTAAAGCATTATGGCTAAGTGATGCCCTCAGCCTCAGGGCATTTTTGTGCCAGGTTCAACAAGCCAGAGGGATGTATACATTTCAGTACAATATGTGGAGTTATGAATGTAGTCAATCCGGAAGTCCTCCAGAACAAAGAGAGAAGAAGAAGCAAACCTGAAACCCACTCCTTTAAGATCTTTGTGTACTTACTTTAACGACTTGAATGTTTAAATCATCTTTAAAGGCTAACAACTCTCCTCCTGCCTTCACAGTGACTGTGCATCTCAGACAAAGAAATAAGCTCATGCTGCTTAAATATGATATTTTGTGCAGTTGCACCGAAAAGCCACCAGTAGGCACCAAATGCCACCAACCAAACTTCTTTATATCATCGTTGCAGGGCACAAACCTCCTATCTCCACTTTTCAATGTTAATTTTTTCATAAAGTAGTGCTTTTGGTCAACTTCCATGTTGGTGAGTCAGTTTTACAACATTTTCACCAAATTAAAGTACAAAAATACTTTTGTGATCAGGATGATATGGAAAGTAGCAATTTTGGAGTTAGTGCCAAACAGCCATGATATACTGTCAGTGTAAAGGGCAGGACTGTGACTTGTTTGCTCTTTGAGGCACTGAATATAAATCTGTCTGATTACCTTGGCACTGGCCAAGTCACATATATTGGACGGTAGATAAAACAGCGGTTTGCATAACGCCTCCAATCAAAAGGACATTTTCTTGTTCTCTGGAATAGACTGTCATCTGCAAACAAAGTTAAGAAAGAACTCAGATGAGTTTATGAGTTACAAGACACTCTTTGGAAGTATTTGGATTTTTTTTTTTTGTCTATTACAGCCGTTGCTGATAGTAAAACAAATATGTCTTATCTACATTGCACTTTAAATGTTAAAGTGCTACAGTTGCAAAGCAAGAGCATAATTTTAAATTATTATAACAGTGATGATAAAAGACATCAAATTCAAAACATAAAATTGAACAGGTAGAACCCAAAGTTAAAAATCATTAATAATATAATTCATGTCATGGCAGTTAGTGCTAAGACAGCACAAACTGCCATGACATTTCCATCATTGTCAGGAGAGTTACTGTCCAAAATATGGAAAACTGCCCAACTTCATGCTATTAACAAATGCATTAAAGAATTTCTGGATCCACATCTGGATTTGGATCACCACCAAAATCTAATCACTCTAATGTCATAATTCTGTGGATCTTGCTGCAAAATATGGGCATTGTCTATTCTTAGAGCTGTGTGTCCAACTCTACAGTTGGTCCCACTGCATCGTCAGTTATCAACCTTTTTTTATAATCTCTTGTCTTTTTGTGTCAAATGTGTTGCTTGTTCATAAAAGAAGAGGAGTGGTGACTATGGTGTTCTGATGAGGACAAACTGAAATATTAACAGTTTAAACAAAGTGTGGAGCCTTATTTGTATTTAATTTCACCTTCTTAACAGAGAAAATCTTTGTCAACATGAACAATTAAGAGAATTGGGTACAGGCCTCATTCATACGGCTGGTGGCTGCCAATTTGTTTTTCCAAGGAAAGAATAATGACAAAATTAATTTATTTGCAACTTGAAGCACTTTTTTACTATTTTCAGACTAAAAAGCTGCAGTATGAATTTTGATGAGACTCACGTCCCTGGTTAAACTCCCAGCAACACCCCTTATGTTCACTTCATGCACACTCACAGCCATTGAAAGCATCACTAGGAAGGACCTCTAAAGTTCTTTACAGCCTCCAAAAAAACACAGATGGCGTACTCTAATGATCTATAGTTTCATTATCAACAGTCAAAGCTGTTATGTAACCATATCCCTTCATAGAACGGCCAGCTGAATCGACTCCCCTGATTGGCTGAAAATTGATTGCACGTTGAGAGAGCAGCCAATCGAGATACTTTCCCTAAACTGGGCCCTCATTGGAAAAAAAGCATGCATCTCTTGTTAGACTTTCTGAAGGCTGAATACAGGGTCAAGAGAGGGCGCAGATGTCTAACAGTGTCCCAGACGGTTCAATGAACAAGATCCTGCAGATTTTTGGGGTTTTTAGAGCCATTGTCCAAGGAAATAAAGAACACACTACAGCCTCAAGAGCAGCCGTTAAGGACTGCTCTGAGCATGCCCAGATGCTTTCATTCTGATTATATGTTGTTGTTTCTTCAAAGATGATTTTTTTTTAGCATTTTTCAGCCTTTATTAACAGGACAGAGACAGTGGATAGGCTTGTGAAGGGGTGGGGGGGTGGGGCAAGAGAGAGTAGGGCAAGACCCTCTGCAAACAGACAAGTCGGATCCAAACCTGGACCGGCAGAAGCATGTATACGGGCTGTGCCAGGTTGCTCACTAGTCTGCCAAACCAGAACCCCTTCTGATTATATTATGCATGGTGCACATATCATGATCAAAAAACTGCAAGGTTGTAACTTTGTCAATTTTTCATCTCTGTACTCAATGGAGCTCAACAAATAGACATCAGGCCACTTGTTAGTATGATTGTTTTGGTGTCAGTGAAGCTGTATCAGAGACATCACAGCAAAACTTCAGGCTGATTGGCACTGTGCAAGTTATTTTATTACAAAGAGAGACACACAGACCAGCTTCTTCAGTGATTCAGACCTTAAATCATCATATAAAACAAAGACTCATTCACGTCTCAGGAACAGTTCAGAGTCTAATAATCTCTCCATGACATCAAACTTTATCAAATCCTATAAACCAAACTTTACCATGCAGCAGTGGTACAGAAACAAATACAAAGACACAGTATGATACAAGACCTAGAGCCCTGTGATAGAAAATAAAACTAACATCACAAATGTGCAAAAGTGTTTCCTCCATGCAGTCCTGCTGACTGAGAAGATCACAGATCCCTGACACAGACGTAAGGAAGGTATGTAAAACAGCTGGCACTGGCCCAGCAATGTTGATCTGTGAGGTAGAACAAAGATGGCTCAGTCAGAAAGACGATAAATATTAAGGGCCTGATCTACTAAAAGTTTATGTGTATATTTACACGTGCAAATTTGATTGCATGCACAAAGCTGATCTACTAACAGGGTGCACCGAGGATTGCGTCTGTCAATGAGCAAAATAGCACGCTCAATCCATTTAGTGTGTTTGTCTTCATGATTATGCAGAATGCATGCAGATGATCAGGACGCACAAAATACAGGGAGGTGGAGATGCAAATGTAATCATTTAGCACCTACAGTGTGATTTATCAAACCCAGAACTGATTGTGCGCTGTGCTTTTTGCGTCTAAATAAAAGCACGTTTGAAAGGCAGGGGCAAAACAGACACAGCGTTACGCACAGAGGGCTGCGGTCATTGTGTCGAGAAACAGGGGTTGCATTAACTGAATAATTTCCATCATTGAGTGACTTTTTGATGAATGGAGGAAAAACTTGGAGGCTGTCTGTCATCATGATGGATTGGAAAAAGAGGGACGATCCAGTCTGCCATCATACTCATAGAGTATGAGCATTTGTGCCCTACATCGTGGAGGAGGCCATTTAACCTATGTAAAAAAGATCTCTAAAGCTGGCTATGAAGGAGAATCACTCGTTTGTCACTCAGAGCTGACTGCATCACACTCTCCACGCACTGACAGTGAGTTTAGGAGCTGTCAGTGCGTGAAGAGTGTGACGCTGTCAGTGCATAAAAGGCAAGAGTACCCACGCGGTCTGTGTGTACGTAACTGTAAGACTGCTCTTTGCATGAGAGGTTATTGGTGATGAAGCTGTGTAACTATGTGAATGCTGTCATTTAGATTATTAGATTATTTATGACGTGTGCTGCTGACCTCTTGGCCAGGTCACCCTTGTAAATGAGATCCTGATCTCAATGGGATTTATCTGGTTAAATAAAGGTTAAATAAATAAAAAAAATTTGGATGTTTAGATGTTTAATTGGAATCAGAAGAGGAAAATTCAAAATGATGGCTGAAAATATGGTACAAGGGAAAAGTGACGACCTTGTCCACCAAAAGGACAGACAGCAAAAAAAGGTTACTGCAAGTGTGTTTATTTGCCTCCAAATCCATGGCTTCAAATTTCATTTTAATTTACGGCCACTCTGCTGTCCCAAACTCTCCATGGTGACAGCTGGCAGCACACGCAAAATCCTCATTTAAAGAGGGCAGTCTGCACCACTTTTGCACCTGTGATGAATTGTGCACACAGTCATAGTAGATCAATCGTTTCCCGATTCTAATTCTGTTTTCTGTCAGAATTTCCATTTAATGTCTTTGTGTGTTTGAGTAAGTGAGTGTTTGTGTTGAATGTGGATGGGGGGGGGTCTTATATTTTAATTTTATGCAATTTTCTACTTCTTATTTCATTTATTGCTATTTTATTTTATTTTATTTCCCATGTAAAGCACTTTGTATTACAAAGTCCTGTTTTAAAAGTGCTATGCAAATAAAGTTTGATTGATTGACTAAATCTTTTAGTCCCCCAGAGTTTATCACCAGCAAAAATCAAAGAACTCATTAAAAATCTCTTGGCTTTTTCATGGTCAGGTTGACCTTCAAAAATATGCCATGCTGTCATAAGCTACCCTGTGTTTCCCAGCCCTAGCTGCTGAATATTAACATGTTTGTCTTTAAAGAAGTACAAAGACTGACTTACGTTCAGAGTTCATCTGTGCACAGTTCCGCCCTATGAAATTACTTGGCTCCCAGAACACCAGTAGGTTGACAAGAAATCTGAACCATCACTCCAAAGCCAATGACCCTCCTAAAGAAAAAATAACACGAGTCGTCATAACAGTTTGGTTTAGACAGGCTCAGAGGTTTTTGTGATTGTACCTAAAAGGTTCAACAAAATAGCAGCAATAGTCATTCACAGTTATGGATGTAAGTACATTTTTCCTGGCGCAGCGCAGGGTGGCACGGGATTGTGGAGCGTGGCGCACCCCACGCAGTGGTAATTTCGTCTGGCGCACCACCGTGCGCAGCCAATTTGGCAATTTGGTAGACCGGCTGCGCCGAGATGGGTGTGGCGGTGCACAAGGGGGAGGTGTCGACAGATTCAGCTTAGCGCAGTGAAAATTTCATGCCAAAACACTGCACAGAAGGTGCGCTGAAAGCTTTCCAGCTCCAACCTGGTCTATTCTCGTTGCAGTTGAAGCGCGCCCGATGCAGTGGTAACTTGGCTGACAGGTGCACAGTGCACAGTGCGCACGGGAGAGGAGAGACCACCTGGCTGCACAGCTCTGCCCTTAAATGTACTTATATGCCTACCATTTATACATGTTTTGGCCACAATTTACTCAGTCACATTAAAGATACACAAAGTCATTCATCACCCGCAGTGCATTTAAAGGCAAGGAGAGGCGTTCATTTGATTGGTAAAGATTACACTCAGCTGTGTAAAACCCACTCACATCTTCTCTACTCCCTCTCTGCCACTTGTGCCGATGGGAGGGACGGAGGCTTGGGTGCGTCTTTCTGCGCCGGACTGCACTGTGCATGAAAATTGCAAAATGCCCTGGACACACCCTGTTGGCGCGGCGCAGGCGCAGGGCACGTGTGCTGCACCTGCGCTTGGTCTACGAAATTAGAGCCCTTTATCTCATGTACTCACCCTCGATGCATCTGAGGCTCCGAGCCATGTTGCAGGAAAACTAGGCATGACTTGAGTGATCATATTCCGGATGAATTCATACTCATCTAAGTTGTGTATGGAGGCAAGGTGTCCACCTTTAGCTCGGCAGTTTCTCTGCAGAAAACAGAGGGACAGAGACCACGTGAGGCCACATAAAAACATATTAAAATTCTGAAAATACATCTCGCTACATCACATATGATCCAAAGACATGTGCCACCATGCTCCCAAACTTTCAGCAACACAAGCTAAGCGTCCCTCTGAATAAGTTGGAAAAGGATTTTGTTTCATCCTTAGAAGCTTTTTAATTGACAGGAAGGTCACGACAGATGACTTAAATCTAAACACAAGGAAGGGACTATTGGAGGTGCAGGCTCGACAAGTCACAGGGATGTATACGTTTGAGTACAATATGTGGAGTTATTAATGTAGGAGAGAGAAGAAGAAGCAAACATCAAACCCACTCCTTTAAGATCTTTAAGTACTTACTTCAACGACTTGAAACGACTTGAAACCTCCTATCTCCATTTTTCAATGTTAATTTTTTCATAAAGCAGTGCTTTTGGTCAACTTCCATGTTGGTGGATCAATTTTACAACATTTTCACCAAATTAAAGTAAAAAAAATTCTTTGGTAATCAGGATAATACGGAAAGTAGCAATTTTGGAGTTAGTGCCAAAAAGCTGTGATATATTGTCAGTGTAAACAGCAGGAATGTGACTTGTTTGCTCTTTGAGGCATTGAGTCAAATCTGTCTGATTACCTTGGCATTGTTCCAAGTCACAGGGAATCGACGGAAGATAAAACAGCGTTTCTCATGCTTTTTCCAACCACGAGGACACTCTCTTGATCTCTGGAAAAGACTGTCATCTGCAAACAAAGTAAAGAAAGAACTCAAATGAGGTTGTATGTTACAAGACACTATTTGTAAAACAAATATGTCTTATCTACATTGCACTTTAA
>JBAMNC010001975.1:0-49904 GCA_037902135.1 Cetoscarus ocellatus | reverse complement strand
ATATTGCCAAAAGTATTCGCTCACCCATCCAAATAATCAGAATCAGGTGTTCCAATCACTTCCATGGCCACAGGTGTATAAAATCAAGCACCTAGGCATGCAGACTGCTTTTACAAACATTTGTGAAAGAATGGGTCGCTCTCAGGAGCTCAGTGAATTCCAGCGTGGAGCTGTGATAGGATGCCACCTGTGCAACAAATCCAGTTGTGAAATTTCCTTGCTCCTAAATATTCCACAGTCAACTGTCAGCTGTATTATAAGAACGTGGAAGTGTTTGGGAACGACAGCAACTCAGCCACGAAGTGGTAGGTCACGTTAACTGACGGAGCGGGGTCAGCGGATGCTGAGGTGCATAGTGTGAAGAGGTCTCCAACTTTCTGTAGAGTCGATCGCTACAGATCTCCAAACTTCATGTGGCCTTCAGATTAGCTCAACAGTGCACAGAGAGCTTCATGGAATGGGTTTCCATGGCCGAGCTGCATCCAAGCCATACATCACCAAGTGCAATGCAAAGCGTCAGATGCAGTGGTGTAAAGCACGCCACCACTGGACGCTAGAGCTGTGGAGACGCGTCTCTGGAGTGACGAATCGCGCTTCTCCATCTGGCAATCTGATGGACGAGTCTGGGTTTGGCGGGCTGCATTGTGCCAAGTGTAAAGTTTGGTGGAGGGGGGATTATGGTGTGGGGTTGTTTTTCAGGAGCTGGGCTTGGCCCCTTAGTTCCAGTGAAAGGAACTCTGAATGCTTCAGCATACCAAGACATTTTGGACAATTCCATGCTCCCAACTTTGTGGGAACAGTTTGGAGCTGGCCTCTTCCTCTTCCAACATGACTGTGCACCAGTGCACAAAGCAAGGTCCATAAAGACATGGATGACAGAGTCTGGTGTGGATAAACGTGACTGGCCTGCACAGAGTCCTGACCTCAACCCAATAGAACACCTTTGGGATGAATTAGGGCAGAGACTGAGAGCCAGGCCTTCTCGTCCAACATCAGTGTGTGACCTCACAAATGCGCTTCAGGAAGAATGGTCAAAAATTCCCATAAACACACTCCTAAACCTTGTGGACAGCCTTCCCAGAAGAGTTGAAGCTGTTATAGCTGCAAAGGGTGGACCGAAGTCATATTGAACCCTACAGATTAGGAATGGGATGTCACTTAAGTTCATATGCTAGTCAAGGCAGGTGAGCGAATACTTGTGGCAATACAGTGTATCGATACATATATATATATATATGTATATACAATATATATATAGATATACATATATATGTATATGTGGGCCGGGAGAAAGGCCAAATACTCAAAAATGTGTTCAAAAACCTTAAAAAAGTGTTTTTTGCATGATATGTCCCTTTTAAGGTTTTTGTTTGTATCAAGCAATCAAGCAGGCAACAACCGTTGATGATGAGGAGACACAGAAGACGTAAGTAAAAGGCATCTGATATGTAAAAGGTGTGTGTGAGTTCCTCTATACCCTCAACTTCCTGCTCATTTTATCAGTCTGAACACGCCAGCCAGTTAAAAATTAGGTTCAGGAACAGGTGTGAAAGCCCTCTAAAAGAGCAGGACGAAGATGCTTCCAGAACATGATTTGGGTTCATTTCAGATGAGAGAGTAAAGACATCCAGAGTCACAAACACCAAAACAAATTTTCTGTCCCTCTGTGAGGGGGAAGTGTCAAATGTGGTGCTTTTTTATAATAGGAGTGGTGACTGTGGTGTTCTGATGAGGACAAACTGAAATATTAACAGTTTAGACAAAGTGTGGAGCCTAATTTGTCATTAATTTAACCTCAACAGAGAAAATCTTTATCAACATGAACAATGAAGAGAATCAGGTACAGGCCTCATTGATATGGTTGGCGGCTGCCACTTTCCTTTTTTTTTTTTAAATGAATACTGACAAAATTAATTTATTTACAACTTAAAGATTTTTTTTGTTATTCTAAGACTTGAAACTGCAGTATGTATTTTGATGAGACTCCCTTCCCTGGTTTCGCACCCAGCAACACCCCTTATGTTCGCATAACGCACACTTCAGGCCTTTGAAGGAGTAACGAGGAGTTCAGAAGCAGTCTCAAAAGAGCCTCAAATGGCATCCTCTAATAAACTACTGTTTCATAACTAACTGTCTCAGCACACTTAAATATAACACTGAAAACATGTCGGCAGCTCAACTGTCCATTAGAAGCACCGTCAATTCTTGGTCCAGCTTTAGACCAATGCCATCACAAGTCAAGTGAACACCATATCCCTTCATAGAACGGCCAGTTGAATCGACTCCCCTGATTGGCTGAAAATTGATTGCACGTTGAGAGAGCAGCCAATCGAGGTACTTTCCCTAAACTGGGCCCTTATTGGAAAAAAAGCACGCATCCCTTGTGAGACTTTCTGAAGGCTGAATACAGGGCCAAGAGAGGGCGCAGATGTCTAACAGTGTCCCAGACAGCTCAATGAACAAGATCCTGCAGATTTTGGGGGTTTTTAGAGCCCCAAAACGCACTACAGCCTCAAGAGTAGCCGTTAAGGACTTCTCTGAGCATGCCCAGATGCTTTTATTCTGATTATATGTTGTTGTTGTTTTCAAAGATTATTTTTTGAGCATTTTTCAGCCTTTATTAACAGGACAGAGACAGTGGATCCAAACCTGGACCTGCAGAAGCTTGTATATGGATAGTGCCTGGTTGCTCACTAGTCTGCCAAACCAGCACCCCTTCTGATTGTATTATGCATGGTGCACATATCATGATCAAAATTCTGCAAGGTTGTAACTTTGTCAATTTTCCTGAAGATTCAAAAACAAGGCAACTGGACTGTGTAGAGTTTGTTGGGAAAGACACTCAGACACAACCTCTCACCCACATATAATGCAGTGCTAAGCTCTCTCCCCAGAAAGCTCTCCAAACACTCACACCTGGGCACATGTGACCATAACACCTCACATGACAGGGGGAGTTAATGACCCATTCAGGGTAACGACTCTCAGGGGTTACATCACCCTGGGATAAGTTTCTATGGGTCGTTCTCCAACTCCTCCCTTCCTTTGTTGTTGTTTTTTCCTCTAGCAAGATAAATATCTGCTTCCAGCACCAGCCATTTGGAACTGAAGAAGCATCTTGGATGAGAAGTGAAACGTCTTCCCAACAAACTCTACACAGTCCAGTTGCCTTGTTTTTGAATCTTCAGGATGACCATGACCTGGATGAATGAGAATCTACACAGACATTTTGTCAATTTTTCATCTCTGTACTCAATGGAGCTCAACAAACAGACAAACTTCAGGCTGATTGGCACTGTGCAAGTTATTTTATTACAAAGAGAGACACACAGATCGGCTTTTTCAGTGCTTCAGACTTTAATTCATCATATAAAACAAAGACTCATTAATGTCTCAGAACAGTTTAGAGTCTAATAATCTCTCCATGACATCAAACTTTATCAAATCAAATAAACCAATGTTAGCATGCCGAGCAGCAGTGGTACAGAAACAAAAGATACAGAATGACACAAGATCTAGAGCCCTGTGGTAGAAAATAAAATTAATATCACAAATGCAAAAAAGTGTTTCCTCCATGCAGTCCTGCTCACTGAGAAGATCACAGATCCCTGGCACAGACGTAAGGATGGTTTGTGTTACAGCTGACATCCGCCCAGCACCGATCAGCTGTGAGGTAGAACTAAGATGGCTCAGTCAATAAACATTAAGGGCCTGATCTACTAAAAGTTTGCATGTATAAAATCATGTGCAAACTTGATAGCGTGCGCAAACATGATCTATTAACGGTGCACCGAGGATTGCGTCTGTCAAATGCGCAAAATAGCATGTGCAATCCATTTAGCGTTTTTGCCTTCATGAATATGCAGAATACATGCAGATCATCAGAATGTGCAAAATACTGGAAGGAGGAGATGCAAATGCAATCATTTAGCACCCACAATGTGATTTATCAAACCCAAAATTGATTTTTAACCTAACACACCAGATGGACAGCTCCATATATCCGCCACGGGAATATTTCACTAATCCATCTGGGAAAGAGCCGTTCAAAAATGTTTTCAGAGGCAGAACCTTCAAAAACAACAGCAGCTTGTGATTGGACGATCGTTCGGCTCGTCACACTCATTACAGACCAATCCACATCGAGCAAGGCTGCTACGTATGATGAAGCATACGTAGCGGCTATACGTAGTGGCTAATGGCTAACAACAGTCAGCTGTTAGCTTAAACTACCTTAGACTATCATCTTACATTAAATTTATACCATATTTCCATAAATTATACCCGAGCATATATCACCAAGTCTCACTGAGTAACCATGATGACCATAGACTAACCGGTATGTCCGTGGAGGATTTCTGTGTTCTCTCCCAGTTTCGCTGCAGTGATCCCCAGTCAGGAGAAGAGCAAAAACATGATTTCTCATAAGACAAGCTTCAAGTGACATTTTTTGCTCCTCTTTCAAAGAAAAAAATTGAGTCCATTTCTGATTAAAAAAAAAAAAAAAAAAAACGCAGATATTTAGGCTGCTTCAGAAGTCGCCATAGTTTTCAAACATGCAGTCACTTCCTGGTGTTGTCACATCCTCAGCTCCTGCCTCTCTTCCCTGATTGGGCCGTTAAGCATTTAGCTGAGTGAAGTCATTGGACAATGGAAGTTGGCAAGACGGATATGCAGGATTTCAGAATCAAGCAGGTCCGTCTGCTCTGCAAGGCTAGTGTTTTTAGCATCTAAATTAGCATGTTTAAAAGGCAGGTGCAAAACAGGCACAACGTTACGCACAGAGGGCTGAGGTCATTGTGTCGAGAAACAGGGGTTGCATTAACCATATATTTTCCATCACTGAATGAATTTTTTTTGAATGACGGAAAGACTTGGAGGCTGTCTGTTATTATGATGGATTGGAAAAAGACGGATGATCCAGTCTGCCCTCATATTCATGGAAACACACGGGTAAAGTAAACCCTCTCTGTTTTGCACTCTATATCGTGGAGGAGGTCATTTAACCTATGTAAAAAAAGATCTCCAAAGCTGGCTATGAAGGAGAATCACTCGTTTGTCATCCAGAGCTGACTGCATCACACTCTCCACGCACTGACAGTGAGTTTAGGGGCTGTCAGTGCGTGAAGAGTGTGACGCTGTCAGTGCATAAAAGGCAAGAGTACCCGCGTGGTCTGTGTGTATGTAACTTTAAGACTGCTCTTTGCATGATAGTGGGGCAGATAACTGCAAATTACAGGAGAATCGTTCATTCGTGGAAACAAGCACCAAAATTGGCACACATACTCCTTGGGGAATGCTCTTTTGATAAAACCCGTTAGCCACCTAAAAATTCATGATGGCGTCCATTTTTCAAGATGGCCGCCATTGAATATACAATAATATTGCATTTCGCAACACAGATTTCCTATTTGAATGATGTTGGTGTCAAATCATACATTTTTCACTATGTAGAATCCAAATTTGGACCCATCAACTTACTCACTGGCTTCCTTGCACCATATTTCCATGCTCTCTAATAAGCCCAGCATCAGTTAGCTAGTGTAGATTACATGTAGTAATAGCGCTGTGGGATCACTCTTTGTCTAGTCTCTACCCTTTGACCTGTTTGGCTTGGGAAACCCTGCCAGGAGTACAAGACTCCCGCCGACATAGATCTAGGGGTCATGGAGACAACGCAAACTGCCACACTACGATAAGGTGATGATCCCATTGAGGAAGGGTTTTAGCATTTGCATTGACTGCAGCATTCTGACTTGCATATGCACTCTGCACCTGCTGGCAACACTTTGCAATGGGGGGGGGGGGAGGGGGCTCTGTCCAAATGATCTGCCACAAATCTCCTTTCTTGGTCCACCCCCAGTTGGCAGGAGTCTGTGTTTCTGGTTGACATTCTGTTGACTGACTCCAGATGCAGCAGGGTTGGAGGAATGGCTTTGTACGGCCTCTGCTTCCGAGCAAACATGTCCAACCTCGCATCATTGACACCTTCAGCTGTGCTGGATCTGTCGCATATCATGACCATGAACTTCTCCAAGGTCTTCAGGTCTTCATCATCCACTATTGGTGGATACTGGCTGAGTTTGCTGAAGACACCGGAAGTCTCATCACAAACATCCCAGGTTTGCCAAGCAGACTTCTTCCCTTTGCCATGGAATGTTGAAACGACATCGCAGCCAGTGAAGGAAAGCATCCCTTTGCTCTTTTCTGCAAGAGTGCAATACAAGTCATGTACAGGAACTCACTTCAGGTTCTGTCTTTGTCCAAAGGCAACCCACAACTGCTGCAGACCAAGCTCCTGAAGTGTCTGCAGAACACTGACTGCGATGACGACAACATCTGTGTCGTTGGCTTTGACCATTATGACCTTGCTGCCTGCTTCTGTTGCATGCCTGGCATGCACAAAGATTCACGTGTCAGCTTCTTCATGACTGCATGGTGCCACCCCAGCCAGATTGATAGTGGTCTGCAGCAGTGTATGCAAGTCAGAATGCTGCAGTCAATGCAAATGCTACTGCTTTGGTCTGACCTGCACGGCACTGTGCAGCTGCAAATGTGAGGTTTAGAAGCATTTTAGTATAGGCCTACTTATCCAGGCAGCAAGACAATGAGTGAAAAACAAGTATAGGCCTCCTGCCTACATGTGAAAAAAAATTATAAAAGGAAAAAAAAATAAAGAAATAAATAAAGGAAAAGACAAAAAAAATTTAAAAAGTGAAAAGACAAAAAAAAATCTTCCTCAATGGGATCATCACCTTATGGTAGTGTGGCAGTTTGCGTTGTCTCCATGACCCCTAGATCTATGTCGGCGGGAGTCTTGTACTCCTGACAGGGTTTCCCAAGCCAAACAGGTCAAAGGGTAGAGACTAGACAAAGAGTGATCCCACAGCACTATTACTAAATGTAATCTACGCTAGCTAACTGAGGCTGGGCTTGTTAGACAGCATGGAAATATGGTACAAGGAAGCCAGTGAGTAAGTTGATGGGTCCAAATTTGGATTCTACATAGTGAAAAATGTACAAAACCCAAAACCAGTGAAGTTGGCACGTTGTGTAAATCGTAA
The DNA here is from genome assembly GCA_037902135.1 of Cetoscarus ocellatus. Taxonomy (NCBI): domain Eukaryota; kingdom Metazoa; phylum Chordata; class Actinopteri; order Labriformes; family Labridae; genus Cetoscarus; species Cetoscarus ocellatus. Next base: position 42,840 of record JBAMNC010001975.1, on the reverse strand, counting down.
ATAAAAACAGAATACAATGATTTGCAAATCCTTTTCAACTTATATTCAATTGAATACACTGCAAAGATAAGATATTTAATGTTCGAACTGAGAAACTTTATTTTCTTTTGCAAATAATCATCAACTCAGAATTTAATGGCAGCAACACATTGCAAAAAAGTTGGCACAGGGGCATTTTTACCACTGTGTTACATCGCCTTTCCTTTTAACAACACTCAGTAAATGTTTGGGAACTGAGGAGACCAATTTTTGAAGCTTTTCGGGTGGAATTCTTTCCCATTCTTGCTTGATGTACAGCTTAAGTTGTTCAACAGTCCGGGGTCTCCGTTGTTGTATTTTACGCTTCATAATGCGCCACACATTTTCAATGGGGGACACGTCTGGACTACAGGCAGGCCAGTCTAGTACCCGCACTCTTTTACTACGAAGCCACGCTGTTGTAACACGTGCAGAATGTGGCTTGGCATTGTCTTGCTGAAATAAGCAGGGGCGTCCATGAAAAAGACATTGCTTGGATGGCAACATATGTTGCTCCAAAACCTGTATGTACCTTTCAGCCTTAATGGTGCCTTCACAGATGTGTAAGTTACCCATGCCTTGGGCACTAATACACCCCCATACCATCACAGATGCTGGCTTTTGAACTTTGCGCCTACAACAGTCTGGCTGGTTCTTTTCCTCTTTGGTCCGGAGGACACGACGACCACACTTTCCAAAAACAATTTGAAATGTGGACTCGTCAGACCACAGAACACTTTTCCACTTTGCATCAGTCCATCTTAGATGAGCTCGGGCCCAGCGAAGCCGGCAGCGTTTCTGGGTGTTGTTGATAAATGGCTTTCGCTTTGCATAGTAGAGTTTTAACTTGCACTTACAGATGTAGTGACGAACTGTAGTTACTGACAGTGGTTTTCTGAAGTGTTCCTGAGCCCATGTGGTGATATCCTTTACACAGTGATGCCGGTTTTGATGCAGTACCGCCTGAGGGATCGAAGGTCACGGGCATTCAATGTTGGTTTTCGGCCTTGCCGCTAACATGCAGTAATTTCTCCAGATTCTCTGAACCTTTTGAGGATATTACGGACCGTAGATGATGAAATCCCTAAATTCCTTGCAATAGCTTGTTGAGAAATGTTGTTCTTAAACTGTTCGACAATTTGCTCACGCATTTGTTCACAAAGTGGTGACCCTCGCCCCATCCTTGTTTGTGAATGACTGACCATTTCAGGGAAGTTGCTTTTATACCCAATCATGGCACCCACCTGTTCTCAATTAGCCTGTTCACCTGTGGGATGTTCCAAATAAGTGTTTGATGAGCATTCCTCAACTTTCTCAGTCTTTTTTGCCACTTGTGCCAGCTTTTTTGAAACATGTTGCAGGCATCAAATTTAAAATGAGCTAATATTTGCAAAAAATAACAAAGTTTACCAGTTCGAACGTTAAGTATCTTGTCTTTGCTGTGTATTCAATTGAATATAGGTTGAAAGGGATTTGCAAATCATTGTATTCTGTTTTTATTTACGATTTACACAACGTGCCAACTTCACTGTTTTGGGTTTTGTATGATTTGATACCAACATCATTCAAATAGGACGTCTGTGTTGCGAAATGCAATATTACTGTATATTCAATGGCGGCCATCTTGAAAAATGGCCGCCATCATGAATTTTTAGGTGGCTAACGGGTTTTATCAAAAGAGCATTCCCCAAGGAGTAAGTGTGCCAATTTTGGTGCTTGTTTCCACAAATGAACAATTATTACAGTTATCTGCCCCACTATGAGAGGTTATTGGTGATGAACTGTGTAACTATGTGAATGCTGTCATTTAGATTATTAGACTATTTATGATGTGTGCTGCTGACCTCTTGGCTATGTCACCCTTGTAAATGAGATCCTGATCTCAATGGGATTTATCTGGTTAAATAAAGGTTAGATAAATAAAAAAAATTGGATGTTTAGATGTTTAATTGGAATCAGAAGAGGAAAATTCAAAATGACGGCTGAAAATATGGTACGAGGGAAAAGTGACAACCTTGTCCATCAAAAGGACAGACAGCAAAAAAGGTTACTGCAAGTGTGTTTATTTGCCTCCAAATCCATGGCTTCAAATTTCATTTTCGTTTACGGCCACTCTGCTGTCCCAAACTCTCCATGGTGACAGCTGGCAGCATTTAAAGAGGGCAGTCTGCACCACTTTTGCGCCTGTGATGAATTGCGCACACAGTCATAGTAGATCACCCGCAACACGCCTACTAATGGCATGTGCAATTTTTAAGTTTGCACACGCAATTTAGTAATTGTTATTTTGGATCTTGGTGGATCAGGCCCTAAAGGTACTTTGACAACATTTTTAAAGATGTCAAACACAGAGAGATCAACACAACTAATGACAGAAGCCGTATTAAATTAATTCATAATCAAAATAACTTTGAGGGTAAAAAGCTGAAGATTCACAGATGTTATGGCCTCATGGAATAATGGGGATGCCTCGTGAAAGTCTCAAGGTGTAAATATAACAAAGCCTTGTTGAAGCAGTTTTTGTAAAGGCACTGTGAAAAGAGCTACTGTATTGTTCTGTCACTGATACTGTGGACCATGGATGAAATCAAACAGAGGTGATGCAGGAACGAGTCCAAAAATGGAGATTTGAGTTAGCATTTTATCACTCCCAACGTTCCAAAGTCATTGATTCATTCATTCAACCTTTATTTAATCTCGAAAAATCATTGAGGGTGTTCCCTCATTTTCAATGATGTCAAGAGTACAAAGAACAATATAACAACACAATTAAAAACAGTTACATTCAAAAGCAGCGTAATTCATAGTCATTGATCTAAACTGACCAAGTGCTTGTAGTTTAAATGTTTGTTGTAAAATGTTCCAAGTGAATGCAGCAGACAAGCTAAAAGCAGTTCTTCCAAATTTAGTGTTTACCCGTGGAACTTCAAGCATCAGGAGGTTACTGGATCTTGTTGGATACTAACTATAAGATTGATTTAACAGAGACGTGATGTATGAAGGCTTTTTACCAATTAAGGCTTTACACATGAATAAGAACCAGTGCCTGTCATGTCTTACATTCAGGGTTGCCCAGCCCACTTTTTCATTTAAAGTGCAATGGTGAGTGGAGTAACCTTCACCAGTAATGAATCTGAGGGCTGAGTGATAAATGGAGTCCAGGGGTTTCAGAGTAGAGGCAGAGACGTTACTACTAACATCATCACCGTAATCCAAAACAGATAAAAAGACAGCTTCAATAACACATTTCCTATTTTGCAATGGGAAGTTAGTGTTGTTCATGTAGAAAATTCCAATTTTTTGTCTTAATATGGTGGCCAGGGAATCAATATGAAATTTGAAGGTGAGTTTTTGATCTAACCAAATACCAAGGTATTTATACACAGATACTCTCTCAATGCTGTGTCCTGTTAGGCTGGTGATGTAAATACTATTGTCAGTGACGTCTGTGGTATTTGGTTTTACTTGGATTAAGAACCAGTCTTAAGTCAAACAGAGCATGTTGTAATTGATTGAAATTTTGCTGAAGGGTTTGAACAGCTAAATGGGCAGTATTGGCAAAACAGTATAAAACTGTATCATCGGCATAAAGGTGGGAGTTACAATCTGTTATAGATGATGTGATAGTGTTTATATATACAGTAAATAAGAGAGGACCAAGTATTGAGCCTTGTGGTACCCCTTTTGATAGAGGCAAACACACAGAATGACAATTTCCAAGAACCACATACTGATCTCTCTGTGAAAGGTAGTCTTGGAACCATTTACAGGATAGAGAGTCAAAACCAGTTTCTCTTTGCCTTTCAAGGAGCAGGGAATGGTCAACAGTATCAAAGGTTTTTGTTAAATCCACAAAAAAGGCTGCACAGAATTTCTTCTTGTCAATCTGAGAAATCATATCATTTGTGAAAGATGTGACTGCAGTGATTGTACTATGATTTGTTCTAAAACCTGATTGATGTGGGTTTAATACATGATTGCTGGAGAGGAAGGATTTAATTTTTATTGTTGACTAATGATTCTAAGATTTTAGCTAGACAGGACAGTTTGGAGATAGGCCGGTAGTCATTGAGATCAGTTTTATCCCCACCCTTGTGGAATGGGATAACATGTGCTGTCTTCCACACCTGGGGGAAAACCCCAATGGAAATAGAGATTAAACAAGAATGCAACACAGACAGTGGCTGACTGTTTAAAGCAGAAATAAACTGTGAGTAAACTGTGTCAAACTGGTTTCCAGCCGCAGCAAAGTGTGCGTTAAAAGCTTGATAGATATGATCTGGTTTGTCTATGGTACAGTTATTAGTTTTAATGATATTAACAGCTTTCCAGAATTTTGATCGGTCGGAATAAGAATTTGAAATTTATCTTTAAAATAGTTAGCTTTGGCTTTCCTCAGTGAAGAGGTGCATTTGTTTCTCAACTGCCAAAAAATCCGCCAGTGCTCTGTGCTCCCTGTCTGCTTTGCCAGAGCCCAGGCTTTATCCTGTTCATTAAACATAAGGTATAAGTCTGTGGCTACATCTGTCTTCAGTCCTGAATTTTTTCACAGGAGCATGTTCATCAACAACAGTAAGCAGTGTGTTTGAGAAATACTTAAAAGCCTCTTCCATGTTTGGAATTTCTGTGGTATGATTTATATTGCTGTCTATAATGTCTTGAAGAAAAGCCTGCCCATTAAAATGTTTAAAATTTCTTTTGAAAACAATCCTTGTGCTTGATGTTTTCATTTTAGCACCTCTAACACAGACTATGGGACAATGAACACTGAAACCAAGCCCAAAAACACCAGAGGCAGACATTTTGTCAGGTCTGTTACATAAGATAAAATCAATTAACGTTGACTTGGAGGAGTCCTTTAAATTAGGTCTGGTTGGTTCATTAATAATTTGTACCAGATTCGGGTCATCACACCTCTCTTTAAGGTTATCTGAGTCATTTGATAACCAGATGAGGCTAAAGTAACCTAGGACTACTAACTCAGACTTGTGAAGTTCTGAAAGTAATTGAGCTATATCAGAGACAGATGAAGAAATGGCTGAGGGTGGTCTGTAGACACCGACAACATTTACCAAACTATTTTTTTGAGAGGGTAACTTTCAAAGCAATAAATTCAAAGGAACTGGGTACAGAAACAGCTTTTAAAGGAGTAACAGACAGGCTTGACTTCACATACACAGCCACACCACCTCCTCTTCCAACTCAATCTATTCTGTACAGGTTATAATTCTGTTAAATAAACTCAGAGTCAGGTAGACTCTGCTTAAGCCATGTCTCAGTTAAAACCAGGATGTCAGGATCTGTCTGTGAAAGCAGGATTTTTATTTGGTCTAATTTAAGCTCGTTGCACAAACTTCTTACATTTAAGTGCATAAGACCAAGGCCATTCCTGGATTTAAAAGCAGACTGATTAAAGGGTTGTGGTCCTAAATTGTGTTTAATTGTGGAGGTAAAGCTTGCTTGAGCAATGGGTTTTACCGTGATTAGATTTTCTGAATTATGACCTGTACAGTAATTAGACTTATGATGTTTATAATGGCTATGAGTGATTCTGGCTGGAATGTTATAAGTGTGTTGGTTGTCATACCTTTATACAGTGAATGCCTTACAGGAGTGTAGTGTCAGCTCAATGTTCTTTGACAAAAGGCGAGATCCTGAGAGGTTTGGGTGAAGACCATCGTGTTTGAAGAGGTCTGGTCTGTTGTAGAAAGTTGTGAAATTGTCCACAAAGGGAATGTTCTTAGAGCTGCAGTAGTCTTTAAGCCAGATGTGGAGCTGCCTTCAACGACTGAACTTGACATCTCCAAAACAGGGGGAGGGTAGTGGACCTGAGATGATGCATTTTTTATTGGCTTGCTTAATAATACTAATGAGGGTGAGGAAATCCTCCTTAAGTTTCTGAGACTGTTGAAGCCTGAGATCGTTGGTGCCAGCATGAATTACAACAGTAGAGAGATGGGTGATGATGTAGCAGCCAGTGGGCGGAGCTGTTTATGTCACTAAAGAGAGCACCTGGATAACATGATGTGCTGCACCTGCTGATGCACACATGCCTGACCATGGACGATCCCACAACAAGCACAGATGGAGGGCTGGAGTTTTGGTCCACCAAAGGTGTGGTGTTTTCGGATGTGCAGAGGCAGGAAGAGACAGCCTGTTGTCGGGCTTGGGCCACGCACAGGGGTCAGCAGCAGCAGAGGTGTCAGCGTCTCCTTGAGTGGCGAGCAGCCCGGCTGTGTTCAGGCCGAGGAGGGGAAGCTGGTGCAGGGTGCTGGGTTCACTGACCCAGCGGTGGAAACTTCTGCTCGTCTAGGATGTCTATCTTTGGCTCCAGAGGTTGAAATTTGTTCTCCAGATGGAGAGGCTGCAGTGCAGGGCAGGGAGGAGTGCGTTTGCTCTGCTGTCTGCCTCCTTTTACCAGTGACCATGGCTCAGGTGTTGAGCAAGCCTGGGGTTTGGGCTTTGCGCTGGGGCTCAGCCAGATGTCCTCCTTTGCTGCACACGGGTCGTTAGATAGAGGAGCTGATTCACCCCAGTGAAGAAAGATAGAGCCGTTCCAGGGTAGGGTGGTGGTGTTTATAGGTCCCTTTATATAATATTGTAATCAAAATAATGTAACAATTTTGTCAGTTAAACTGAAAAGGAATTTCTAGTGTGGTAAAAACAAACTTACCCACCCATTAAAAGCACCAATTCCTTCTAAAATTAAGTTGTTTTTGTAAAAATATGCAAGAATTAAAAACTATACAGATTTTTGAGAACTTAAGTCTGCAAAAGGATAATGTTCTACTGAACAAGGTATATCCTCTTGGCAAACTCATTTTGTTTCTCCTAATCTATAGTTTTGTGCCATGTGTGATATAAAATGGAAAACTTTGCCCCTGAATATGTTATGTCTACTAGGTAAGACACATCCTAATCTCATTTTCAGCGTAGCATAGCCTCTTAATGATTTTCTTCTCCAACACAATCTCACCTCTTCTGTGATCCTCTGATGGTTCTCTGGACGACGCCTCTCTGGAGCATTGGTTGAGGGTATGTGAGATGGTTGCGCATGAGTAAATCATATCTGCTGCGGTGACGTGACCATGTGATTGACAGCGCTCGTTGTCCAGTCACATGAGGAAAAGAAACACCAGAACAATACTAATTCCCTGCCAGTCAAAGTGGGAGTGTCCCGGGCGCACTTCTCTGCGCCCCATAAGCAAAGTTGACGCGGCCAATCACAAAGACACCTCAGGTCACATGCTGAGCAAAAGTTTAAGGACTTGCATAGACACCCATTATGCCGGCGCCCCTCCATATGTAAACTATGTATTCACAACACAGTTACTATAAAATATTTTGAAACCCCTGTTATTGAATGGTGACAGGTGCTGCTGACAGACTATTACTATGTGGTAAAAATAAATGTTTTTATGCATTATTTTTTTATAATTTAATGAAAAATTATGTTGTGTTTAAGTAGACTTTCTCTGTTGAATTTTGGAGGGGGCGGCGCCCCAGCGTCCCCTATTGACAAACCGCCACTGCTGAGGAGTCTAAAGGAAAAACGTGCCTATTTAAAGTGGGACTACCCACATGAGGACGACCAGTACGACCTGGCTGATATCATGACAGAATTAAAATCTCAACGTCGTGACATAGTAAACCGCCTGGATGGCATTGACTGTCGTTTTGAAAATGTCACTGCTTCGTGTCAGCAGGCGCGGTGTATTATGGGAAATTCTCATACCCCTTTCAAGTGAGGTCCTGGTCTGTCTTCGTTAAGAGGGCTATGTACCCCTTAGTCTAAGCCCTTCCTTTTAGCCCTACGGAATTGAGGCACCACTTCACTAGATGTGAACGTGCAAAACCAAGGGATAAGGGGTAAGACAAGGGCTAAGGGGTAGAATTGGGATTCACCCTTGATCTCTGGAAAAGACTGTCATCTGCAAACAAAGTTAAGAAAGAACTGAGATGAGTTCATGAGTTACAAGACACTCTTTGGCACTATTTGGATTTTTTTTTGTCTATTACAGCTGTTGCTGATCGTAAAACAAATGTCTGATCTACATTGCACTTTAAATGTTAAAGTGCTACAGTTGCAAAGCAAGAGCATAATTTGAACTCATTATAACAATGATGATAAAAGACATAAAATTCAAAAAAATTCAAAACATACAATTAAACAGGTAGAACCCAAAGTTAAAAAATCATTAATAATATAATTCATACCTAGAAGTGCTAAGAGAGCAAAAAACTGCCTTGACATTTCCATCATTGTCCTGGGGTTCCAGGAGAGTTATTGTCCAAAATATGGAAAACTGCCCAATTTCATGGTATTAACAAATGCATTAAAGAATTTATGGATCCACATCTGGATTTGAATCAACACCAAAATCTAATCACTCCTTTCTTGTTAAAGACCAACATTCCCTGAAACTGTCAGCAAATTTACCAAACATCAAAAAATCCTTGTTAAAAATTCCTGCATCTGCCACCAGAATTGGGTCACTATACAATGATTAATTCAAGTGAAGCATTCAAGGGGTCATCCTCTCCTTTTTTCTGATGCTTTGACTTGGACATCTACCAGTACACTTGCAAGTCACCAGTTAACATGGTAACACATTACACCCATACACCGAGACAGTGCACAGAGGAACATATTGTAGAAACAGAGCTCAGAGGATTCTGATGGTGAAGTCTGACCTGGTCCTCAGTCCACAAATATTTAATGATATTGATTATTGCTGTTTATTTTGGTACTTTTAATTTCTCGTGTTTGCAGTTTACTTCTGACACAACCCGTTGTTGCATGCAGCCTGAGATCGCAACGCTCATGGCGCCAAAGGAAACAAACGTGAACTAAGGGACAAATTGCAAGTACATCTCCGGCTTTAAGGGCAGTTAGCCCAATGTCCTGAAACCTATGCAGCACATCAGTGTAGTCCATGAACTGTCCAATAAGAAGGCAGATCACAGAGCCCTAGGGTTAAACCCAAATGTAGGACTCCTACAGTGTTTCAAGGACTGAACTGAAACACTGCAGGAGGGTTCATTTTGGTTTCTTGAATGACTGAGCACCCATGGGAGGACTTTATCGCCACTGTGAAGCCCCTCATCACACAGACAGAGACTCCTTTAAATGTGCTCTTCTGAGAGGCTGCATGACTGCTTTTCCTTTAGGATGGATTTAGGGTTTAAACTAAAAGATGAACCAAGGGGCATTTGATCCCGTTATTAGTGTTCAGAGAACTTCCTCATATTGTCTCGAATACTCTGTTAAATGGACTGACCTCCGTTGGGCTCAAAGGTGAAGCTTTAGTCATGTGTATTTGATTGTATTTGGACTGCTGACAGACTGGGTAATTATTACCTGCTTGTTGTCTTAATGACTTTTTTTTTTACAGGAATTAACAATCACACAGTCAGGTCACATTGTTTTAAGGCACAAACAAAAATGAAAGATCCACGTGTAACAAGAAAAAGAAACGAAACGTTATTGGTGTTCATTCTTATCTTCATAAAGGAGACCACTGAAGACTTGACTTAGAACCAAATCCACAAAAGGGTTTGCATTGGTTTGTGGCACGTGAGTCTACATTTAATATGGTAAAGGTGTACAGAAAAGAGTGCTACTACATCCGAAGACTGATTCCTTTTGGTTGTTCCGGCCCTTAATGTAAACAGGTCCTTGAGTAGTTAATTTGGGTCCTTGAGACTCATTAAGTCACTAAATGATTAGACTATAGACCATAGAGCCCAGATCCAGAAAAGAAGAGCTGGTGTAACTGATAATAGTATCTGGTACAGGAAATTATTTTGGGTACATTCTTTTCAATTCATTAATTCACAAAAAAAGGCTCCTCAAAAGCTGGCCTTGTCAGTAGGGGCCCTACCATCATATAATACTGACAATCAGAACATCTTACATACACCATTTTTATCCAACAGCCTGGAAATCTCTGGTTTCCTGATAATGCTTTCAAGCATCAACCCATAGTAGCTGACAAACATTGAGAAATCATCAAAATTCTAGTGAAAATGCATTCAGGATCAAAGACAATGACAACAAAATTCATTTCATCTCTAGATTTCATTAATATTCGGACTTTGTTTGGAAACCCTCAGCCACAGGGTTTTAGGAATTAACTTTTCCTTCAAGTTCTTTTTGAAGCTGGACAGGTCTGTATGACACCATATATCATTCCAGGAGAGACCTGTACAGGGTTAGAAGAGCTTCAAGAGGCTCCATTTTAAACCTCATGGGGCCTTTATGAAGATCTTCAAACCAGAGGAGGGTCCTGGAGGCCTGCAAACTCCTGTTTGATGGCACATTTTCATGATTTCACTGATACACTTTAAAACATTGGACTGACCTGCAATAGTCACGTGAGCTGTTTAAAATTGTTGGAGTAGAGTAGGGCACTGCTTGAAGCAACACTACGTAGTTTTTCCACCCTAATATAATATTTCTAGAGTCATTGTGATGGTACATCACCTTACAACAGGTTGAATGACACCTCTGTCATGGTCTGAGGGGGTCTGTATTGCTTTCACTGGCACTATGTAACTTCGAGGTGGATGGTAGGAACCCTTCACACTAAAAAACTACAAATTTTTACTGCGTTGACTGCTTTACGGCATACGTCACTTCCCCCTCCTTCCCGATTTGTTTAAAAGACGGACGTTGAGGCGAAAGCTAAATGTATGTGCTGACTAATCAGCACTAAAGTCCTGTGGAGGGCAGCAATACGGAAAAAGCTAAATGTAGAGTTGTTATGGCGGAAGCACCCAAAAACCTGAAGAAAAGAAAAGTTTTATCGGTGGGGACGACAAAAAGAAAGCGGTAGCGTAACAAGCTAAATGCCCGGACAGAGATAAACATTGGCCCGGCGTTCACTCACTGGCGTGAGCTGAAAGACAAGGAGGGATGTCCGACCGATGCTGATTTGGCCCTGTTATTGTTGGACTTGTAAGTACATGTTGCTAACAACTGACAGCTGATGCTAGAAAAGTGATTTATTGGAAAAAAAAAAAAAAAAAAAAAAAAACATGATCAGACTGTACCTTACCAGTCCACATGGTTTATTTGTCTCTTGGGACGTCCTGTCGACTCACTTCTCCTCCCTCTGTAAAAGATTTAAAGTGTTTGTCATTTGCACATTGAGAAACATGTTTCCCTGCACAATGAAATTCCTAATCTGCTGTCCACCACGAATGCCAGGTAAGAGGTATAAAAATAATAATAGATTTAAATATCAGCACAAAAAAAATACAAAAAGCAATAGCAAAAAGAACACTGTCCGGATATAAACAAGATGAAGATGGATGTATACAACAAATACTGTGAGGCGCTCTGTTTTACAACCGTGCAGTTACATTCAACGTCCATAGAGGCCCCTAGAGAGCTGAAAGTCGGAATCCTACATAGTGCAGGTTTAAACAATCACCGTTATGTTTGATCATTTTTAATATGGCTGTTATCTTTGTGATTAGTTAGAATTTATGTTACACTCGATATCAAAACAAGGAAACAAAACCGCCCCCAACAAAGAGAAAGTTTAAAAACAAAAACACTATAGTTCTGAAAAGAGAAGTTTATTTGTTTTTGGCCTAATGAGGTTCTCATATACATATATATATATATATATATATATATATATCTATATATATATATATATATATATATATATATATATATATATATATATATATATATATATATATATATATATATATATATATATATATATACAAATATATACACATATATGTACATATATACACATATATGTATATATACATATATGTGTGTGTGTATATATATGTATATATATATATATACACACACATATATATATATATACACATATATGTATATATATATATACATAAATATATATACACATATATATATACATAAATATATATACACATATATGTATATATATATATACATATATATACACACACATATGTATATATATATATACACACATATATGTATATATATATATACACATATATGTATATATATATATATATATATATATATATATATATATATATATATATATATATATATACACACATATATGTATATATATTTTTATATATATATATATATATATATATATATATATATATATTTATACACATATATCAGTTTCACAGAGCTGTCTTTAGTTTCATCCTTATACTGTTGGGGTAGAAGTTTCCTGTTTCTCCAAATTGTGTGTACGGCCGGGTCAGAGCTGCCGTGGAGGTGCGCACATACTAGAGTTAAGTTTGTTTTTATAAATCCTAAACGTGAGCCTGAGGCCTCTGTACATGGCTAGGAGAGCTTCAAGAGGCTCCATTTTTAAACCTAATGGGACCTTTATGAAGATTTCCAAACCAGAGAGGGGGTTTAGAGGCCCTTGATATCTGATACGAGGAAGGCACTCGTATCACTGATATACTTTAAAAATTGAACTGACCTGCTATAGTCACATGTGCTGTTTGAAACTTTTGCAGTAAAGTACGGCACTGCTGAAATGATCACTGATAATTTTCATAATTTTTAACATGGCTGTTATCTTAATGATTAGTTTGAACTTTTTACTACATTTGATATCAAAACAAAGAAATAAAACCGCCCCCAGCAAACAGGAAGTTCAAAAATAAAATCAATGTATTTCTGAACAAACATTCGCTGGAGTCTCGTGACTGCTGCTCCCTTTAATATGAACAAATCAGAATCATAAATCTCCTTTCTGACCTTCACTTATCAACAATTAAAGGAATTTATTTGTTTGTGTCCTCATAAGATTCTGTCAAGGAATAAACTGTCCTTCTTGGGTCTGAAATGAACAACTCTGTTCTGAGGAAGCTTCTTGATATGGATGTGAACACTGTTTTCAGACCAAATGCAAGAGGATGTATTCAAGTCATTTAGATATTCAAACCAAAATAAATTAATAATTCTTTGATTAAAGTCTGACTTCTGAGATGTAAATCAAAATAGAGTCGTTAATCTGATATCAAGTAAATCCAGAGTTTTAAGATGATTGTCAGAATAAGGTTAGAATTCAGATATTAAAGTCAGAATAAAGTCTAATTCTGAGATTCAAACCAAAATAAAGTCAGAATTCTGAGATCTAAATGAAACTCCAGTCTCAGAATTGTAAGATTTCAGTTCCAATTTCTAAGTCAGAATAAAGTCAGAATTATAAGATTAAAGTCAAAAATGTGTCTATAATCTCTGGATGATGAATTCTCTCTGACTTTAACCTTAACATTCTGAATATTCTCCTCTGAATTCTGACTTTAACGGAAGAACTCTGGGATTAAAGTCACCTTCAGAGTTTAATTACAAATTTTGAGGAAAAAAAGTCTGCATTTGGAGCGAAAGTCAAAATCAGAATTCTAACATTTTTCTATTCTGTCATTTTCTAAATTTTGACTTTTTCTCTGAATTTTTTGCTGTGATCTCAGAATCTTGACTTTTATTTTAGGATGTATGATCAGAATGGGTCTTTATAAAGTGGACACAGGTCTCTAAAGGGACTTTTTTTCTTCAACATAGTTTTAAAGACCTTACATTACGAATATCATTCAAATTGAAAAAGTATCTTGAAGAATGTTGTTGTAAATGGTTCTTTCCATATAAAAGAGGGTTGAATGAAGGTGTGCAGGGATTGAAACGTTTTATTCTGTGGAATAAAACAGGGACAGAGCTGTGCTTAAGCAGTTTTCCTAAAACACTTCCACGTCTCTCATTAGAGGCATTTTTGAACCTTTGTGCTTCATCCTTTGGCAGCGTTACAGCAGCGGTTACAGAAAATGAGAAAGACATTTGATGAGTTAAAAGTCTTTAGGGTGAAATTTACAACACACAAAAAGACGGCTGTGGGGGTTTGGCGTGTCCTCTGTCCATCTGCATCATCCGAGGAATGATCCAGTCGACTTCGCGCAGACAAACGGGTAAGTGTCGTTACAGTATCTGTCATCCCAGCACCTCTGACCTGTAAATATGAAAAGAAAGGAGCAGTCGGTCCAAACTATATCTCTACACATGTGCTTTTATCATTTACAGGAGACTAAACTCAAGCAAAAACACAAAGAAACAGAACTGAAAATAATAAAACTCTAATTACAGAAGTCAATGAAACTTTTTTTCTAAGCCCTCATACTGAACAATGTATGAGGGCTCCATTTGATTAAAAAAAAATGTAGGTCTTCAGTTGGACTGTGAACTGATACTTGATCTTAACTTCTGGATTTGACAGCAAGATACAGAGTTAATCACCTCTTAAATCACTTCTTTATTGGTGAGTCAAATAGTGTAAAAAAAATGAATACTTTATGTTGACATTGTTGTTGACATTTTTATTTAAAAGTAAGTGTTAAAAAAGAAATCCAATGTCCCAACTTCATTTGAATTGGGGTTTGTACATGTAAAGCACTGCATGACCTCGCCTCTGGTTACATCTGAGCTCTGTCCCTTTTCTACAACTGCAGGTACTTTTCTGCTTAAGACCCCACCACCAGGAATAAACTCCCACAATTTATCAGGTCTGCAGAACCATAAAAAAGCTTCCAAAAGCCCTCATGAGCAGTCTTCATGTAACTCCTCCTCCACCTTGTGCAAATTTTATTTTTTTGTCTGTTTTATTCTCCTGTGACTCTGCATCATTGCTTTATTTCTGTACTTTGTCACTTCTTGTTTTAGAAGTGCTTTATGAATAAAGTTAATTACTTACTAACAGTAACCCCACATTTTACTAAGACACCCGAAGTTTAAATAAGAACCACAAAGACAAAGTGTGACTTACTGTCATAGTTCATCACCAGACAGTGCTGCCAACCGTCATAATTGTACGGCTCTCCTGGACACCAGTTTGTATAAGTAAAATGTGAACCATCACTCCACAGCCAAGTGCCCTCCTAGACATGAAATCAAGAAATCAGAGGTGAAAAATAACCATTCATGATTCCTTGATGAAGTCGTTCCTCCTCATCTCCTTGAGATCATGAGTAGCTTTTAACGTACCTGTTGTGCATCCGAGCCTCCAAGCCACGCATTTGGGTATGCTTGAGTCTGCTTGAGTATCATTCCCTGAATGAAGTGATATTCAACACTGTTGAAGACTGATGCAAGATTTCCACCCTGAGCTTGACAGTTTTTCTGCAGGAGTGACAAGAACAGAGGAAGTTTTACAGTGTGGCACCACATTTGTGAAGGACTGCACGTCAAGTAATAAAAAATAAGAAGTAAGAAGAATAGCTGATTAATAAAGAACCCAATCCAAAGCCCATAGCCTTTATGATTCCATTTCTTTAAATCTAAAAGGTGAACCTACATTTAAAAAGTAATCAGGTTAAAGGAAAAGGAATCTTTTAACAGGAATTAAAGGTTCCTTTAGCCAAATTATCTCCATGACAAAAACTGACTTCCTGTGAATTTTGGTGAGTTAATTTGTTTGAGTATGAAAATATCTAAGCAGCATGATGATGCAGTAGGTAGTGCACGTGAGGCACACTCAGGGCCTTTCTGTGTGGCGTTTGCATATTCTCTCTGTGCATGCATGGGTTCTCTCCGGGCACTCCAGCTTCCTTCAATAGAACATAAACAAGCTCATTAGGTTAACTGGTGACTCTAAATTGCCCTCAGGTATGGGTATGAGCATGAATGGTTGCCTAGATTAGATTAAATAGAGCCTGTGATTGGCTGGTGACTTGTTCAGGGTGTACCCCGCCTCTCGTCAGCTCCAGCCCCCGCAACCCCATAAAGGATAAGTGGTATAGATAATAGATGAAGGGATGAAAATGTCATCTGAATGGTGCAAGAACTCAACCTTTGATCAAATGTTCAGTCCAACACTTCCCATCCATTCATTTTTTGTGTGTAAGGAAGTACATCTCCTCATCAGGAACCATTTTGGTTTTGATTTGAAGTCCAAGGATGTTAAGTACACCCTGATCCCTATGGTCACCCATGAGCTCAAAACAGCTTCTGTGATGTCTACGGCCTGAAGGTTAAGAAAACAAGAAATTGCAAATTATTTTTTTGTGGCAGCTTGGCACCCGTGAGGTAAGATGGTTAATTTAGTAAATCTGCAACACATGGTTTAATGTTCAGGTTGAATCGGTTAATATAAAACAGGACACGATGTTCATTGAAGCAACGATTATTTCTGTTGCGGCACAACTGGAACTGTCATGGTTAGAATACTGGGTCCTTCTGTGAGGACTTCGCCTGTCCTCGTCCACGTGTTGGTTCTGCGGCTTCCTCCCACAGTCCATGTTGGCTGGAGTCATAGACGAAGATAGATGCCACGCTGACTGTTTGGGTTGTACAATGAAGTCATACCCTGTCAATTTAATGCCACAGACTAAAAATATTCCCTGAAAACTTCTTCAAAATCCCTGATTGATCAGTTGAACTCCTTGGTGGAGTTAATGAGTTTTATGGGGTCAAGCTCAGTTTTCTGCAGCTGAAACTCTGGGTGTTGTTTGGCCCTCTTTTTTTCCTTTCTTTATTATCAATGTGATGGTTTGTCCTTGAGAAGATTTAGAAAAAGCATGCAAACACTGAAAGAACACGCAAACTCCACCCCAAACAGCCAGGAAGTCGATCCAGCAACCTTCTACTTTTGAGGCACCAGCACTACCTGCTGCGCCAGGAGCAACACAAGATTAATCATGTGCATGGATGAATAAATTTTGATCTACATGTTGGATTTTGTGATTTTAGGCATCGAGCTACACTGCACTGAATCCAAATGATCCTGTTTACCTCAGCATTGGCCCAAGTCATCGCTGTTGGATTGTAGAGGAAACAACGATCGTGGTACTGAGTCCAACCACTGGGACAAAGTGGTACACTCTGGACCAAGTAGTTATTATCTGCAAAGACATGTTTTTAAGAACTTAAGAGGAACCTACACTCACAAGCTACGACAATAGGTACACCTTCAGAGCTGCCTTACGGCGTGTTCACACTGGATGTGCGTGTCTGACGGGCGTGCCAGCTCCAAGAAACACTTGCAGATAAAATAGGTGAACCTCCTGTTCCAAGGTGAAAACACCCACACACAACCAGCATCATGCAAGCAAGATGTGTGCCCAGTGTTGCTGCAGATCTCCTGTTCCACCACATCCCAAAGGTGCTCTATTAGATAGAAATCTTATTACTGTGGCGGCCACTGGAGTACAGTGAACTCACTGTCATATTCAAGAAACCAGTGTGAGACGATCTGAGCTTTCAGACATCTGATTTTGATGAGCCAGTGTGAGTTTCCTGTTCTTTGCTGAAAGCAGTAGGACCTAGTGAGGTCTTCTGCTATAGCTAATCTGGTACGGGAATTCACGTGTTGCGTGTTTAGAAAGAGTCTTCTTCATACCTTGGTTGTCATGAGTAGTCATTTGAGTACTAGTGTTTGTCTTTCAATCATTTTCAACCACTTCAGCCATTTTCTACTAAATTCTGGCATCAAAATGGCTAATTTACCAAAAGTACTGCTGCTTACGAGATATTCTCTTTTCTGGACCATTTTCTGTAAACCATAAAGATAGTTATAGAGGAAAATCCCAGTAGATCAGTTGATTCTGACAGAGCAGCATGTCTGTTACCAACAACCATCCCACATTTTAAGTCACTTAAACAGCCTTTCTTCTGCATTCTGGTGCTCAGTTTGAACTTCATCAGCTCATGTTGCTGCCATGTGATTGGCTGATTTGTGTTCATGGGCAGTTATAAAGGTGTACCTAATGAAGTGGCTGTGGGAGTACACTACATATTTCAGATATTTAATATCTGGACAACAACATGAACAATTGCTCACCATCTTGAATGGAAATGGCCTTAACTTCCCCTGCTGGAACAGCTGTAAAGGTGAACACAGCACTGAGTTAACTTCATCGCCTTCTGTTCCCACTTCACACAGACAAGTTTTACATATCAACACTTTTCTAATTTCTGTTAGCACTCACCAGCAGCATGAGCCACGGCCATCATGGCATAGGCCAGAAGAAACGTGGTCAACATCTTCACGGACAAGCTGATGCAGGTAAAAAAAGTGAAGAGTGAATTAAAATGTCTTCTTCTTCCTCAGGTTCTTCTTGTAGCTTCAGCTTTCTCTGTGGAGATACTGAAAAGAGTGGCACCTGTGCACAGCTGTCTGTCTCTTCTTATTTTGAAAAAGTAACTAGATCTGATCCGCCCCAAAGTCCTGACAGGTTAAAGAGTAAACTGACAGCTGTGAATGCTTGTTTTCAGATGAACATTTTCCATTATATACTCTCTTTAAATGCTAACTAAAGATGAATGAATGAGGGAGCAAAATCCCCTCACTGTTTGGGTTTCAATGAATCAGTGACCTTGCAAACCGGGACAGTATTGACGACAAAGAATAATTAAACTTTGAACTTACCATATTCATGTTTAACAGCATAAAAGAGACATTTTTGGACTTATACTCAGTTTGGCTGCTAGAGTATGTTCACAATCACTCACATTAAAAAAAAAAAATATATATATATATATATATATATATATTGTTTCCACATCCTGAGTATCCCTTATCCCCCTTATTCTCACTCTGTCTAAACTGCTCTATTAGGACCCCCTCCCTATTTACGCCAACTCCACTTTGATTGGTTGGCAGGTCTACTGTGTGGTGGTCAGATCAGCGTGATGTTGTCAATGACTCTACAGTCATTTCTAACTTCTGTGCTCTGCACAGGGCTTGATCATTCAAGCCAATAGACTTAAACTAATGATGCAACAAAGGTAGGATGTCACAGTGGTAGGTCTGTTTTGGGGCCTAAGTAGAATGAGATATTTTGGGCAGCTACTGGTGCTGAGAACAGGAAAAGTCCTTATGCCACAGGCTTCTTAGTCTTTTACAAAGATGTACTTAATCACTTGTTCCCAGGGTCAATTTCGGGGTTCAATGCAGAATGATGCATCTCAAGTTGAGAGAAATGTTTTGCAGGCGGAGTACGACATTCCCCAACAGCCCCCTGACTACATGTAATCCAATTTCAAATATTCGCCAATGCAGATGTAAGGCATGGGTAGCCTGCTCAACCCACTTTGGCCAGCTTGGTCACCATAAAGAGCGGACATATACGCCATTTCAACACATGCAGCTGCAGCTGGTCTCAGTATTCTGATCTCATGCCTTAAGGACAAAAGACAGCTTTCTTCAAAAGGGCACCTCAAGTCGTACAACAGTAATCCAGTCCGGAGGAGGGAGCAGCCGGACCTGTTGGAGCTGATGTACAGTATGTTGAGCCACAAGCAGGCAGGCCCCAATGTTCCCCAACAGAGATGACTGTAGCTGTAACCAAGTGTAGCAAAGGTACACGGAGGTCAAACCTTGCTGATGTATACAAGTGTGTTGGAATCAAATGAAATTTTTAGCAAATTTGCGTACCTGAAAAACATGCCCAGATGGCATTAACCCCCACACTTTTGCCTCCCCCAAGCAGTTACATTCAAAGATTTTACTTAAATGTCTGAGACCAGACAACAGATTTTTAAGGGGAAAACAGTTTGAAAGCTCACACTTAAATCAGTCTTTGGAGGACATCAGGTCAAGTGGATCTCATCTATCCCTTCTAGAAAGATTTTAATCCAGCCATGAAGTACAGTAATTTTTCTGGGAAGATTTTATTTGAGGATCTGTAGCAATAAATCTACAACTTGAATGTTTCTTTTGGTCAACTTTTCACTGGTGATGCAATAGATTTGTGTGTCTAAGGCTTAATAGGTAAAAACACTTGCAATTTCTTGCACATTCAGGGTTGAGGGTCATTTCAGGTGGCAAAGGCAAGACTGCTGAAATTGATATCCAAAGTACTGGGATGGACACAGTCATAAATTAGTGGTTCTCAAATGGCGTAGAAAGGTACACAAATGTACCCTGAGGCAAGCCCAGGTGTGCTTTAGGAATTTGTACAATCATAATATACGACTTTGTGAAAACTGATGCGTTTGTGTTTAATTTCCTGTATTATTTATTAGTGAACATACTTCCATTGGATAACTTCCGCTTCAAACTTACTGTGGCTATTCGCGCTGTAGCTACGTTACCTGTTAGGTTTAAATATTTGTAATTTCAAGCATCAATTTTAATTAATAATTTGTGAGATAAATATATTTAAAGAGTACAATGTTGGTCAAATTAATTGGACTTGGTATATAAAGAAAAAGACAATAACAGACTCATAAGGTACTTTAACATGATTTCAACACTGGTATTTGGTGTGCTTTGAGCAAAAGTTAGCTAAAAAAAAACCAATTTTTTAAATTACAGTTATGATCAAACCTTGGTGCCATGTGTGCTTGTGCATAATTATGTTAATGTGAAGCAAAGTACACCTGAAGAATGAATCTACTTCCTTCTTATCTAACATGGACAAACAAAAGTTGAATGATTACCATGGTTGTCAGATTTTATGGATTCTTACCTTAAATTTCCATGAACTCAAACTTAAGAACGAGGATGAAATGATCAACAATTCGTTATGCAAGATAAAAAGGCCACATACAAAAAAAAAAAAAAAAAAAAAAAAAAAAAAGAGAAAAAAGGTAGGCAGTCACAAATAAGAAACCTCGAACGCGTACCAGGGGTGTTAGCTAGGGAGGAGCCTTTCACCAGTTGTGGGGAGGTCCATTCAGGTTCTAATGTTGCAGCCAGAAAGCCCAGTTTATTTAGTCCCTTACAACGATCACTATGTTCGATTAGGTGACCAAGGAGCCATAAAATCATGCTGTGACTTTGCCCAACAAGTGTGACAGACTAAACAACTGAAACCGACTGAATATATGAATCCTTTTGACAAGACAGTAGATAATGGTGGTGAAAATATTGCAGATTTAAGCAAAAAAATAAAAGATACAAGATTAAAACAACAATTAAATCCACAATAGAGCAATAAAATCAGTAAAACACAACAGACGATGACAGGAAAGGGGATGTAAATGGCAGGGTGTTGTTAAATGTAATATGAAGTCCTGAGCAGGTGGGGTTTGAGTCTGGATTTGAAGAGGGGCAGGGAGTTCAAATTTTGGAGGTCCAGGGGGTGAGGGCACAGTGAGGTGGGTGGAGGAGGAGGATCTGAGGGAGCGGGCTGGAGTGGCGTTGTGGAGGGGCAAGGCGAGTGATGTGATGGTGTGAAGGGGTCTTGGTGATGATGCAGGCAGCCGAGTTTGGACCAGTTGGAGTTTATGGAGGGACTTTCGGGGGAGGCTGAAGAGGAGAGAATTGCAATAATCTATATGGGAGGTGACAAGACTGTGAACAAGAATGGAGGCACTGTGGGGGCTGGGGGAGGGGCGGAGACGGTTGATGTTGCGGAGGTGGAAGTAGACAGACCAGGTGATGTTATTTATGTAAGATTGAAAGGAGAGTGTGCTGTTGAGGATGATACCCAAACTCTTAAAGTGAGGGGAGGGTAGACTGAGAAGCTGTAAAGCCCCGTTTCCACCAAGTAGTCCGGTATGGATCGGCACGGTTTGGCTCAGGCCGGATCAGTAAAGCCTGATCCTGGTTGCGTTTCTATAGCCAGCCGTATCCTACTTGACGCCGTGCGGTGGCACTCCCGACGTCCTCCTCACCGGGATACGCATCACCAGCGGGCCGCTAACGGGGACGATGAGCTCACCGAACCGGCCATCCCCCCTGGACAACGGGCTACAACTCTCATCATCGGGGACTCGATCCTCCGGAATGTCCGTCTGAGGGGGGCGCTCACCCTGTCCTTTCCCGGCGCCTCCGTTACGGATATAACGGAGAAAATCCCAAGCATTCTGGTTTCTCACCCCCAGGTAAGCCGTGTCATCGTTCACGTGGGCACTAACGACACTTCCAGACAACAGTCCGAGATATTAAAGCATGACTTTACCCAGCTTTTTAACAGACTCTCAGAGTCCCAGCTGTGTGTTTTTATCTCCGGCCCCACCCCCACCTGCGGCAGGGGCATTGGGCGTTTCAGCAGGCTGTTCAGCCTTAATACCTGGCTCTCCTCTGCCTGCAGCACCCACAACGTCGGCTTCATTGACAATTTTGATGTGTTCTGGGAGAGGAGACATGTTTTTCGAAGTGATGGCCTCCATCTCAACAGGGCCGGCACTCGCGTGCTGTCCACCAACCTGGCATACGGTGTGCAACACGTGCACTTCACCACACTCTCCTCCCACCACCCCAAATCCACACAGACTGACCCGTCCGTTACCGATTGATGTCCCCCCAGTCCCAGTTCCTATGTTTTTAGTTCCACCTCTGATCATAACACACACAATACTGGACTTGGACCTTCTGCTTTCACCTACAACCCACCAATTCCTGTCATCATCACGCAGCGCTTGCAAAGCAAATTTCACAATGTTCACTCTGTGAACTTAAATAACCTCACACCTATCCCTAAACATCAACAGTCCACCTGTACAGTCCGTAGACCACCTGTCACCATCAACTTGGCCCTTTTAAATGTTCGCTTCCTTGCAAACAAATCTTTTATTATGAATGATCTGATTTTAGACAGTAAGTTAGATTGCATTCTTTTAACAGAAACATGGCTTGGCACAGATGCACCAGTTGTTCTCACCGAGGCTTGCCCACCAGATTTTAATTTTTTATTTTCTACCAGGGGTGGTAAAAGAGGAGGCGGAACTGCTTCGATCTCTAAAATTACGTTAAACTCAAAGGAAGTGTTTTTTAACAGCTACTCATCGTTTGAGCTTCATGCCTTTGTTTTTAGCAGTCTTCCTATCCTTTGCATCACTGTTTACAGACCACCCCACCACTCCTCCTCTTCTTTTATCAGTGAATTTTCAGAGCTCTTATCAATCATACACGCCACCTATAACAGAATTTTAATAACTGGTGATTTTAATCTGCACATTGATAACATCTCCGACCCACTGTCGAGAGAATTTTTAAACCTTTTAAACTGTATGGATTTTAACCAACATGTAACACAGCCAACTCACAACAGAAGACACACCCTGGACTTGGTCATTAGCTATGGCCTGTCCACTGGTGTGTCCTCTGTTGTTGACCTGGCTGTGTCTGACCACTACTGTGTGTTTTTTGATGTCACCAGTTTTAATCACCAAAAGGCCCCGGTGAGAACGGTGAGGAAACGCTACCTCACTTCCGAAGTGGTTGCAAATTTTATCGAGATTTTACAGAGCACTCCTGCTGAAATTTTACCCGCACCTTGTGATTTAATTGTTGATCATTTTAACAGTAAATTGAAATCTACATTGGACTCTGTGGCTCCACTTTTAACAAAAACCATAAAAGGTAAACCTAAACCCCCATGGAAAAGTGATAAAATCAAAAAATCAAAAGGAAAATGCAGGAGTGCGGAGAGAAGATGGAGAAAAAGTAAACTTACAGTTCATTATGAAATATTACGTGAACAACTCAGATCCTACAATAAAACTGTCAAACAGGCAAGAATCTCTCACTTCTCAAAGCTCATCGCAGATAATAAAAACAATTCCAAATTTCTTTTCTCCACCTTTGATCTTTTAACCAATACCAATTTTAAAAAACCCTCAGAGGCACCAACAGACGCCCTCTGCGAGGACTTTGCAAACCACTTCGGAAGTAAAATCGATGACATTAGGTCCAGTCTTTTAACACATCAAAATGTAATTATTAACACATCTGGACAGTCGCTTTTATCCGAGGAAACACTGGGGAGTTTTGCCCTGGTTGATGCAAGGACACTTGGTCGAGTTTTCTCCCAAGTAAAGCCCACAACCTGCCTTTTAGATCCAATTCCCACATCACTTTTAAAGTCGTTTTATGGATTCTTTGAGGAACAGATTTTAAACATAGTGAATTGCTCTCTTCAGACAGGCGTTTTCCCTGCCTCCTTTAAAACGGCGGTGGTGAGGCCCCTTCTGAAGAAGAGCAATTTAGACCTCAACAACTTTAATAACTACCGACCTGTATCCAACTTATCATTTTTAAGTAAGATTTTAGAAAAACTGGTTTTTAACCAATTAAACCATTTTTTAAATACAAACAATATTTTAGAGAAATATCAATCTGGTTTTAGAATGAACCACAGTACCGAGACAGCTCTTTTAAAGATTTTAAATGACTTCAGGTGTAACGCCGACTCACAAAAACTTACAGTCTTGGTACTACTGGATCTAAGTGCTGCTTTTGATACAGTAGATCACCACATTTTATTGAATAGACTGAGAAACCTGGTGGGCCTTTCTGGTACTGTTCTTAACTGGTTTCATTCTTATCTCACAGATCGATGTTTCTTTGTAAGTATGGATACATGTTCCTCCAGAACTCATGTAATTAGGTGTGGGGTGCCTCAAGGGTCAATTTTAGGTCCAATTCTTTTTAATCTTTACATGCTTCCCTTGGGGGATGTCATCAGGAGGCACGGCATCAGCTTCCATAGCTATGCTGATGATACACAGCTGTACATTGCCGTGTCTCCTGATGACACAGGGCCTATTGATGCCCTTTTTAACTGTATTTTAGATATCAAGTCATGGATGGCAGATAATTTCCTACAGCTCAACCAGGACAAAACAGAGGTTTTAGTCATTGGTCCTGAAGGCCAGAGAGAGAAACTTTTACCAAAAATACAAGATTTTAAAGCCTCACAATATGTTAAGAACCTGGGCGTTATTTTTGACTCCGAGCTTACTTTTGTTCCACACATAAAAAATATTACAAAGATAGGTTTTTACCATCTTAAGAATATAGCCAGAGTCCGCCCGTTTCTCTCTCAGGCCAGCACAGAGGTGCTGATGCATGCTTTTATTTCCTGTCGTTTAGATTACTGTAATGCCCTGCTCTCTGGTCTTCCCAAAAAGAGTATTAATAATCTACAGATATTACAAAACTCAGCCGCACGCGTGCTGACAAGGACCAGAGGGCGGGAGCACATTACACCAGTTTTAAAATCGCTGCATTGGCTCCCTGTCCGCTTCAGGATCGATTTTAAGGTTCTTTTAGTAGTTTATAAATGTCTTAATGGTCTTGGACCATCTTATCTATCTGAACTGCTTTTATCATATCAACCCTCGCGGACCCTGAGGTCCTCTGGCACTGGCCTTTTAGTCATACCACGAGTTAAAACAAAAACCCATGGTGAGGCTGCATTCAGCCATTATGGCCCTCATCTGTGGAACAGCCTCCCAGAGAACCTCAGGGCCGCAGAGACTGTAGATATTTTTTAAAAGGAAGCTAAAGACTCACCTTTTTAATTTGGCTTTTAACTGATTTCTTTTATTCTCTTATTTCTCATATTTAACTATTCTTATGTCTTTAATCTTTAATTTTTCATTATTATTATTATTATTATTACTATTTTTTTACTTTATTTTATTTACTTTAATTCTTACATACTTTAAATCTTGTGCATTTTATTACTTTTAAAATTTCCTAAACCCTCACATTTCTAGACATTTTATCATTATTGCCTGTTTTTATTCCACTGTCTTAATCTTCTTGTTTTTAGCTCCAGTGTTTCCTAATGGGGGCCCTCCACACTGGGAGACTGGTCTGCCCACAGGGACGTCTTCCTGGCGGCGCTCCCTGTGGCTGTGGACTTTGGTACCTCTCAGTGTGGATGGCAACCCATAGGTGGCTTCTCCTCACCTCAGTGCCAGGCCATGTTACTAGTCTATTTACTGTATGTGTGAGTGTGAGCGTGTGTGCGAGTCTGGGCGTATGTGTGTGTATGGGGTGGGGGGCGGGGGGGTCTATATATTGTTGTATGTTTTTGTTATTTCATTCCGTTTTATTTTGTTAAGCACTTTGGGTTGCATTTTCTGATGTATGAAAAGTGCTATATAAATAAAGCTTCTTCTTCTTCTTCTTCTTCACAGTAGACCATGGGACGCTCGATCTTGATGCCATTTTCCAAACAAAAAGCCTCAAGAGTTATCTTCACGAAGACGAGTGGAGATTTAAACATGGCGGGGCTGTGCTCTTTATTACCGATGTCGCACGGGAAGTGACGTCTCCTGCGACCAATCAACAGGCTGCAGCATTTCTAGCTCCAACTTCTGGGGTCGGATCGGTATGCTTGGCACCCCAACAGGCGGGTCCCAAAAATTAGGCAGTACGGTTCGCTTACAAGGGGTCCTGTCCCGGTTTTAGGCTATGGAAACGCCAGAAAAAGCGAGCCGTACTGAGATGAACCAAACTGAACCCTCTGGTGGAAACGAGACTTAAGACTTCCCAGTAGGAAATTCTGATTTGTGATGTAAATACCTCTCAACCAAAAGAACCCGAGCCGTTACATCAAGTGGAATATACTGAAAGTCCTGCACGTGTCCAAAAATATACATCATCCCTGCACCACTCTATTGAACAAAGATCCAACGCTGTTCAAAGTGGCAACTGGACTGGTTCTTGAAGACGACCATTGGTCCATTGGTTGACTTGGGCTTCATTTTCTGGCTCTTCTCCAGTCAACTCTTGGGGTCAATCCCAATTGTACACCTTAGCCCTTCCCCTTTGTCTACCCCTTCCCTTGGCCCTCTGGTTCTAGGGCCAAGAGGAAGGGGTGAAAACACACCCTGAAGAAAAGAGAACAAAACATGAGTAATATTTATTTATAATTATACGCTTACTTTCTCATACCCCTTCCTTTCAAGTGGGGTCCCAGTTTGTCTTCATTTTAAGGGCTGTGTAGCCCTTCCCCTTAACCTTACGGAGAACTGGGATACCTCTTTCCTAGACATGAACGTGCAAAACCAAGGGCTAAGGGATACAATTGGGATTGACCCTTAGATCTCAAGAACCCTTTTAGAGAAGAGAAATGTCTTTCAATGATTTAAAAATGTTTTCCAGATAAAGCTTGTTTCATTTCACTATGTATTTCTGAACCATAACAGTAGACTAAGTTTATTGCAACTATAAAAAATATTAAACTTAATAACTCTGAGCTCTCTTGGCGAATTTGTCATCTTTATCCATCCACATAGTAATAAAAATTGTGTTCCTTTACCATTGATCATGAATGACAAGATGAGTTTTAATTTAAGGTTTAATTCTCTTTATAGATACAGAACAGGAAAAAAAACTGTACAGAAATAAAACAGTTACTGGAAAGACACCGAACCAGATTATTGTGAGAAGTGGAATCTTCACTAAACAGTTAATGTCAGCAACAGAAACCATTTATGATATTTTACTTCTGTAAACAACATTAAATGCAAATTCAATACTTTGTTTGCCCAAAAGCCAACAAAACAATGGCCACTTTATTAGGTACACCTTGCTATTACCTGGTGGGACATCCTGATTTCTTCAGTACTTCCTTAATTATTCATGATAGATTCAAAAAGGTGCCAGAAACATTCCTCATAGATTTTGGTCCATGTTGACAAGACTGCATCACATAGTTACTGAAGGTTTGTCTGCTGCACATCCATGATGCGAATCTCACTTTCAACTACATCCCAAAGGTGCTCTAGTGGAGATATGGTGACTGTGGAGGTTGTTGGAGTTCAGAGAACCATGTTAAAGCAACCACTTTGAGAAGATCTGAGCTTGGTGACGAGTGCATCATCTTGTTTAAAGTAGTCATCATTGGATGGAGATGGTCAGCAACAACACTCAGACAGGCTCTGAGGTTTTAAATTATCCTGGAACTAAGGAGTCTAAAGTGTACCAAGAGAGCATGCCCTACACCATCAAACCACCAACACCAGTCTCAACCCCTGATACAAGGCAGGATGGATCCATGCTGATGTTCACTCCAAATTCTGACCCCACCATCTGAAGTTGGCAGCAGAAATCCAGACTCATCAGACCAGGCAACATTTAATCCAGTTAGTCCAGTTTTAGTGTGCTTGTGTGCAGTTTCCTCTTCATAACTAAAGAAGTGGCACCAGGTGTGGTCTTCTGCTTCTGCAGTCCATCTGCTTCAGGATCTTGGGTGTTGTATGTTCACAAATGGTCTTCTGTGAGTGGTTAATCTAGTTACCATTGTCCTTCTATCATCTCGAACCACCCTGGCCATTCTCCTCCTCCTCTCAACAAGGCATTTTAGCCTAGAGAGGTACAGGTCACAGGATATTATCCCTTTTTTGAACCATGTTTTTGTAAGTGAAATCCCAGTAGATCAGCAGTTTCTGACAGACCAGGCCATGTGGCACCAACAATAACGCCACTGTCAATCTCTTTAATCGCCTTTCTTCTCCATTCTGAAGCTCGGTTTGAACTTCAGTGGGTCATCACCAGGTCTACATGTCTGAATGCACTGAGTTGCTGCCATTTGAGTCGCTGATTAGCTATTAGGTGTACCTAATAAAGCAGCCAGTTACATTTTAAACAGAAAACGATACAATTACTAAGATGCAAATGAATAAACTAAGGCAAAAATTCCAGTGGTTCAGTGGGTGAAAATGGAGAAAACAATATCAGTGAGAGAAAGTCCGAGCGTTTCCTGACCTTGTACATTTAATAAATGAGGACAACTGATGGCTAATGAAGACCTACAAAGTTGACAAGTAGAAGGACACACAGAGAAGATGAAAAATGTTTCACTCTAAAGAAACTTGATGATGACTCCAGTTTCAATCATCTCTTCTGGTGTTTCCACTCAAATGAACTGGTGCACTGAAAACACCTGTTGCAGGAGTTTCTTTTCATTGTACCAAGTGGCTTAACTTAAAAAAATGAAATTTTAGTTAGTGATGAATAAAAAAAAGTCATTAAAAATTGCCTCTAACTGATAAGATTCAGTTTCTGTTTTTCCAGAGTGCAACAGAAGAGTGCAACGGTCGAGCAAATCAAGGCACCAAACTGGAAGAGAACAACCCCATGGGGCTCCAGTGGGATTGTTTAGGAGGCTAATATCTCACCTGTTCAGCTTCATCTCTTCCACATTATATGAAAAGAAACATGCTTGATATTAGTGAAAGATTTTGTGATCACTCAGAAAAGGAACCTTGACAACTTGGTGTTGAACTTCTTGATTTCTTCTGAAGCTCTTGATAATGTTTCTAAAAAAGGAGAGGAAGAACACGAAGGAAGGATCAGTGTGTATTGATTTTAATGTCTATGCATCTTAATTCTTACTGCTATACTGTAAAAAAGAGCAACTAAAACAAACTAATTTC
Organism: Cetoscarus ocellatus; assembly: GCA_037902135.1. Taxonomy (NCBI): domain Eukaryota; kingdom Metazoa; phylum Chordata; class Actinopteri; order Labriformes; family Labridae; genus Cetoscarus; species Cetoscarus ocellatus. Next base: position 13,721 of record JBAMNC010001975.1, on the reverse strand, counting down.
CCCTCAGATAAGTATTAATGATTTTCGTGTACCTGCAGGTTGTTGAAGTGCGTCCGGCTGCTGCAGTGGAGCTCCCTGGCGTTGTTCTCGCTTTGGTAGAAAACAGAGCAGAGGCTACAGAAATAACCAGGCACCACAAACTCTTTACCTGTTTGAGAAGATGGTCAAAGTTGAAAAGTGAGAAAAAAAAAAAAAGGAGAGATGAAACCCACATCTCACATTGTTCAGCAATAGAATTTCAAGAACTTCGACTCACCGAGGGGATTGTTGGGTCTGAATTCTGGCATTTTTAAGAATGAGGGGACCGAGGGAGACTGAGAGCGAGACCGCTTTGGTTCAGGTCCGTCAAGACCCCTCCTCTGTTTACTCAGAGCTACATTGAGAAAAGAGAAATAGTTAAATCTGGCTGCACCATAATGGACTTTTGAAAATATATGATATACCATTATGTCCTATCTCTTCATTGTGATTATACCATTCATATTTGAATATTTTTTGTCAATAACACATAATATATGTTACACTAGATCTGAATTTCTTTCCTCTTGTGACATTCTGTGTTAAAAAAGACGCAAAACATTAAAAAATAGCTTTCCAATGCTGTGCTCTACTGCTTACTGCAGCTGCAATTACTGGCCTTGACAGGTTTGTCCTTGGCGCAAATGGCCCCACTGCCCCATAGCCACCCCTTATCTCAATAAAACTTCTTCCTCTCTTTTGGTAAATGTTGTAGGCTTCTTCTTTCAGTACCTTTAATGTCCGCTCTGCTCTTCTCTCTCTCCTCCTCTCCTATTTCTGCACATTTCCCCAGCATTCTGTCCTCCGATCCAGCAGAGGCAGCATCGATGTCGACTTGGTTTGCAGATTCTCCTTCTGCAACCGTCTGGGTCTCCAGCATTTCATCAGTTTGTTCACTTTCTTCCTTGTTCTTTTGTGAGGAGACATTCTTCCCCCTTGTCGATCTTCTTGCTGTAGTGAAGACAAGGAAAAGACTGATGAGTTGGCTCAATGATGTTTGTGACGATTAGGTTATTGGCATGGTTGTGGTACCTGGAGTCTGTCTGCCTCTCTTTGTGGGCTGGTTTCTCGCCTTGTAGGTTGAAGATTCCTCTTTCTCCTCATCTCTGACCTCATCTACTATCACAAAGTTCATAATGTCTTCTGAAAAAAGGTCAAAGACAAAAGAGGCTCACATTAGATCAGTGACTCCCATGACAAAAAGTTTTAAGTCTTTCAAAGACCATTATTGGACAACAGATTCTTTAACTTCCTCTAGAAGGTTCTCCGTCATCAAGGTCATCAAACGCTGATCCAAGTGGCAACTAGACTTGCTTAGTTTCTTAATGACTAAGTTCCAAAAGACTTCCTCAGTTCTAAGACTTGAGCAAGGAAAAGCTGGAAACATAAAGCCTAGGCCAGTCATTAATAAATATAAATAAATTATTAGCTGAAAGTGAAGGCACCTGGTGTGGTCGACTGCTGCTGTAAACCATCTGTTTGTCTTGACCATGTCTTCATGCATTGAGTTGTTGCTATATGATTGGCTCATTAGCTATTTATTTGATGAGCAGTTCAACTAGTGTAGCTACTAGCGGCAAAAACACTTGTTTTAGTGATTCAGATGCAGCGCCTGGTAGTTACCTGCGTCATCGTGTTTCTGTTTTGCTGATCTTGAGGTCATCTTGGCTTGCTCCTCACCCGGCTTTTCCTCTTCATCATAGACAGCTTCGTCTAAAGTCACCAAAGTCTAAAAAATGGGATAAAGCATCTTTGAAAACGTTCTCCATATTTTTTGTATTAATTCTGTTATAGCACTTCTTATGTAAGAATCTAAACCCTGCCCATCTTTCAGTCAAGATCTTTACCTCTTGGCTCAGTTCTTCCACTGACTCTTGGACCTCATGCTTGCTGTCCTCCTCCTCCTCCTCCTCCTCCTCTATGAACTCATCCAGAGTGACAAGCATTTGTGCCTCTCCTTCCAACTCTTTCCCCCCTGGAACCTCTTCATCCTTAGTGTCATCTGCCTCGACCTCATCCGGAGTCAACAGCTCACCGGCATCCACCTCCACTTTCTCATCCTCCCTTCCCCTTCCTCCTTCCTCTTCTGTTCCCACCTCCTCTGCTGCTGCTGTTACTCCGGCTCCTTCGCTCCCTTTCCCTTGAGCCCCTTGCTTCCTTACCCTTCCTGAGCTGTTTCTCCTTTGCGGTAGCTTGTTGTTTCCTCAGTTCTTCCTCCTCGGCCGTGTCATCAGGAAAGTCCTCCTCCTCGCTGACTTCATCCAGGTTCACCAAAGTGCTTGATACTGGTTCTTCCTCTGGAGGTTTCTCTTTGGTCTCTTCTTTAACAATGACAGCATCACTCTGAGGTTTGACTGGTGATTTCCTAATATCTATATTGGGCGTCTTTTCCTCCTCACTTGTACCAGATCTTTCTGCGAGATCCTCGCAATTGTCAACTACCTTCTCCATGCTTACCTCTTCTTGAGCTAGATCATCCTCCAGAGAATCTACGACCTGAAACAACGATTCTTCCTCTTCCTTGTTATTGTTGTTTTCTTCAAGAGGAGTTCCCTCCATGTCATGCTGGTCTTTGTCCATAGGAGTATCCTTGTAACCTGGACTCCCAAACTGGTCTGTGGCGGGTTCATCATTGACTGACTCATCTTCAACAGAATCAAGAATCTGGTAAGTCTCTTCTTCAACAGCTGCTTTTTCAGATGAATCTTCAGCAATTGTTGTAGATGCTGTTCTACCTTTCTTAGTTTTTCTGTGCCTTGGTTTTCTTGGTCTTACATTTACCTTTCTTTTTGAAGCAGGCTGATCCTCCTTGAGTGGATCATCTTCTACAGAGTCCAGTATCTCATAGGTAGTGGCCTCCTCATTTGTACCAGATTTTGTGAGAGCCCCTGAATTGTCAACTACAATCTCCATGCTATCCTCAGCCAGTTTTTCAGAAGCTTCCAGAACTTTGGCACATGTTTCAGAGTCTTCTGTTTTCGACTTCTTTGCTAGGAGGTTCATCTTTGGCTGCCTCGGTTTCTGTAACCTCTACTTGGGCTTGATCATCCTCCAGAGAATCTACGACCTGAAATGTTTCTTCCTCTTCCTCATTTTTGGTGGATGCTTCAAGAGAAGCACCCTCCATGTCATGCTGGTCTTTGTCCTTAGGAGTATCCTTGTTACTTGCACTATCAAACTGGTCTGGTGGGGGTTCTTCATTGACCGACTCATCTTCAACAGAATCAAGAACCTGATAAGTCTCTTCTTCATCAGCTGCTTTTTCAGATAAATCTTCAGCAATTGTTGCAGAAGTTGCTTTACCTTTCTTTGTTATTCTGTGCCTTGGTCTTGCTGGTATCCCTCTCCTTCTCCTTTTTCTAGCAGGTTGATCCTTCATGAGTGGATCATCTTCTACAGAGTCCAGAATCTCATAGGTAGTGGCCTCATCATTTGTACCAGATCTTTCTGGGAGAGCCTTGGAACTGCCAACTACCTTCTCCATGCTATCGTCAGCCAGTTTTTCAGATGCTTCCAGAACTTTGGCACATGCTTCTGAGTCTTCTGTTTCAGTTTCTTTTCTAGTAGGTTCATCTTTTGCAGCCTTGGTTTCTGTAAGCTGTTCTTGAGCTGGATCATCCTCCAGAGAATCTACGACCTGAAATGTTTCTTCCTCTTCCTTGCTTTTGGTGGATGCTTCAAGAGGTACGCCTTCCTTCTCATGCTGGTCTTTGTCCTTAGGAGTATCCTTGTTACTTGGACTCCCAAACTGGTCTGTTGGGGGTTCATCATTGACCAACTCATCTTCAACAGAATCAAGAATCTGATAAGTCTCTTCTTCATCAGCTGCTTTTTCAGATAAATCTTCAGCAATTGTTGCAGATGTTGCTTTACCTTTCTTTGTTATTTTGTGCCTTTGTCCTCCTCGTGTTCCTCTCCTTCTCCTTTTTCTAGCAGGCTGATCCTTCGTGAGTGGATCATCTTCTACAAAGTCCAGAATCTCATAGGTAGTGGCCTCATCATTTGTACCAGATCTTTCTGGGAGAGCCTCTGAACTGTCAACTACCATCTCAATGCTATCCTCAGCCAGTTTTTCAGAAGCTTCCAGAACTTTGGCACATGTTTCTGAGTCTTCTTTTTCAACTTCTTTTCTAGTAGGTTCATCTTTTAAAGCCTCGGCTTCTGTAACCTGTTCTTGGGCTTGATCACCCTCCAGAGAATCTACGACCTGAAACAACGACTCCTCCTCTTCCTCGTTTTTGGTGGATGCTTCAAGAGAAGCACCCTCCATGTCATGCTGGTCTTTGTCCTTTGGAGTATCCTTGTTACTTGCACTATCAAACTGGTCTGTTGTAGGTTCATCATTGACCAACTCATCTTCAACAGAATCAAGAACCTGATAAGTCTCTTCTTCATCAGCTGCTTTTTCAGATGAATCTACAGTAACTGTTGTAGATGTTGCTCCATTTGTCTTTGTTATTCTGTGCCTTGGGTTTCTTGGTCTTAGACATTCCTTTCTTTTGTTAGCAGGCTGATCCTCCTTGAGTGGATCATCTTCTACAGAGTCCAGTATCTCATAGGTAGTGGCCTCCTCACTTGCACTCTCCTTTGTTGAGGTGCTCTCTTTCTTTGGCGTTTTCTCCCTGCTTTGTGACTCTCTCGCAGTAGCTTGTCTCAAAACTTCCTCAGTTGCTTGTCCCCTTTTGCTTCTGGTTGATCTTGTTGTGACTGATGGTTCTTTATTAGCCACTTCACTCTCTATTGAGTCTAAAATCATTTGTTCACCTGGTAAAATGGGGTCTTGGCATTTTCCACTGTCAAGCTCCTTTGATTCGGTTTCTTCGTCATCTTTCTCATCTTCTTTGTTTCCCATCTGTTCATTCTTTGTATTCAAACCAATCTCCTCATCCTGAGTTTGGTTCAAATCTACTCCATGCCCCTGCTGAGGTGGATGCATCTCTCTCGTTTCTATTTTTGTCTCTGACTCAACAGTTTCTGCAGCAGTGCCCTCTGCTGACACCCTGTGGTCAGAATTTTCCGCTGCACCCTCTGAGTCATTTGCTTCCTCGGTCTCTGCTGAGGCCTCTGAAGAAACAGCAGATGCACTTTTCTCTCTTTCACTTCCACTAAATGATTTGGTGTTTGACGGTTTAACAGATTTTTTTACTGCTCTGTTGGAAGGAAGACGTTTCAGTTGACGCTGAAGAAGAGGAGGAGGTCTTACCAGACCTGGAAGAGGATGAGGTTTTGTTACTGAACTTGGTGGGTCTAGATGATGAGCTTTTTGAGTCATAGCTTGAGTGAGAAGATCTTGAGGCTTTATTTGACGAGGAGGACGAAGTGGAGGCTGAGCTCTTGTGATCTTTTGAAGATCTTGTTGAACTCCGTTGGCGAGAGGATGACGATCCTGGGCTCCGTCTCTCTCGTCTGTCTCTCGAGGAGTGCTTGGAAGAGGAGTGGTGATGATGCTCAGGGCTTCTGTCTTCGGCATCATCGTAAACTTCATCAACAGTGACAAAGTCTGCCTCGTTGAATTGCTCCTCGTCAAAAAGGTACGCATCAGGGTGGGCGTCAGAGGAGATGTTGTCCACTGTAAAATCATCAAGCTCCTGGACAAAGACAAAAGAAAATCACTGAGAACCAAGTCTAATAGTTTGTTTAAATGCTGAAATCTTGATGCTACTATCCAGAAAAAGCTTTAAAATAACACTGTTCCAACTCCATCTGGTCATTGGTGGATGTCAAGTTGAACAAATATTTTAATTTTGAAAAAATTAACATAGCTTATGCTCAGAGAAAAGGTTGCTGACTGTGAGAGCCACAAACAGTGATGTTAATTGACCACAAAAAAAATTACTTGAAATGTTCAATACATATAAGGAAATATAATAGCTAAAACAGCGTATTTGTGATTTTTGGACCTTCTATGTTTTTGGACCGTGTCTGGTGCCTGGGCCTGGATTGTTTGTGCCCACTTTTTGGGCGTTTGGTTCTCCTCACTTTGTTTGAAATGTTTCACTTTCATGAGCACCGTCGGTCTGAGAGATGGAAGAAGTTCCTGTTTTCTCTTTTCTTAGGCTGTTATTGTGCTTGGGATTATTCTGCTGTTTGTAATTATTTTCGAGAGTTCTCTGATTTGGACTGCTTTTTTTCTGATTAAATCCTTTTGTACACCAACTCTTGTGCTTTGCTCTTTGTATGTTCCTGTCTGCTTGTCAAAGCATTTGTAAACCTGTTTTTAAGAGTGCTACAGAAATAAAGTTATTATTGTTAATGTTTTTGGTTTTGTTTAAACAGTTTTGTTTTTTTTTTTTTTTGTTATAGTAAATCATGGTCATCCTGCCCACCCCACACGCTAATCATCACATCCCCTTGAGTGTGTTTTTCCAAATCACCAGACAGATGCCTGTTTGATGACTAATACTGAAGAGTTTGGACTTCATCTGAGCATCACATTCAGGCATATTTACAATTAGAATGTTCACTAATTAAAAGTGAAAAGATGGAAATGCGCAATCAGTTAATAAACACACTAAGCAGCCTGTAAGAGCCCTTGATCTCTTTAGTCCTTCATTTTAACAAACAACTTGTGATGTTCTTTGTAAGTGTAGCACTTAGTTCACATTGAAACCTAATCATTACATATGTTATTATTAGGTGTTGTTTATGCCCTCGCTATGTGACACTGAAGGTCAGGATAGAAAGGGAGAGCTGTGTAAAGATCATGTTGAACCTTGAGGATTTCAATAAACAGCACCATCCTGATTTTACAGATATTAAATCCTGGTCAATACCCATATTACTATTTGTGGCTCGTACTCAACATCAATGGAGATGAAGTGTAGATGAAGTTGTTGTGCAATGTTTAAAGCCAGACCCTCACCTGTTTTTCAACCTGTTTCTGAGATCTGCCTTTGTGGATGACTCTTTGCTCGCCCACAGTCACAGTGATGGACTTTAGCATGTCCTTGTCAATCTCCGGGGACTTGTTCTTTCCTCTGGTTTTCACTGATTCAAAGTTTATGGTGACCTCTGCAGAATCTTGTAGTCTCTGTTTGAGAGTCTTCATACTAAATTCAGAACAAAGGGATTGTTTATGAATACATATCTAAGTTCCAGGGTACATTTTTAACCAATACTTTGTTTCTTTCTTGCCATGAGTGAATGAGTGAGTAAGGAAGGGTTTGAAACAATGACAACATCTTCAAATGTTATCTTAAAGTTGTTAAAAGAAAATGAAATGTGATCTTCTTTTTCTCTTCAATTCATAAAAATCCATTCAAAAGTTTTGTACTTACGATTCAAAACTTTTCACTTTACTCCTGGGGAAAGAAATAGAAAAAAAGCTGCTTAGTTGTAAAGAATCGAACAGAGGGCGAGACTAAACATTTATAAACTAGATCATGCCCTGTGTCATAACCCTGAATTTTAAAACAAGCATTCATACCAAGCCGGGTCCACAGTGAAAGAGTTGGGGCAGGGATCGTTGTACTTCTCCACCACTTTGTCAACACCACCAGAGTCAGCCATCTCAATGCAAATCTGATTGAGGGTAAAAGGCATAGATAAATAATAAATAATTGCCCAAGACTTTGGAAGACGCTTGCATATGGGGCTCCTGCTGTCTCTAAAAGGGGCCCCAAGTGTTGTTCATCAGAGCACTTCGTAAGACTTGCAAAGAGGTTAACGAAATTTTGATATGCACATGCATTATATAATGTGAAATACCCTTTAAAACCTGTTGCTTGGACTTGAAGAAAATCAAAGAAAAAACAAATTTTCAAAGAGGGAAAAAGAGACTCAATGGCTTAGGAATATGCCTATTTTTTTTCACGTCTTGCCTCAGTCCCGAGTCCACGATGAAACTAAACTGCAGGGCGCATGCACAAACTGCCTCAGAAGTGCTTGTAAGCACATCCACAGTGGTTTGTACATGCACCGTGCTGTTTAGTTTCATACGTATTTCTTTTGAAGATGACATAAAATGCTAATCTTAGTCTAAAAATAGATAACATAACCTGATGCAGTAAAAAACAAGTCACACCAAGCACACAGGACTGTTAAGAATTGCTTAAGAGTTTATTTGATGACTGTAGGTAGAGGCAGGCTAAAACTTCCAATTGACTCCTAGTGTTTTGAGCTGCGCTAGCTAGCAGGGGACGAGTTATTTTTGTCAAAAGAATGGTGTCTATCTGCTTGTCTTGGACTCAGAATTGAGGTAAGACACGAAAAAAAGAATTGGCATATCCATTCAAATATAGGAACTACAAGTTGATACTTTACCCTGTTGGCAAGTGGCAAGTAGTTGACGAAGGGTGTGATGGATGCCACCATTTCTATGACCAGTGTGATGACATCAAGAGACACCTCAGAGACCTCCACACACAGCAGACGCTCCTCCAGAGATGTCACATCAGGATTCCCCTGCAGAAGAAGAAGAAAGTGTTGCTGCCTAGGACCACAGATCCAAAACCAGTTGCTTTTACATGAGATAATACTTGGATCATAACTTACAGTGTTGCTCCACTTCATCAGGCTTTTGTACATCAAATCCTAAAAAGAGAGATGACAGATATTTGGAGATGCTTTGTTGACATTTGTTTTTATACCCCCATATCTGAGGCATTTCCACAAAGCTCCACAGATTGTTTTTGACATATTACGGTACAGTAATGGGCGATTAACCTATCTAAACCATTCTTCAGTTTAGTCACTCCTCTGTTGGGGTACCAAGCATACCCGCCTGGCTCTTCAACCCTGGGGCTAGACACAATGAAATCCACAAGGTAAGGGTGTTACAGTAACATAAGCAATATCAGGGTCTAACATCCCAAAATGAACTCAACTGAACTGCACCTCTTTGAGGAAATGTACCAATTATGTGCATCTGATGACAATTATAACTTAAGACAGAAATCACCCTCCTATGACTTTTGATTATGTTAAATATGAAATAAGTCATCAATATGACTCCACACATTGACATACTTCCTTTGACATTGACAAAGCAGCCAATAGTCTAAATTAACACTATGCTTGCAAGTGTTAGCTAGCTGATATCAAACATGAAAAGCATCCCGTGGGAAATCCTAACACTAAATTCTAGAGGACCTCTCCCCTTCGCTGTAACATAGGCCAACCATTTTCCAGACTTATCAACAGGATGAATGGACAAGAGGAGCGTGATCACAAACTGTATGTTAGAGCCGGCAGCAGACCAAGCTGACAGCAACGCTAGTAACAACCAGGCTCATCTAGGGAGGAAGACTGAGTGCCAGCATGGTAGATGGATATCACAGTGCTAATACTACCACATCAAATTTTGAGGGTATTTTTTTTAGGGTATATCACACTCAATCAAACATTGAGACTATCGCCAAAATTACATCTCGAGTTACTTAAAGGTGACTTAAGGTTCAGTGAACGTGAGTTGACTTCATGACCTCTTTTAGATCTTTTTTATAAGGGTCCATACCTCACTGGATTCAGGATACATGTTCTGCAGGACAAAGTGGATTACAATTGGCTGCCTTTTGATGTATATATGCTTCACGATGTGGGCTTTGACAAAGTCGCAGCAGCTTGTCCAATCAGCAAAGAACACAAAGGCCTGGAGGTGAAAGCAGGAGAATCAGTCCATGTTGAACTAATACAATGGCATATCAAATATGGAGATTGGTTATTTACCATACTCAACTACTTACCCTCCTCTGCAGTGGTAAGACTGTCACGTTATAGTAGAGGGACTGAAGGTTCTGTTTGGCAAAATATGGCCACACATATCTTGCCACATCCTCATGCTTGTAGTTTCCCTCTGGAAAGCCTGTCAACATGATTGTCGGGCACATTGAACCTCGACGACTGGCCCTCTAGATGAACAAAATAAAGAGCTGAAATCATGATGTTGTTGATGACATATAGAATTCATTTGCAAAGGGCACATTACTTCTTGGGTCGCCTGCCTTGTTTATTCGTTGTTTGGTTCGGTTGGCTTTCACACCCACCAAAGTGGTCCGCCAAGCAGTGAACCAAGACCCTGTTCTCAGGTGGACCAGAGATTTCACACCACCCCAAGTGAACAAAAATTTTCCAAAAAGTGAACCAGAGTTCATTTGGTCTATGCTAGGAGGGAAAGCACCCTAACACAAGCTGCAGGCTGCTCTCTTTGACCTGAGATAATGTCCCTTTACAACGTTAAAAAACTGATATAAAAACAAGAATGACACCCAAATTTAGGTGACGTTACAAACAGAATCCAACTTACCGTGACGTCCCCCATACTCTTGACTGTGTTGAACTCTAGGAGGTGAAAACAACAAATGAGTCTTCCTATTGGACAAGCTAACAAGGAAGATTTTCCTGCAGGAAAGATAATACAAATAAACTAAAAAAATGGAATAAAATATATGTTTGTCTTGCCTGGAATGATGAACCAAGGTGAAAGGGTGGGGAACACAAAGGGGCTTTTCCTCATACTGATCCAAAATGGTGAGGTGCTTCCCAGTGGAATGCCATTTTTCCCTGATGGGATGGTCGCCCTCTCGATCAGATCCTCATTGTTCAGTAAGGCCTCCTCCGAAACACTTGGTGCTGAACAAATGAGAAAAAAAAAAACATTTGAATCTGAGGATTCACAAAAAGTTGATGCATGTTCCATCAAGTGCTGGTCCTGCAAAAGTGAAAGGAAAAGTTTTCTGCTTTGCCACATTATTCTTGGATTACTCTTGGTACTTTCATTTTCTGTGATATCAAACTAAATCAAGAATTTTTGGATTGAGCAAAAAGCAGTGTGAACCTGCAAGAATGACTCGGGGATAAAACACTGCATCATCTGCATAAGGATGAACTTAAAGGGATAGTTTGTGATTTTTGAAGTGGGGCCGGATAAGGTACATTGCATTAGCCTGAGCATAAGCCACAGAGACAGATCAGTGCTGCATCTGTACAGAAAGAGCCAGCACTGGCAAATGGGTCCACCACCACTTTCTGTAGTTTAGAGTTTTGGGTGAAAGCTACAAAAACAGTGTAAGGTGATTAAATGCTGTATTTAACACAGTCATAGCAACTTTCTTTTCAAGTACCAAGGTGCTTTATTTACACACTACTTCAATTCAGTATACTGCACTACCCACATGTCCTTCCTCCAGTATCATGCCGACCAGTGTCAGTCTGCAGGATTCATGTGAGGAAACAACCCTTGCCAACTGGATAAATGGACAATTTTGCTATGAATATGGCAGCCCATTACTTTGGACACTTGAATGTGCAAAAAGTACATACAGGAAAAACTTCTGTAGATGGAGCCAACTACCTACACCTGTGGACACAGGCCCTTCAGGCCTACAGTAAGGACTTACGGGGGGGCAGACTGTTGTAGGATGGTATCTTCAGCCTCTGGATTATGTAGTTGGGGGGTTGTTTCAGGAGACTGTACCAAACTCCGAGCCAATCAGCATCGAAAATCGACCTGAACTCAATAAACACCTGAAACACATTATCACACACACCAGTGATTACAAAAACAGTCAATTTCTATCTTCAGCTAAAACATAAAAATCATAAGCGCCTACCTTGTTGAGGAGAGGCAGGAAGTTCCTAACAGTGCCAGTTTGCTCCAGAACCTCTCTGAGCTTCTTTGTCTCAGCCGATGAAATGTTCCTGATGAAGATAAATCGCTCTCTGTCCTCTCTAACATGCTGAAAAACAAGAGATAACAGCCATACAGTTAAATAAACAAAGATGAAGACATACATGGCAGCAACAAAAAATGTGTTGCGAAAGAAATTTTAAAAACAGAAATCCAACACCTTTAAGACGGTAGGATTCAAGTACTTTTAAACACCTTAAAAGGTGAATTTTTCACTTTCCAGCTATAACAGGTTATGTGATCTTTACTTAATTCACCTCCTTATCATACACAATAAATAAAATGGTACACAAGGCCAGAATTATGTTTTATGAAAGCAGTTAATAGAAGGTTGAAAACCAAAGATACACAAAAAGTCAACATAAATAATAATAACAGTAAACAATTTCCCCTTTCAATAAATACAATATCAAAATTTGAATGTGAAGGGCACAATTCTTAATGGCAGATACCTCAAGTTCACTTTGTTATTGCCTTAGATTCTTCCTTTTGTTTATTAAATATCTCACTTCTCTGCCTTTAAACAAAATAGTAAGTCAACAGTTTTTCATCATGAGACACACATTTAAAATGTCAAGCACTCTCAAGCTTATATCCATCATTCAAGCTGTTTAAGCCTTAAAAATACAATATCAAGACTTAAGAAAGAATTTCAAGCAAATGTTCTACACTCTACATAAAATACAAAGTGTCTGGATTGGTTCTGCTCAACACAGTAATGTTCATGTCATTTTTCTTTGTTTATAAGGTAATGGCACCATCTTGTGGCATTATTTGTCACTCTCATGCATTTTTACATTCATTTCCTGTCTAAACTGGAAGTAGTGCTATTCTGCAATTCTGTGGTACATGGCCGCACAGTTGAGTGTAGATTACCTCTTTTCTGCACGCTAGAGCAATGTCTGTATAAACAATATTTATGTTGACTTACATGCTGTGTTTTGCAAGTTTCTTTTAAGTTCATTTAGTGTTAACTGAAACAGCTTGTGGCTAACATATGCTAATGCTAACATGCTAATAAGATAGCGCTGCCTTGCTTATAGGCTAATCTTTTGTGCCTTATTTTATTTTTGTGTAAAATATTAATTGAACTGTTCGTATGTTTTGCAGCTTCACAGTCAAGAAACAAACTAAACTACATGAAAGCCATCATCTTGTTGTGGAGTTCTCCAGAGACTGTGTAGCTAGTGGGATAGCTAGCAACGGAAGCTAGTGAGGCCTACTCAGGATTTATCAGAATTACGTTTTTTGAGGAATGAATGCAGGAAAAATTATTCATCTTGTCGTAAAAGTTCTCAAATTGAGAACTTTGGAAGCTGACAGAATTTGTTCAACAAAGAAGCAAAACCAGCAAAATTTGCAGCGATGTAGGATGTGTCAGCGTGTGTGTGACTTACGAAGCCCACTAGCTCCATGAGAGATTTGTAAAACCGAAACTGAAACAGAAACAGATTTTGCAAGGTTAAAATACAATAATAGGGTTTTCCACCAACATTCTGCCATAGAAAATACAACAAACTGATTTCAATAAAACTGTCTCTTAAATCTCATTTTAACTGATACTAGTCAATTACGGGGCTGCCTTTTGGTAAAAGACATTGCTCCTTTGGTTAAAACATGTTAATGTTATGGTTAACATACACTGCTGCTGTTTCTTAAATTGTTATTGGATGGTGGTGGGCAAACATCTTCAGTGTTACCACGTAATTGCTGGGCCTATGTCCAAAATATGTAAAAATACTCAACATAAGAGATAAAAGTCACGTGAAACATGAAATAAAATAAAATTTTTAAAATATCTTAGCTAGTTAGTGTCACTAAAATGCTTACCGGACTCATCCCAATGGTGTCGTCAGATGCATGGAAACAGAGCTCTGTCCCATTTAGAAGAATTGGATCGTTTTGAACCGTTTTATTATGTCACTCACTTGCTTCTGTGACGGCATCTGGACGAAGGCCTGAAAAAAAAAAAAAAAAAAAAAAGTACTAACATCTCACCATGTCACATATATAAGGTCTTCTCCAAAAAAAACAAAATGTGACATTTACATATAAAAAGAGGGAGTAGTTGCATGAA
>JBAMNC010001974.1:0-28051 GCA_037902135.1 Cetoscarus ocellatus | reverse complement strand
TCACAGATCTGTTACTCTGACCTACATTTACAAAGCATAAAGGAATTTATTTGTTTTTGGCCTCATAAGCTGACGCTCCAGCTTGTTAGAAAAAAGTCCTTCCCCTCGCGCTTATTATCAGCTCTGCTCACTGGACACCTGCGGCTCATAGACAAGTGTGGCCTGGATGTACACTTTTTTTTTTTTTTTTTAGATTTAGTGGGTGCGGCTAGTATTCAGGTGCACTCAATAGCCCGAAATTTACACTATGTGTATATATCCTCCTCTTGAAGAATGTTGTTGAAAATGGTTCTTTCCATATAAAAGAGCAGGGATTGAAACTTTTTATTCTGTGGAATAAAACAGGGACAGAGCTGTGCTAAAGCAGTTTTCCTAAAGAACTTCCAGGCCTCTCATTAGAGGCATTTTTGATACTTCATGCTTCATTCTTTGGCAGCGTTACAGCAGCGGTTACAGAAAATGAGAAAGACATTTGATGAGTTAAAAGTCTTGAGGGTGAAATTTACAACACACAAAAAGACGACTGTGGGGGTTGGCGTGTCCTCTGTCCATCTGCATCATCCGAGGAATGATCCAGTCAACTTCGCGCAGACAAACGGGTAAGTGTCGTTACAGTATCTGTCATCCCAGCACCTCTGACCTGTAAATATGAAAAGAAAGTGCAGTCGGTCCAAACTGTATCTCTGCACATGTGCTTTTATCATTTACAGGAGACTAAACTCAAGCAAAAACACAAAGAAACAGAACTGAAAATAATAAAACTCTAATTACAGAAGTCAATGAAACTTTTTTTCTAAGCCCTCATACTGAACAACGTATGAGGGCTCCATCTGATAAAAAAAATTTAGGTCTTCAGTTGGACTGTGAACTGATACTTGATCTTAATTTCTGGATTTGACAGCAAGATACAGAGTTAATCACCTCTTAAATCACTTCTTTATTGGTGAGTCAAATAGTGTAAAAAAAATGAATACTTTATGTTGACATTGTTGTTGACATTTTTATTGAAAAGTAAGTGTTAAAAAAGAAATCCAATGTCCCAACTTCATTTGAATTGGGGTTTGTACATGTAAAGCACTGCATGACCTCGCCTCTGGTTACATCTGAGCTCTGTCCCTTTTCTACAACTGCAGGTACTTTTCTGCTTAAGACCCCACCACCAGGAATAAACTCCCACAATTTATCAGGTCTGCAGAACCATAAAAAAGCTTCCAAAAGCCCTCATGAGCAGTCTTCATGTAACTCCTCCTCCACCTTGTGCAAATTTTATTTTTTTGTCTGTTTTATTCTCCTGTGACTCTGCATCATTGCTTTATTTCTGTACTTTGTCACTTCTTGTTTTAGAAGTGCTTTATGAATAAAGTTAATTACTTACTAACAGTAACCCCACATTTTACTAAGACACCCGAAGTTTAAATAAGAACCACAAAGACAAAGTGTGACTTACTGTCATAGTTCATCACCAGACAGTGCTGCCAACCGTCATAATTGTACGGCTCTCCTGGACACCAGTTTGTATAAGTAAAATGTGAACCATCACTCCACAGCCAAGTGCCCTCCTAGACATGAAATCAAGAAATCAGAGGTGAAAAATAACCATTCATGATTCCTTGATGAAGTCGTTCCTCCTCATCTCCTTGAGATCATGAGTAGCTTTTAACGTACCTGTTGTGCATCCGAGCCTCCAAGCCACGCATTTGGGTATGCTTGAGTCTGCTTGAGTATCATTCCCTGAATGAAGTGATATTCAACACTGTTGAAGACTGATGCAAGATTTCCACCCTGAGCTTGACAGTTTTTCTGCAGGAGTGACAAGAACAGAGGAAGTTTTACAGTGTGGCACCACATTTGTGAAGGACTGCACGTCAAGTAATAAAAAATAAGAAGTAAGAAGAATAGCTGATTAATAAAGAACCCAATCCAAAGCCCATAGCCTTTATGATTCCATTTCTTTAAATCTAAAAGGTGAACCTACATTTAAAAAGTAATCAGGTTAAAGGAAAAGGAATCTTTTAACAGGAATTAAAGGTTCCTTTAGCCAAATTATCTCCATGACAAAAACTGACTTCCTGTGAATTTTGGTGAGTTAATTTGAGTATGAAAATATCTAAGCAGCATGATGATGCAGTAGGTAGTGCACGTGAGGCACACTCAGGGCCTTTCTGTGTGGCGTTTGCATATTCTCTCTGTGCATGCATGGGTTCTCTCCGGGCACTCCAGCTTCCTTCAATAGAACATAAACAAGCTCATTAGGTTAACTGGTGACTCTAAATTGCCCTCAGGTATGGGTATGAGCATGAATGGTTGCCTAGATTAGATTAAATAGAGCCTGTGATTGGCTGGTGACTTGTTCAGGGTGTACCCCGCCTCTCGTCAGCTCCAGCCCCTGCAACCCCATAAGGGATAAGTGGTATAGATAATAGATGAAGGGATGAAAATGTCATCTGAATGGTGCAAGAACTCAACCTTTGATCAAATGTTCAGTCCAACACTTCCCATCCATTCATTTTTTGTGTGTAAGGAAGTACATCTCCTCATCAGGAACCATTTTGGTTTTGATTTGAAGTCCAAGGATGTTAAGTACACCCTGATCCCTATGGTCACCCATGAGCTCAAAACAGCTTCTGTGATGTCTACGGCCTGAAGGTTAAGAAAACAAGAAATTGCAAATTATTTTTTTGTGGCAGCTTGGCACCCGTGAGGTAAGATGGTTAATTTAGTAAATCTGCAACACATGGTTTAATGTTCAGGTTGAATCGGTTAATATAAAACAGGACACGATGTTCATTGAAGCAACGATTATTTCTGTTGCGGCACAACTGGAACTGTCATGGTTAGAATACTGGGTCCTTCTGTGAGGACTTCGCCTGTCCTCGTCCACGTGTTGGTTCTGCGGCTTCCTCCCACAGTCCATGTTGGCTGGAGTCATAGACGAAGATAGATGCCACGCTGACTGTTTGGGTTGTACAATGAAGTCATACCCTGTCAATTTAATGCCACAGACTAAAAATATTCCCTGAAAACTTCTTCAAAATCCCTGATTGATCAGTGGAACTCCTTGGTGGAGTTAATGAGTTTTATGGGGTCAACCTCAGTTTTCTGCAGCTGAAACTCTGGGTGTTGTTTGGCCCTCTTTTTTTCCTTTCTTTATTATCAATGTGATGGTTTGTCCTTGAGAAGATTTAGAAAAAGCATGCAAACACTGAAAGAACACGCAAACTCCACCCCAAACAGCCAGGAAGTCGATCCAGCAACCTTCTACTTTTGAGGCACCAGCACTACCTGCTGCGCCAGGAGCAACACAAGATTAATCATGTGCATGGATGAATAAATTTTGATCTACATGTTGGATTTTGTGATTTTAGGCATCGAGCTACACTGCACTGAATCCAAATGATCCTGTTTACCTCAGCATTGGCCCAAGTCATCGCTGTTGGATTGTAGAGGAAACAACGATCGTGGTACTGAGTCCAACCACTGGGACAAAGTGGTACACTCTGGACCAAGTAGTTATTATCTGCAAAGACATGTTTTTAAGAACTTAAGAGGAACCTACACTCACAAGCTACGACAATAGGTACACCTTCAGAGCTGCCTTACGGCGTGTTCACACTGGATGTGCGTGTCTGACGGGCGTGCCAGCTCCAAGAAACACTTGCAGATAAAATAGGTGAACCTCCTGTTCCAAGGTGAAAACACCCACACACAACCAGCATCATGCAAGCAAGATGTGTGCCCAGTGTTGCTGCAGATCTCCTGTTCCACCACATCCCAAAGGTGCTCTATTAGATAGAAATCTTATTACTGTGGCGGCCACTGGAGTACAGTGAACTCACTGTCATATTCAAGAAACCAGTGTGAGACGATCTGAGCTTTCAGACATCTGATTTTGATGAGCCAGTGTGAGTTTCCTGTTCTTTGCTGAAAGCAGTAGGACCTAGTGAGGTCTTCTGCTATAGCTAATCTGGTACGGGAATTCACGTGTTGCGTGTTTAGAAAGAGTCTTCTTCATACCTTGGTTGTCATGAGTAGTCATTTGAGTACTAGTGTTTGTCTTTCAATCATTTTCAACCACTTCAGCCATTTTCTACTAAATTCTGGCATCAAAATGGCTAATTTACCAAAAGTACTGCTGCTTACGAGATATTCTCTTTTCTGGACCATTTTCTGTAAACCATAAAGATAGTTATAGAGGAAAATCCCAGTAGATCAGTTGATTCTGACAGAGCAGCATGTCTGTTACCAACAACCATCCCACATTTTAAGTCACTTAAACAGCCTTTCTTCTGCATTCTGGTGCTCAGTTTGAACTTCATCAGCTCATGTTGCTGCCATGTGATTGGCTGATTTGTGTTCATGGGCAGTTATAAAGGTGTACCTAATGAAGTGGCTGTGGGAGTACACTACATATTTCAGATATTTAATATCTGGACAACAACATGAACAATTGCTCACCATCTTGAATGGAAATGGCCTTAACTTCCCCTGCTGGAACAGCTGTAAAGGTGAACACAGCGCTGAGTTAACTTCATCGCCTTCTGTTCCCACTTCACACAGACAAGTTTTACATATCAACACTTTTCTAATTTCTGTTAGCACTCACCAGCAGCATGAGCCACGGCCATCATGGCATAGGCCAGAAGAAACGTGGTCAACATCTTCACGGACAAGCTGATGCAGGTAAAAAAAGTGAAGAGTGAATTAAAATGTCTTCTTCTTCCTCAGGTTCTTCTTGTAGCTTCAGCTTTCTCTGTGGAGATACTGAAAAGAGTGGCACCTGTGCACAGCTGTCTGTCTCTTCTTATTTTGAAAAAGTAACTAGATCTGATCCGCCCCAAAGTCCTGACAGGTTAAAGAGTAAACTGACAGCTGTGAATGCTTGTTTTCAGATGAACATTTTCCATTATATACTCTCTTTAAATGCTAACTAAAGATGAATGAATGAGGGAGCAAAATCCCCTCACTGTTTGGGTTTCAATGAATCAGTGACCTTGCAAACCGGGACAGTATTGGCGACAAAGAATAATTAAACTTTGAACTTACCATATTCATGTTTAACAGCATAAAAGAGACATTTTTGGACTTATACTCAGTTTGACTGCTAGAGTATGTTCACAATCACTCACATTAAAAAAAAAAAAAAAAAAAAAAATATATATATATATATATATATATATATATATATATATATATATATATATATATATATATATATATATATATTGTTTCCACATTCTGAGTATCCCTTATCCCCCTTATTCTCACTCTGTCTAAACTGCTCTATTAGGACCCCCTCCCTATTTACGCCAACTCCACTTTGATTGGTTGGCAGGTCTACTGTGTGGTGGTCAGATCAGCGTGATGTTGTCAATGACTCTACAGTCATTTCTAACTTCTGTGCTCTGCACAGGGCTTGATCATTCAAGCCAATAGACTTAAACTAATGATGCAACAAAGGTAGGATGTCACAGTGGTAGGTCTGTTTTGGGGCCTAAGTAGAATGAGATATTTTGGGCAGCTACTGGTGCTGAGAACAGGAAAAGTCCTTATGCCACAGGCTTCTTAGTCTTTTACAAAGATGTACTTAATCACTTGTTCCCAGGGTCAATTTCGGGGTTCAATGCAGAATGATGCATCTCAAGTTGAGAGAAATGTTTTGCAGGCGGAGTACGACATTCCCCAACAGCCCCCTGACTACATGTAATCCAATTTCAAATATTCGCCAATGCAGATGTAAGGCATGGGTAGCCTGCTCAACCCACTTTGGCCAGCTTGGTCACCATAAAGAGCGGACATATACGCCATTTCAACACATGCAGCTGCAGCTGGTCTCAGTATTCTGATCTCATGCCTTAAGGACAAAAGACAGCTTTCTTCAAAAGGGCACCTCAAGTCGTACAACAGTAATCCAGTCCGGAGGAGGGAGCAGCCGGACCTGTTGGAGCTGATGTACAGTATGTTGAGCTACAAGCAGGCAGGCCCCAATGTTCCCCAACAGAGATGACTGTAGCTGTAACCAAGTGTAGCAAAGGTACACGGAGGTCAAACCTTGCTGATGTATACAAGTGTGTTGGAATCAAATGAAATTTTTAGCAAATTTGCGTACCTGAAAAACATGCCCAGATGGCATTAACCCCCACACTTTTGCCTCCCCCAAGCAGTTACATTCAAAGATTTTACTTAAATGTCTGAGACCAGACAACAGATTTTTAAGGGGAAAACAGTTTGAAAGCTCACACTTAAATCAGTCTTTGGAGGACATCAGGTCAAGTGGATCTCATCTATCCCTTCTAGAAAGATTTTAATCCAGCCATGAAGTACAGTAATTTTTCTGGGAAGATTTTATTTGAGGATCTGTAGCAATAAATCTACAACTTGAATGTTTCTTTTGGTCAACTTTTCACTGGTGATGCAATAGATTTGTGTGTCTAAGGCTTAATAGGTAAAAACACTTGCAATTTCTTGCACATTCAGGGTTGAGGGTCATTTCAGGTGGCAAAGGCAAGACTGCTGAAATTGATATCCAAAGTACTGGGATGGACACAGTCATAAATTAGTGGTTCTCAAATGGCGTAGAAAGGTACACAAATGTACCCTGAGGCAAGCCCAGGTGTGCTTTAGGAATTTGTACAATCATAATATACGACTTTGTGAAAACTGATGCGTTTGTGTTTAATTTCCTGTATTATTTATTAGTGAACATACTTCCATTGGATAACTTCCGCTTCAAACTTACTGTGGCTATTCGCGCTGTAGCTACGTTACCTGTTAGGTTTAAATATTTGTAATTTCAAGCATCAATTTTAATTAATAATTTGTGAGATAAATATATTTAAAGAGTACAATGTTGGTCAAATTAATTGGACTTGGTATATAAAGAAAAAGACAATAACAGACTCATAAGGTACTTTAACATGATTTCAACACTGGTATTTGGTGTGCTTTGAGCAAAAGTTAGCTAAAAAAAAAACAATTTTTTAAATTACAGTTATGATCAAACCTTGGTGCCATGTGTGCTTGTGCATAATTATGTTAATGTGAAGCAAAGTACACCTGAAGAATGAATCTACTTCCTTCTTATCTAACATGGACAAACAAAAGTTGAATGATTACCATGGTTGTCAGATTTTATGGATTCTTACCTTAAATTTCCATGAACTCAAACTTAAGAACGAGGATGAAATGATCAACAATTCGTTATGCAAGATAAAAAGGCCACACACACAAAAAAAAAAAAAAAAAAAAAAAAAAAAAAAAAAAAAAAAAGAGAAAAAAGGTAGGCAGTCACAAATAAGAAACCTCGAACGCGTACCAGGGGTGTTAGCTAGGGAGGAGCCTTTCACCAGTTGTGGGGAGGTCCATTCAGGTTCTAATGTTGCAGCCAGAAAGCCCAGTTTATTTAGTCCCTTACAACGATCACTATGTTCGATTAGGTGACCAAGGAGCCATAAAATCATGCTGTGACTTTGCCCAACAAGTGTGACAGACTAAACAACTGAAACCGACTGAATATATGAATCCTTTTGACAAGACAGTAGATAATGGTGGTGAAAATATTGCAGATTTAAGCAAAAAAATAAAAGATACAAGATTAAAACAACAATTAAATCCACAATAGAGCAATAAAATCAGTAAAACACAACAGACGATGACAGGAAAGGGGATGTAAATGGCAGGGTGTTGTTAAATGTAATATGAAGTCCTGAGCAGGTGGGGTTTGAGTCTGGATTTGAAGAGGGGCAGGGAGTTCAAATTTTGGAGGTCCAGGGGGTGAGGGCACAGTGAGGTGGGTGGAGGAGGAGGATCTGAGGGAGCGGGCTGGAGTGGCGTTGTGGAGGGGCAAGGCGAGTGATGTGATGGTGTGAAGGGGTCTTGGTGATGATGCAGGCAGCCGAGTTTGGACCAGTTGGAGTTTATGGAGGGAATTTCGGGGGAGGCTGAAGAGGAGAGAATTGCAATAATCTATATGGGAGGTGACAAGACTGTGAACAAGAATGGAGGCACTGTGGGGGCTGGGGGAGGGGCGGAGACGGTTGATGTTGCGGAGGTGGAAGTAGACAGACCAGGTGATGTTATTTATGTAAGATTGAAAGGAGAGTGTGCTGTTGAGGATGATACCCAAACTCTTAAAGTGAGGGGAGGGTAGACTGAGAAGCTGTAAAGCCCCGTTTCCACCAAGTAGTCCGGTATGGATCGGCACGGTTTGGCTCAGGCCGGATCAGTAAAGCCTGATCCTGGTTGCGTTTCTATAGCCAGCCGTATCCTACTTGACGCCGTGCGGTGGCACTCCCGACGTCCTCCTCACCGGGATACGCATCACCAGCGGGCCGCTAACGGGGACGATGAGCTCACCGAACCGGCCATCCCCCCTGGACAACGGGCTACAACTCTCATCATCGGGGACTCGATCCTCCGGAATGTCCGTCTGAGGGGGGCGCTCACCCTGTCCTTTCCCGGCGCCTCCGTTACGGATATAACGGAGAAAATCCCAAGCATTCTGGTTTCTCACCCCCAGGTAAGCCGTGTCATCGTTCACGTGGGCACTAACGACACTTCCAGACAACAGTCCGAGATATTAAAGCATGACTTTACCCAGCTTTTTAACAGACTCTCAGAGTCCCAGCTGTGTGTTTTTATCTCCGGCCCCACCCCAACCTGCGGCAGGGGCATTGGGCGTTTCAGCAGGCTGTTCAGCCTTAATACCTGGCTCTCCTCTGCCTGCAGCACCCACAACGTCGGCTTCATTGACAATTTTGATGTGTTCTGGGAGAGGAGACATGTTTTTGGAAGTGATGGCCTCCATCTCAACAGGGCCGGCACTCGCGTGCTGTCCGCCAACCTGGCATACGGTGTGCAACACGTGCACTTCACCACACTCTCCTCCCACCACCCCAAATCCACACAGACTGACCCGTCCGTTACCGATTGATGTCCCCCCAGTCCCAGTTCCTATGTTTTTAGTTCCACCTCTGATCATAACACACACAATACTGGACTTGGACCTTCTGCTTTCACCTACAACCCACCAATTCCTGTCATCATCACGCAGCGCTTGCAAAGCAAATTTCACAATGTTCACTCTGTGAACTTAAATAACCTCACACCTATCCCTAAACATCAACAGTCCACCTGTACAGTCCGTAGACCACCTGTCACCATCAACTTGGCCCTTTTAAATGTTCGCTTCCTTGCAAACAAATCTTTTATTATGAATGATCTGATTTTAGACAGTAAGTTAGATTGCATTCTTTTAACAGAAACATGGCTTGGCACAGATGCACCAGTTGTTCTCACCGAGGCTTGCCCACCAGATTTAAATTTTTTATTTTCTACTAGGGGTGGTAAAAGAGGAGGCGGAACTGCTTCGATCTCTAAAATTACGTTAAACTCAAAGGAAGTGTTTTTTAACAGCTACTCATCATTTGAGCTTCATGCCTTTGTTTTTAGCAGTCCTTCTATCCTTTGCATCACTGTTTACAGACCACCCCACCACTCCACTTCTTTTATCAGTGAATTTTCAGAGCTCTTATCAATCATACACGCCACCTATAACAGAATTTTAATAACTGGTGATTTTAATCTGCACATTGATAACATCTCCGACCCATTGTCGAGAGAATTTTTAAACCTTTTAAACTGTATGGATTTTAACCAACATGTAACACAGCCAACTCACAACAGAAGACACACCCTGGACTTGGTCATTAGCTATGGTCTGTCCACTGGTGTGTCCTCTGTTGTTGACCTGGCTGTGTCTGACCACTACTGTGTGTTTTTTGATGTCACCAGTTTTAATCACCAAAAGGCCCCGGTGAGAACGGTGAGGAAACGCTACCTCACTTCCGAAGTGGTTGCAAATTTTATCGAGATTTTACAGAGCACTCCTGCTGAAATTTTACCCGCACCTTGTGATTTAATTGTTGATAATTTTAACAGTAAATTGAAATCTACATTGGACTCTGTGGCTCCACTTTTAACAAAAACCATAAAAGGTAAACCTAAACCCCCATGGAAAAGTGATAAAATCAAAAAATCAAAAGGAAAATGCAGGAGTGCGGAGAGAAGATGGAGAAAAAGTAAACTTACAGTTCATTATGAAATATTACGTGAACAACTCAGATCCTACAATAAAACTGTCAAACAGGCAAGAATCTCTCACTTCTCAAAGCTCATCGCAGATAATAAAAACAATTCCAAATTTCTTTTCTCCACCTTTGATCTTTTAACCAATACCAATTTTAAAAAACCCTCAGAGGCACCAACAGACGCCCTCTGCGAGGACTTTGCAAACCACTTCGGAAGTAAAATCGATGACATTAGGTCCAGTCTTTTAACACATCAAAATGTAATTATTAACACATCTGGACAGTCGCTTTTATCCGAGGAAACACTGGGGAGTTTTGCCCTGGTTGATGCAAGGACACTTGGTCGAGTTTTCTCCCAAGTAAAGCCCACAACCTGCCTTTTAGATCCAATTCCCACATCACTTTTAAAGTCGTTTTATGGATTCTTTGAGGAACAGATTTTAAACATAGTGAATTGCTCTCTTCAGACAGGCGTTTTCCCTGCCTCCTTTAAAACGGCGGTGGTGAGGCCCCTTCTGAAGAGCAATTTAGACCTCAACAACTTTAATAACTACCGACCTGTATCCAACTTACCATTTTTAAGTAAGATTTTAGAAAAACTGGTTTTTAACCAATTAAACCATTTTTTAAATACAAACAATATTTTAGAGAAATATCAATCTGGTTTTAGAATGAACCACAGTACCGAGACAGCTCTTTTAAAGATTTTAAATGACTTCAGGTGTAACGCCGACTCACAAAAACTTACAGTCTTGGTACTACTGGATCTAAGTGCTGCTTTTGATACAGTAGATCACCACATTTTATTGAATAGACTGAGAAACCTGGTGGGCCTTTCTGGTACTGTTCTTAACTGGTTTCATTCTTATCTCACAGATCGATGTTTCTTTGTAAGTATGGATACATGTTCCTCCAGAACTCATGTAATTAGGTGTGGGGTGCCTCAAGGGTCAATTTTAGGTCCAATTCTTTTTAATCTTTACATGCTTCCCTTGGGGGATGTCATCAGGAGGCACGGCATCAGCTTCCATAGCTATGCTGATGATACACAGCTGTACATTGCCGTGTCTCCTGATGACACAGGGCCTATCGATGCCCTTTTTAACTGTATTTTAGATATCAAGTCATGGATGGCAGATAATTTCCTACAGCTCAACCAGGACAAAACAGAGGTTTTAGTCATTGGTCCTGAAGGCCAGAGAGAGAAACTTTTACCAAAAATACAAGATTTTAAACCCTCACAATATGTTAAGAACCTGGGCGTTATTTTTGACTCCGAGCTTACTTTTGTTCCACACATAAAAAATATTACAAAGATAGGTTTTTACCATCTTAAGAATATAGCCAGAGTCCGCCCGTTTCTCTCTCAGGCCAGCACAGAGGTGCTGATGCATGCTTTTATTTCCTGTCGTTTAGATTACTGTAATGCCCTGCTCTCTGGTCTTCCCAAAAAGAGTATTAATAATCTACTGATATTACAAAACTCAGCCGCACGCGTGCTGACAAGGACCAGAGGGCGGGAGCACATTACACCAGTTTTAAAATCGCTGCATTGGCTCCCTGTCCGCTTCAGGATCGATTTTAAGGTTCTTTTAGTAGTTTATAAATGTCTTAATGGTCTTGGACCATCTTATCTATCTGAACTGCTTTTATCATATCAACCCTTGCGGACCCTGAGGTCCTCTGGCACTGGCCTTTTAGTCATACCACGAGTTAAAACAAAAACCCATGGTGAGGCTGCATTCAGCCATTATGGCCCTTATCTGTGGAACAGATGAGAACCTCAGGGCCGCAGAGACTGTAGATATTTTTTAAAAGGAAGCTAAAGACTCACCTTTTTAATTTGGCTTTTAACTGATTTCTTTTATTCTCTTATTTCTCATATTTAACTATTCTTATGTCTTTAATCTTTAATTTTTCATTATTATTATTATTATTATTACTATTTTTTTACTTTATTTTATTTACTTTAATTCTTACATACTTTAAATCTTGTGCATTTTATTACTTTTAAAATTTCCTAAACCCTCACATTTCTAGACATTTTATCATTATTGCCTGTTTTTATTCCACTGTCTTAATCTTCTTGTTTTTAGCTCCAGTGTTTCCTAATGGGGGCCCTCCACACTGGGAGTCTGGTCTGCCCACAGGGACGTCTTCCTGGCGGCGCTCCCTGTGGCTGTGGACTTTGGTACCTCTCAGTGTGGATGGCCACCCATAGGTGGCTTCTCCTCACCTCAGTGCCAGGCCATGTTACTAGTCTATTTACTGTATGTGTGAGTGTGAGCGTGTGTGCGAGTCTGGGCGTATGTGTGTGTATGGGGTGGGGGGCAGGGGGGTCTATATATTGTTGTATGTTTTTGTTATTTCATTCCGTTTTATTTTGTTAAGCACTTTGGGTTGCATTTTCTGATGTATGAAAAGTGCTATATAAATAAAGCTTCTTCTTCTTCTTCTTCTTCACAGTAGACCATGGGACGCTCGATCTTGATGCCATTTTCCAAACAAAAAGCCTCAAGAGTTATCTTCACGAAGACGAGTGGAGATTTAAACATGGCGGGGCTGTGCTCTTTATTACCGATGTCGCACGGGAAGTGACGTCTCCTGCGACCAATCAACAGGCTGCAGCATTTCTAGCTCCAACTTCTGGGGTCGGATCGGTATGCTTGGCACCCCAACAGGCGGGTCCCAAAAATTAGGCAGTACGGTTCGCTTACAAGGGGTCCTGTCCCGGTTTTAGGCTATGGAAACGCCAGAAAAAGCGAGCCGTACTGAGATGAACCAAACTGAACCCTCTGGTGGAAACGAGACTTAAGACTTCCCAGTAGGAAATTCTGATTTGTGATGTAAATACCTCTCAACCAAAAGAACCCGAGCCGTTACATCAAGTGGAATATACTGAAAGTCCTGCACGTGTCCAAAAATATACATCATCCCTGCACCACTCTATTGAACAAAGATCCAACGCTGTTCAAAGTGGCAACTGGACTGGTTCTTGAAGACGACCATTGGTCCATTGGTTGACTTGGGCTTCATTTTCTGGCTCTTCTCCAGTCAACTCTTGGGGTCAATCCCAATTGTACACCTTAGCCCTTCCCCTTTGTCTACCCCTTCCCTTGGCCCTCTGGTTCTAGGGCCAAGAGGAAGGGGTGAAAACACACCCTGAAGAAAAGAGAACAAAACATGAGTAATATTTATTTATAATTATACGCTTACTTTCTCATACCCCTTCCTTTCAAGTGGGGTCCCAGTTTGTCTTCATTTTAAGGGCTGTGTAGCCCTTCCCCTTAACCTTACGGAGAACTGGGATACCTCTTTCCTAGACATGAACGTGCAAAACCAAGGGCTAAGGGATACAATTGGGATTGACCCTTAGATCTCAAGAACCCTTTTAGAGAAGAGAAATGTCTTTCAATGATTTAAAAATGTTTTCCAGATAAAGCTTGTTTCATTTCACTATGTATTTCTGAACCATAACAGTAGACTAAGTTTATTGCAACTATAAAAAATATTAAACTTAATAACTCTGAGCTCTCTTGGCGAATTTGTCATCTTTATCCATCCACATAGTAATAAAAATTGTGTTCCTTTACCATTGATCATGAATGACAAGATGAGTTTTAATTTAAGGTTTAATTCTCTTTATAGATACAGAACAGGAAAAAAAACTGTACAGAAATAAAACAGTTACTGGAAAGACACCGAACCAGATTATTGTGAGAAGTGGAATCTTCACTAAACAGTTAATGTCAGCAACAGAAACCATTTATGATATTTTACTTCTGTAAACAACATTAAATGCAAATTCAATACTTTGTTTGCCCAAAAGCCAACAAAACAATGGCCACTTTATTAGGTACACCTTGCTATTACCTGGTGGGACATCCTGATTTCTTCAGTACTTCCTTAATTATTCATGATAGATTCAAAAAGGTGCCAGAAACATTCCTCATAGATTTTGGTCCATGTTGACAAGACTGCATCACATAGTTACTGAAGGTTTGTCTGCTGCACATCCATGATGCGAATCTCACTTTCAACTACATCCCAAAGGTGCTCTAGTGGAGATATGGTGACTGTGGAGGTCGTTGGAGTTCAGAGAACCATGTTAAAGCAACCACTTTGAGAAGATCTGAGCTTGGTGACGAGTGCATCATCTTGTTTAAAGTAGTCATCATTGGATGGAGATGGTCAGCAACAACACTCAGACAGGCTCTGAGGTTTTAAATTATCCTGGAACTAAGGAGTCTAAAGTGTACCAAGAGAGCATGCCCTACACCATCAAACCACCAACACCAGTCTCAACCCCTGATACAAGGCAGGATGGATCCATGCTGATGTTCACTCCAAATTCTGACCCCACCATCTGAAGTTGGCAGCAGAAATCCAGACTCATCAGACCAGGCAACATTTAATCCAGTTAGTCCAGTTTTAGTGTGCTTGTGTGCAGTTTCCTCTTCATAACTAAAGAAGTGGCACCAGGTGTGGTCTTCTGCTTCTGCAGTCCATCTGCTTCAGGATCTTGGGTGTTGTATGTTCACAAATGGTCTTCTGTGAGTGGTTAATCTAGTTACCATTGTCCTTCTATCATCTCGAACCACCCTGGCCATTCTCCTCCTCCTCTCAACAAGGCATTTTAGCCTAGAGAGGTACAGGTCACAGGATATTATCCCTTTTTTGAACCATGTTTTTGTAAGTGAAATCCCAGTAGATCAGCAGTTTCTGACAGACCAGGCCATGTGGCACCAACAATAACGCCACTGTCAATCTCTTTAATCGCCTTTCTTCTCCATTCTGAAGCTCGGTTTGAACTTCAGTGGGTCATCACCAGGTCTACATGTCTGAATGCACTGAGTTGCTGCCATTTGAGTCGCTGATTAGCTATTAGGTGTACCTAATAAAGCAGCCAGTTACATTTTAAACAGAAAACGATACAATTACTAAGATGCAAATGAATAAACTAAGGCAAAAATTCCAGTGGTTCAGTGGGTGAAAATGGAGAAAACAATATCAGTGAGAGAAAGTCCGAGCGTTTCCTGACCTTGTACATTTAATAAATGAGGACAACTGATGGCTAATGAAGACCTACAAAGTTGACAAGTAGAAGGACACACAGAGAAGATGAAAAATGTTTCACTCTAAAGAAACTTGATGATGACTCCAGTTTCAATCATCTCTTCTGGTGTTTCCACTCAAATGAACTGGTGCACTGAAAACACCTGTTGCAGGAGTTTCTTTTCATTGTACCAAGTGGCTTAACTTAAAAAAATGAAATTTTAGTTAGTGATGAATAAAAAAAAGTCATTAAAAATTGCCTCTAACTGATAAGATTCAGTTTCTGTTTTTCCAGAGTGCAACAGAAGAGTTCAACGGTCGAGCAAATCAAGGCACCAAACTGGAAGAGAACAACCCCATGGGGCTCCAGTGGGATTGTTTAGGAGGCTAATATCTCACCTGTTCAGCTTCATCTCTTCCACATTATATGAAAAGAAACATGCTTGATATTAGTGAAAGATTTTGTGATCACTCAGAAAAGGAACCTTGACAACTTGGTGTTGAACTTCTTGATTTCTTCTGAAGCTCTTGATAATGTTTCTAAAAAAGGAGAGGAAGAACACGAAGGAAGGATCAGTGTGTATTGATTTTAATGTCTATGCATCTTAATTCTTACTGCTATACTGTAAAAAAGAGCAACTAAAACAAACTAATTTCCCCTCAGATAAGTATTAATGATTTTCGTGTACCTGCAGGTTGTTGAAGTGCGTCCGGCTGCTGCAGTGGAGCTCCCTGGCGTTGTTCTCGCTTTGGTAGAAAACAGAGCAGAGGCTACAGAAATAACCAGGCACCACAAACTCTTTACCTGTTTGAGAAGATGGTCAAAGTTGAAAAGTGAGAAAAAAAAAAAAAAAGAGAGATGAAACCCACATCTCACATTGTTCAGCAATAGAATTTCAAGAACTTCGACTCACCGAGGGGATTGTTGGGTCTGAATTCTGGCATTTTTAAGAGTGAGGGGACCGAGGGAGACTGAGAGCGAGACCGCTTTGGTTCAGGTCCGTCAAGACCCCTCCTCTGTTTACTCAGAGCTACATTGAGAAAAGAGAAATAGTTAAATCTGGCTGCACCATAATGGACTTTTGAAAATATATGATATACCATTATGTCCTATCTCTTCATTGTGATTATACCATTCATATTTGAATATTTTTTGTCAATAACACATAATATATGTTACACTAGATCTGATTTTCTTTCCTCTTGTGACATTCTGTGTTAAAAAAGACGCAAAACATTAAAAAATAGCTTTCCAATGCTGTGCTCTACTGCTTACTGCAGCTGCAATTACTGGCCTTGACAGGTTTGTCCTTGGCGCAAATGGCCCCACTGCCCCATAGCCACCCCTTATCTCAATAAAACTTCTTCCTCTCTTTTGGTAAATGTTGTAGGCTTCTTCTTTCAGTACCTTTAATGTCCGCTCTGCTCTTCTCTCTCTCCTCCTCTCCTATTTCTGCACATTTCCCCAGCATTCTGTCCTCCGATCCAGCAGAGGCAGCATCGATGTCGACTTGGTTTGCAGATTCACCTTCTGCAACCGTCTGGGTCTCCAGCATTTCATCAGTTTGTTCACTTTCTTCCTTGTTCTTTTGTGAGGAGACATTCTTCCCCCTTGTC
This sequence comes from Cetoscarus ocellatus, assembly GCA_037902135.1. Taxonomy (NCBI): domain Eukaryota; kingdom Metazoa; phylum Chordata; class Actinopteri; order Labriformes; family Labridae; genus Cetoscarus; species Cetoscarus ocellatus. Next base: position 11,294 of record JBAMNC010001974.1, on the reverse strand, counting down.
GATCTTCTTGCTGTAGTGAAGACAAGGAAAAGACTGATGAGTTGGCTCAATGATGTTTGTGACGATTAGGTTATTGGCATGGTTGTGGTACCTGGAGTCTGTCTGCCTCTCTTTGTGGGCTGGTTTCTCGCCTTGGAGGTTGAAGATTCCTCTTTCTCCTCATCTCTGACCTCATCTACTATCACAAAGTTCATAATGTCTTCTGAAAAAAGGTCAAAGACAAAAGAGGCTCACATTAGATCAGTGACTCCCATGACAAAAAGTTTTAAGTCTTTCAAAGACCATTATTGGACAACAGATTCTTTAACTTCCTCTAGAAGGTTCTCCGTCATCAAGGTCATCAAACGCTGATCCAAGTGGCAACTGGACTTGCTTAGTTTCTTAATGACTAAGTTCCAAAAGACTTCCTCAGTTCTAAGACTTGAGCAAGGAAAAGCTGGAAACACAAAGCCTAGGCCAGTCATTAATAAATATAAATAAATTATTAGCTGAAAGTGAAGGCACCTGGTGTGGTCGACTGCTGCTGTAAACCATCTGTTTGTCTTGACCATGTCTTCATGCATTGAGTTGTTGCTATATGATTGGCTCATTAGCTATTTATTTGATGAGCAGTTCAACTAGTGTAGCTACTAGCGGCAAAAACACTTGTTTTAGTGATTCAGATGCAGCGCCTGGTAGTTACCTGCGTCATCGTGTTTCTGTTTTGCTGATCTTGAGGTCATCTTGGCTTGCTCCTCACCCGGCTTTTCCTCTTCATCATAGACAGCTTCGTCTAAAGTCACCAAAGTCTAAAAAATGGGATAAAGCATCTTTGAAAACGTTCTCCATATTTTTTGTATTAATTCTGTTATAGCACTTCTTATGTAAGAATCTAAACCCTGCCCATCTTTCAGTCAAGATCTTTACCTCTTGGCTCAGTTCTTCCACTGACTCTTGGACCTCATGCTTGCTGTCCTCCTCCTCCTCCTCCTCCTCCTCTATGAACTCATCCAGAGTGACAAGCATTTGTGCCTCTCCTTCCAACTCTTTCCCCCCTGGAACCTCTTCATCCTTAGTGTCATCTGCCTCGACCTCATCCGGAGTCAACAGCTCACCGGCATCCACCTCCACTTTCTCATCCTCCCTTCCCCTTCTCCTTCCTCTTCTGTTCCCACCTCCTCTGCTGCTGCTGTTACTCCGGCTCCTTCGCTCCCTTTCCCTTGAGCCCCTTGCTTCCTTACCCTTCCTGAGCTGTTTCTCCTTTGCGGTAGCTTGTTGTTTCCTCAGTTCTTCCTCCTCGGCCGTGTCATCAGGAAAGTCCTCCTCCTCGCTGACTTCATCCAGGTTCACCAAAGTGCTTGATACTGGTTCTTCCTCTGGAGGTTTCTCTTTGGTCTCTTCTTTAACAATGACAGCATCACTCTGAGGTTTGACTGGTGATTTCCTAATATCTATATTGGGCGTCTTTTCCTCCTCACTTGTACCAGATCTTTCTGCGAGATCCTCGCAATTGTCAACTACCTTCTCCATGCTTACCTCTTCTTGAGCTAGATCATCCTCCAGAGAATCTACGACCTGAAACAACGATTCTTCCTCTTCCTTGTTATTGTTGTTTTCTTCAAGAGGAGTTCCCTCCATGTCATGCTGGTCTTTGTCCATAGGAGTATCCTTGTAACCTGGACTCCCAAACTGGTCTGTGGCGGGTTCATCATTGACTGACTCATCTTCAACAGAATCAAGAATCTGGTAAGTCTCTTCTTCAACAGCTGCTTTTTCAGATGAATCTTCAGCAATTGTTGTAGATGCTGTTCTACCTTTCTTAGTTTTTCTGTGCCTTGGTTTTCTTGGTCTTACATTTACCTTTCTTTTTGAAGCAGGCTGATCCTCCTTGAGTGGATCATCTTCTACAGAGTCCAGTATCTCATAGGTAGTGGCCTCCTCATTTGTACCAGATTTTGTGAGAGCCCCTGAATTGTCAACTACAATCTCCATGCTATCCTCAGCCAGTTTTTCAGAAGCTTCCAGAACTTTGGCACATGTTTCAGAGTCTTCTGTTTCGACTTCTTTGCTAGGAGGTTCATCTTTGGCTGCCTCGGTTTCTGTAACCTCTACTTGGGCTTGATCATCCTCCAGAGAATCTACGACCTGAAATGTTTCTTCCTCTTCCTCATTTTTGGTGGATGCTTCAAGAGAAGCACCCTCCATGTCATGCTGGTCTTTGTCCTTAGGAGTATCCTTGTTACTTGCACTATCAAACTGGTCTGGTGGGGGTTCTTCATTGACCGACTCATCTTCAACAGAATCAAGAACCTGATAAGTCTCTTCTTCATCAGCTGCTTTTTCAGATAAATCTTCAGCAATTGTTGCAGAAGTTGCTTTACCTTTCTTTGTTATTCTGTGCCTTGGTCTTGCTGGTATCCCTCTCCTTCTCCTTTTTCTAGCAGGTTGATCCTTCATGAGTGGATCATCTTCTACAGAGTCCAGAATCTCATAGGTAGTGGCCTCATCATTTGTACCAGATCTTTCTGGGAGAGCCTTGGAACTGCCAACTACCTTCTCCATGCTATCGTCAGCCAGTTTTTCAGATGCTTCCAGAACTTTGGCACATGCTTCTGAGTCTTCTGTTTCAGTTTCTTTTCTAGTAGGTTCATCTTTTGCAGCCTTGGTTTCTGTAAGCTGTTCTTGAGCTGGATCATCCTCCAGAGAATCTACGACCTGAAATGTTTCTTCCTCTTCCTTGCTTTTGGTGGATGCTTCAAGAGGTACGCCTTCCTTCTCATGCTGGTCTTTGTCCTTAGGAGTATCCTTGTTACTTGGACTCCCAAACTGGTCTGTTGGGGGTTCATCATTGACCAACTCATCTTCAACAGAATCAAGAATCTGATAAGTCTCTTCTTCATCAGCTGCTTTTTCAGATAAATCTTCAGCAATTGTTGCAGATGTTGCTTTACCTTTCTTTGTTATTTTGTGCCTTTGTCCTCCTCGTGTTCCTCTCCTTCTCCTTTTTCTAGCAGGCTGATCCTTCGTGAGTGGATCATCTTCTACAAAGTCCAGAATCTCATAGGTAGTGGCCTCATCATTTGTACCAGATCTTTCTGGGAGAGCCTCTGAACTGTCAACTACCATCTCAATGCTATCCTCAGCCAGTTTTTCAGAAGCTTCCAGAACTTTGGCACATGTTTCTGAGTCTTCTTTTTCAACTTCTTTTCTAGTAGGTTCATCTTTTAAAGCCTCGGCTTCTGTAACCTGTTCTTGGGCTTGATCACCCTCCAGAGAATCTACGACCTGAAACAACGACTCCTCCTCTTCCTCGTTTTTGGTGGATGCTTCAAGAGAAGCACCCTCCATGTCATGCTGGTCTTTGTCCTTTGGAGTATCCTTGTTACTTGCACTATCAAACTGGTCTGTTGTAGGTTCATCATTGACCAACTCATCTTCAACAGAATCAAGAACCTGATAAGTCTCTTCTTCATCAGCTGCTTTTTCAGATGAATCTACAGTAACTGTTGTAGATGTTGCTCCATTTGTCTTTGTTATTCTGTGCCTTGGGTTTCTTGGTCTTAGACATTCCTTTCTTTTGTTAGCAGGCTGATCCTCCTTGAGTGGATCATCTTCTACAGAGTCCAGTATCTCATAGGTAGTGGCCTCCTCACTTGCACTCTCCTTTGTTGAGGTGCTCTCTTTCTTTGGCGTTTTCTCCCTGCTTTGTGACTCTCTCGCAGTAGCTTGTCTCAAAACTTCCTCAGTTGCTTGTCCCCTTTTGCTTCTGGTTGATCTTGTTGTGACTGATGGTTCTTTATTAGCCACTTCACTCTCTATTGAGTCTAAAATCATTTGTTCACCTGGTAAAATGGGGTCTTGGCATTTTCCACTGTCAAGCTCCTTTGATTCGGTTTCTTCGTCATCTTTCTCATCTTCTTTGTTTCCCATCTGTTCATTCTTTGTATTCAAACCAATCTCCTCATCCTGAGTTTGGTTCAAATCTACTCCATGCCCCTGCTGAGGTGGATGCATCTCTCTCGTTTCTATTTTTGTCTCTGACTCAACAGTTTCTGCAGCAGTGCCCTCTGCTGACACCCTGTGGTCAGAATTTTCCGCTGCACCCTCTGAGTCATTTGCTTCCTCGGTCTCTGCTGAGGCCTCTGAAGAAACAGCAGATGCACTTTTCTCTCTTTCACTTCCACTAAATGATTTGGTGTTTGACGGGTTTAACAGATTTTTTACTGCTCTGTTGGAAGGAAGACGTTTCAGTTGACGCTGAAGAAGAGGAGGAGGTCTTACCAGACCTGGAAGAGGATGAGGTTTTGTTACTGAACTTGGTGGGTCTAGATGATGAGCTTTTTGAGTCATAGCTTGAGTGAGAAGATCTTGAGGCTTTATTTGACGAGGAGGACGAAGTGGAGGCTGAGCTCTTGTGATCTTTTGAAGATCTTGTTGAACTCCGTTGGCGAGAGGATGACGATCCTGGGCTCCGTCTCTCTCGTCTGTCTCTCGAGGAGTGCTTGGAAGAGGAGTGGTGATGATGCTCAGGGCTTCTGTCTTCGGCATCATCGTAAACTTCATCAACAGTGACAAAGTCTGCCTCGTTGAATTGCTCCTCGTCAAAAAGGTACGCATCAGGGTGGGCGTCAGAGGAGATGTTGTCCACTGTAAAATCATCAAGCTCCTGGACAAAGACAAAAGAAAATCACTGAGAACCAAGTCTAATAGTTTGTTTAAATGCTGAAATCTTGATGCTACTATCCAGAAAAAGCTTTAAAATAACACTGTTCCAACTCCATCTGGTCATTGGTGGATGTCAAGTTGAACAAATATTTTAATTTTGAAAAAATTAACATAGCTTATGCTCAGAGAAAAGGTTGCTGACTGTGAGAGCCACAAAACAGTGATGTTAATTGACCACAAAAAAAATTACTTGAAATGTTCAATACATATAAGGAAATATAATAGCTAAAACAGCGTATTTGTGATTTTTGGACCTTCTATGTTTTTGGACCGTGTCTGGTGCCTGGGCCTGGATTGTTTGTGCCCACTTTTTGGGCGTTTGGTTCTCCTCACTTTGTTTGAAATGTTTCACTTTCATGAGCACCGTCGGTCTGAGAGATGGAAGAAGTTCCTGTTTTCTCTTTTCTTAGGCTGTTATTGTGCTTGGATTATTCTGCTGTTTGTAATTATTTTCGAGAGTTCTCTGATTTAGACTGCTTTTTTTCTGATTAAATCCTTTTGTACACCAACTCTTGTGCTTTGCTCTTTGTATGTTCCTGTCTGCTTGTCAAAGCATTTGTAAACCTGCTTTTAAGAGTGCTACAGAAATAAAGTTATTATTGTTAATGTTATTGGTTTTGTTTAAACAGTTTTTTTTTTTTTTTTTGTTATAGTAAATCATGGTCATCCTGCCCACCCCACACGCTAATCATCACATCCCATTGAGTGTGTTTTTCCAAATCACCAGACAGATGCCTGTTTGATGACTAATACTGAAGAGTTTGGACTTCATCTGAGCATCACATTCAGGCATATTTACAATTAGAATGTTCACTAATTAAAAGTGAAAAGATGGAAATGCGCAATCAGTTAATAAACACACTAAGCAGCCTGTAAGAGCCCTTGATCTCTTTAGTCCTTCATTTTAACAAACAACTTGTGATGTTCTTTGTAAGTGTAGCACTTAGTTCACATTGAAACCTAATCATTACATATGTTATTATTAGGTGTTGTTTATGCCCTCGCTATGTGACACTGAAGGTCAGGATAGAAAGGGAGAGCTGTGTAAAGATCATGTTGAACCTTGAGGATTTCAATAAACAGCACCATCCTGATTTTACAGATATTAAAATCCTGGTCAATACCCATATTACTATTTGTGGCTCGTACTCAACATCAATGGAGATGAAGTGTAGATGAAGTTGTTGTGCAATGTTTAAAGCCAGACCCTCACCTGTTTTTCAACCTGTTTCTGAGATCTGCCTTTGTGGATGACTCTTTGCTCGCCCACCGTCACAGTGATGGACTTTAGCATGTCCTTGTCAATCTCCGGGGACTTGTTCTTTCCTCTGGTTTTCACTGATTCAAAGTTTATGGTGACCTCTGCAGAATCTTGTAGTCTCTGTTTGAGAGTCTTCATACTAAATTCAGAACAAAGGGATTGTTTATGAATACATATCTAAGTTCCAGGGTACATTTTTAACCAATACTTTGTTTCTTTCTTGCCATGAGTGAATGAGTGAGTAAGGAAGGGTTTGAAACAATGACAACATCTTCAAATGTTATCTTAAAGTTGTTAAAAGAAAATGAAATGTGATCTTCTTTTTCTCTTCAATTCATAAAAATCCATTCAAAAGTTTTGTACTTACGATTCAAAACTTTTCACTTTACTCCTGGGGAAAGAAATAGAAAAAAAGCTGCTTAGTTGTAAAGAATCGAACAGAGGGCGAGACTAAACATTTATAACTAGATCATGCCCTGTGTCATAACCCTGAATTTTAAAACAAGCATTCATACCAAGCCGGGTCCACAGTGAAAGAGTTGGGGCAGGGATCGTTGTACTTCTCCACCACTTTGTCAACACCACCAGAGTCAGCCATCTCAATGCAAATCTGATTGAGGGTAAAAGGCATAGATAAATAATAAATAATTGCCCAAGACTTTGGAAGACGCTTGCATATGGGGCTCCTGCTGTCTCTAAAAGGGGCCCCAAGTGTTGTTCATCAGAGCACTTCGTAAGACTTGCAAAGAGGTTAACGAAATTTTGATATGCACATGCATTATATAATGTGAAATACCCTTTAAAACCTGTTGCTTGGACTTGAAGAAAATCAAAGAAAAAACAAATTTTCAAAGAGGGAAAAAGAGACTCAATGGCTTAGGAATATGCCTATTTTTTTTCACGTCTTGCCTCAGTCCCGAGTCCACGATGAAACTAAACTGCAGGGCGCATGCACAAACTGCCTCAGAAGTGCTTGTAAGCACATCCACAGTGGTTTGTACATGCACCGTGCTGTTTAGTTTCATACGTATTTCTTTTGAAGATGACATAAAATGCTAATCTTAGTCTAAAAATAGATAACATAACCTGATGCAGTAAAAAACAAGTCACACCAAGCACACAGGACTGTAAGAATTGCTTAAGAGTTTATTTGATGACTGTAGGTAGAGGCAGGCTAAAACTTCAATTGACTCCTAGTGTTTTGAGCTGCGCTAGCTAGCAGGGGACGAGTTATTTTGTCAAAGAATGGTGTCTATCTGCTTGTCTTGGACTCAGAATTGAGGTAAGACACGAAAAAAAAGAATTGGCATATCCATTCAAATATAGGAACTACAAGTTGATACTTTACCCTGTTGGCAAGTGGCAAGTAGTTGACGAAGGGTGTGATGGATGCCACCATTTCTATGACCAGTGTGATGACATCAAGAGACACCTCAGAGACCTCCACACACAGCAGACGCTCCTCCAGAGATGTCACATCAGGATTCCCCTGCAGAAGAAGAAGAAAGTGTTGCTGCCTAGGACCACAGATCCAAAACCAGTTGCTTTTACATGAGATAATACTTGGATCATAACTTACAGTGTTGCTCCACTTCATCAGGCTTTTGTACATCAAATCCTAAAAAGAGAGATGACAGATATTTGGAGATGCTTTGTTGACATTTGTTTTTATACCCCCATATCTGAGGCATTTCCACAAAGCTCCACAGATTGTTTTTGACATATTACGGTACAGTAATGGGCGATTAACCTATCTAAACCATTCTTCAGTTAGTCACTCTCTGTTGGGGTACCAAGCATACCCGCCTGGCTCTTTCAACCCTGGGGCTAGACACAATGAAATCCACAATGGTAAGGGTGTGTTACAGTAACATAAGCAATATCAGGGTCTAACATCCCAAAATGAACTCAACTGAACTGCACCTCTTTGAGGAAATGTACCAATTATGTGCATCTGATGACAAATTATAACTTAAGACAGAAATCACCCTCCTATGACTTGTTATTATGTTAAATATGAAATAAGTCATCAATATGACTCCACACATTGACATACTTCCTTTGGACATTGACAAAGCAGCCAATAGTCTAAATTAACACTATGCTTGCAAGTGTTAGCTAGCTGATATCAAACATGAAAAGCATCCCGTGGGCAATCCTAACCACTAAATTCTAGAGGACCTCTCCCCCTTCGCTGTAACATAGGCCAACCATTTCCAGACTTATCACAGGATGAATGGGACAAGAGGAGCGTGATCACAAACTGTATGTTAGAGCCGGGCAGCAGACCAAGCTGACAGCAACGCTAGTAACAACCAGGTCATCTAGGGAGGAAGACTGAGTGCCAGCATGGTAGATGGATATCACAGTGCTAATACTACCACATCAAATTTTGAGGGTATTTTTTTTAGGGTATATCACACTCAATCAAACATTGAGACTATCGCCAAAATTACATCTCGAGTTACTTAAAAGGTGACTTAAGGTTCAGTGAACTCGTGAGTTGACCTTCATGACCTCTTTTAGATCTTTTTTATAAGGGTCCATACCTCACTGGATTCAGGATACATGTTCTGCAGGACAAAGTGGATTACAATTGGCTGCCTTTTGATGTATATATGCTTCACGATGTGGGCTTTGACAAAGTCGCAGCAGCTTGTCCAATCAGCAAAGAACACAAAGGCCTGGAGGTGGAAAGCAGGAGAATCAGTCCATGTTGAACTAATACAATGGCATATCAAAATATGGAGATTGGTTATTATACCATACTCAACTACTTACCCTCCTCTGCAGTGGTAAGACTGTCACGTTATAGTAGAGGACTGAAGGTTCTGTTTGGCAAAATATGGCCACACATATCTTGCCACATCCTCATGCTTGTAGTTTCCCTCTGGAAAGCCTGGTCAACATGATTGTCGTGGCACATTGAACCTCGACGACTGGCCCTTAGATGAACAAAATAAAGAGCTGAAATCATGATGTTGTTGATGACATATAGAATTCATTGCAAAGGGCACATTACTCTCTTGGGTCGCCTGCCTTGTTTATTCGTTTGTTTGGTTCGGTTGGCTTTCACACCCACCAAAGTGGTCCGCCAAGCAGTGAACCAAGACCCTGTTCTCAGGTGGACCAGAGATTTCACACCACCCCAAGTGAACAAAAATTTTCCAAAAAGTGAACCAGAGTTCATTTGGTCTATGCTAGGAGGGAAAGCACCCCTAACACAAGCTGCAGGCTGCTCTCTTTGACCTGAGATTAATGTCCCTTTACAACGTTTAAAAACTGATATAAAAACAAGGAGTGACACCCCAAATTTAGGTGACGTTACAAACAGAATCCAAGCTTACCGTGACGTCCCCCCATACTCTTGACTGTGTTGAACTCTAGGAGGTGAAAACAACAAATGAGTCTTCCTATGGACAAGCTAACAAGGAAGATTTTCCTGCAGGAAAGATAATACAAATAAACTAAAAAAATGGAATAAAATATATGTTTGTCTTGCCTGGAATGATGAACCAAGGTGAAAGGTGTGGGGAACACAAAGGGGCTTTTCCTCATACTGATCCAAAATGGTGAGGTGCTTCTCCAGTGGAATGCCATTTTTCCCTGATGGGATGGTCGCCCTCTCGATCAGATCCTCATTGTTCAGTAAGGGCCTCCTCCGAACCACTTGGTGCTGAACAAATGAGAAAAAAAAAAACATTTGAATCTGAGGATTCACAAAAAGTTGATGCATGTTCCATCAAGTGCTGGTCCTGCAAAAGTGAAAGGAAAAGTTTTCTGCTTTGCCACATTATTCTTGGATTACTCTTGGTACTTTCATTTTCTGTGATATCAAACTAAATCAAGAATTTTGGATTGAGCAAAAAGCAGTGTGAACCTGCAAGAATGACTCGGGATAAAACACTGCATCATCTGCATAAGGATGAACTTAAAGGGATAGTTTGTGATTTTTGAAGTGGGGCCGGATAAGGTACATTGCATTAGCCTGAGCATAAGCCACAGAGACAGATCAGTGCTGCATCTGTACAGAAAGAGCCAGCACTGGCAAATGGGTCCACCACCACTTTCTGTAGTTTAGAGTTTTGGGTGAAAGCTACAAAAACAGTGTAAGGTGATTAAATGCTGTATTTAACACAGTCATAGCAACTTTCTTTTCAAGTACCAAGGTGCTTTATTTACACACTACTTCAATTCAGTATACTGCACTACCCACATGTCCTTCCTCCAGTATCATGCCGACCAGTGTCAGTCTGCAGGATTCATGTGAGGAAACAACCCTTGCCAACTGGATAAATGGACAATTTTGCTATGAATATGGCAGCCCATTACTTTGGACACTTGAATGTGCAAAAAGTACATACAGGAAAAACTTCTGTAGATGGAGCCAACTACCTACACCTGTGGACACAGGCCCTTCAGGCCTACAGTAAGGACTTACGGGGGGCAGACTGTTGTAGGATGGTATCTTCAGCCTCTGGATTATGTAGTTGGGGGGTTGTTTCAGGAGACTGTACCAAACTCCGAGCCAATCAGCATCGAAAATCGACCTGAACTCAATAAACACCTGAAACACATTATCACACACACCAGTGATTACAAAAACAGTCAATTTCTATCTTCAGCTAAAACATAAAAATCATAAGCGCCTACCTTGTTGAGGAGAGGCAGGAAGTTCCTAACAGTGCCAGTTTGCTCCAGAACCTCTCTGAGCTTCTTTGTCTCAGCCGATGAAATGTTTCTGATGAAGATAAATCGCTCTCTGTCCTCTCTAACATGCTGAAAAACAAGAGATAACAGCCATACAGTTAAATAAACAAAGATGAAGACATACATGGCAGCAACAAAAAATGTGTTGCGAAAGAAATTTTAAAAACAGAAATCCAACACCTTTAAGACGGTAGGATTCAAGTACTTTTAAACACCTTAAAAGGTGAATTTTTCACTTTCCAGCTATAACAGGTTATGTGATCTTTACTTAATTCACCTCCTTATCATACACAATAAATAAAATGGTACACAAGGCCAGAATTATGTTTTATGAAAGCAGTTAATAGAAGGTTGAAAACCAAAGATACACAAAAAGTCAACATAAATAATAATAACAGTAAACAATTTCCCCTTTCAATAAATACAATATCAAAATTTGAATGTGAAGGGCACAATTCTTAATGGCAGATACCTCAATTCACTTTGTTATTGCCTTAGATTCTTCCTTTTGTTTATTAAATATCTCACTTCTCTGCCTTTAAACAAAATAGTAAGTCAACAGTTTTTTCATCATGAGACACACATTAAAATGTCAAGCACTCTCAAGCTTATATCCATC
>JBAMNC010001973.1:172500-352331 GCA_037902135.1 Cetoscarus ocellatus | reverse complement strand
CCCACAGGGGAGAGTGACCTTTTTGGGGCCCTTCCTGACCCCTGTGATGCTTCAGTGAGAGTTCTCTGTTAAACCTGTGATTAACAAACAGCAGGGCGCATAGAGAGAATCAGAGCACACAGAGTCCGAGTGTGTTTGAATGTCTCACCTGGATCTCGATCTCTGCCCTGAAAGAGAACAGACAAAGTTACACAGGAATAAAGACTGCATGATCACAGCAGAAACATCACGGCCACGCTCAAACAAACATTCATTCATCGTCTCTGCTCTCTCTGCAGAGGGGGTGAGTCCCGACCTGCAGACTGAGGCTCTGACTTAAGCCCTTAAACTGCTGCACACACACAGGCCTCACATCTCAGCAGGAGCAGAGTCAACATGTCCCATCACGAGCACCCACAGCGGGACATGACGACCCGTCCCGCCGCTGCAGGAATGTCTGAACATGCAGGAGCATTGTGCACTTTCTGTCAGCTTAAGTTTTTTTAGTTAGTAAAAAAGCTAAAAATTATTTGAGAAATCTGTCTTTGGGGGAAACCACTCAAAAGCCAACGATTCATTTTTAATCTTAAAGAGATTCTAATCTTTTTGCCCCATCGTCTCGATCTGACCTTCAGGGTCACCTTCACCTTTAGTCGGGCAGATTTCTCTTATTATGGATTGTTTGATCTGCACATGTTTAGTGGCTGAATGACGCTCATTTGTTGATTGTGCCTTAGAGAACCCATGCATGCACGGGGAGATCATGCGAACTCCACACAGAGTCAGAAAAGCCCTGACAGACACTGGGAACCAGGAACCTTCTTGCTATGAAGCATGTGCACTACCTGCTGTACCCCCGTGCCCATTTTATAGATATTTTTATATTTAACTATTTTTTTAATTGTCTTTATTTTCTTATTTACAGCTGCACTAATGGTCCTCCTGGGAGCTCATATTAGGTTGAGTCTTGCATTGCCTGGTGTTCTCTGAGTTCTCCTGTTGCTCTGGTTTCATAGTTTGGGTTCTTCAGGTTGTGGTCTGAGGTTTTTAGACTCCTTGGTTTGTTTCCTCTGGTCTTTGTTTCTGTGTCGGAGCACTTTGTTTAAATAAAGTTGTTATTATCGGAGCACTGGCTCCATCTACATCTTTTTTAAGGTCACATGATTTTCTTATTGAACCAACAGTAAAAACTAAACTGCAGCTCTGAGGCTAAGCCGAGAATCAGATCCTAAACCAGCCTGAGAATAAACTAGAGAGGAGAGAAGGACTTTATTTCTGCAGCAGAGTTTGTCAAATATGTTCATGTCCTTCATTTTTTTACTGGGACGAGACATGAGGACCCTCTGTGGACACACAAACGTCTTAATGTCCAAACAGCAGAGACAAACAACATCCTTTTTCAGCCTCGTTTAGTGTTTTTCAGACTTTACAAACTCAGCCTCAAACTTCTTCTTTGTCCAAATTCCTTTCATAAAACAAAAGTTTGAGACCAAAAAAAACAAAACAAGAAGAACAAGAACTGAGCTCAAGCTCAGAAGAAGGACCAAGCTGTCAAAAATATATTGACCACAAAGTCTCATTTCACTGATTTACTGTGAATATTCTCAGTTCAAATGTTAAAACTTGCTGATCTGAGTGAAGCCAAACTTTGATAAAATAAAAAACGGGGTTGTATTTGCATGCAGTACTTTCATCCATGCTTTACCTGAGCACCACACATATTTATTTATTTTATTTTATTTAGCTGAATTATTTTTGCTGTTGGCAAGCTTGTTTTTGTGCAGCATAAATCATGTTGTAATGTTCCTCGGAGGTTCCTCAGTGATGTTCTGCTCTGACTCCCTCACAGCTCTTTGACTCAGTCAGTCTGAATAAACCTGTTTTCTCTGCTCATGGACCTTTGTCTCCACTCAGACTTCTGTCTGCGTCTCATTTCAGAGCAAACAAATCAGAAGTTTGACAAACAGCAGAAACATCTGAGGCCCAATCTGCAGAAACAGCCGAGTCTGCAGTCAGAGGGTCTGCAGGAATCTGCAGGACACACACTAACATATACACACACACAAACACACACTGAACAAATAAACACGCTCAAACACACACAGACACAAGCATAAAAACACACAAACAAACACACACACAGACACACACATGCAGAGGCTCACTCACCTGCGTCCTGACGGGGCCCGGATCTGAAAAGAGTTTGAGAACAGGCATGGTGAACGACGGCCGGGCGGCTGCACACACACGCTCACACACACTCTGAACACAACAGTCCCTCATTAGTGAGGCGGAGGACGCTCGAGCGGGACGGCGTGGAGCTGTTTGTCTGCGTGAAGGAGTCTGACAGCCAGCAGGAAAGGTAACGGGGGGGGGGGGCAGGTCTGTGCTCCAGCAGGTTTGTTTCATTGGCTCCCTGAGGGACGGAAACACCCCTACACACTAACACACACCTGCATACACCTGCACACTCGGACCTGCACACAGAGCAGCTGCACAGTAAACTCAGAATTACGGTCACATGATCGCATCCATGAATCAGGAGCAGGGACATTTCCTTTGTTAATAAAGGTTAGGGAAAAAGCTGAGCTTGGCTAAAATAAAAAAAAATGCAGGTAAACTCGTTCAAAGTTTTAAAACTGTACAACAAAATATTAAACCAACTACAAAAACACTGACAAGGATTTTTGTTAAACAAAAGAATCAGATTCAGAAAATTTAAGATAAAAAATTAGATGCTGAACTGAAAAGGTCAAATTCAACAAAAAAGACAAAAAGACAAAAAAAAAATCGATAAATAAATGGCCACTTTATTAGGTACACCACACCTTCCTGGTCTTGTTTGACTGAAACGTCCTTCAGAGGTGTTGGTCCATGTCTCCATGACAGCATCACACAGCTGCCGAACATCCATGAGGAGAATCTCCTGCTCCACCACATCCCAAAACTCCTCTATTAGCTTGAGATCTGGTCACTGTGGAGGCCACTGGAGTACAGTAAAGAAACCAGTGTGAGATGATCTGAGCTCTGAGACATGGAGCTGCTGAAGTCTCCATCAGAAGATGGTCATAGAGGGATGGACATGGTCAGCAGCAATCCCCAGGTAGGCTGTGGGGTTTGAACCATGCTCAGGTGGGACTAAGAGGCCGAAAGTGTGCCAGGAGAAGATCACAGGAAACATTTTTTCAATCTTCTATTGTCCAGTTTTGATGAGCCAGAAGAGTTTCCTGTTCTTAGCTGACAGGAGTGGCACCTGGTGTGGTCTTCTGCTGCTGTAGCCCATCTGCTTCAAGACTGGACATGGTCTTCTGCAGACCTTGGTTGTTAAGAATGGTTCTTTGAGTTCCAGTTGTCTTTCTATCATCTCCAACCACTCTAACCATTCACCTCTGACCTCTGACACCAAGATGACATTTTGGTCCAGACAGCTGCTGCTCACTGGATACTTTCTCTTCTTCAGGCCATCCTCTTCAAATCCTTCAGATGGTTGTGTGTGAACATTCCAGTAGATCAGCAGTTTTCTGGCACCAACAGCCATGCCACGTTCACTTAACTCACCTTCTTCTCCATCCTGAAGGTCCATCACCTTGACCATATCTGCATTCCTAAATGCACTGAGCTGCTGCCATGTGATTGACTGAAAAACTATTTGCATTAACAAGCAGCTGAAGTGATGTACCTACTAAGTGGCGAGTGAGGGAAGAGAAATTTATTTTTGGTCCCTGTTGCCCGGCCCTAGTTCCCTCACACACTCACAGCTGTTGTTGGAGGGTTGACCTCTGACCTGTTACACAAACATAGTGAGCTGATAGCAGGCTTATCTCTGCCCCCCCACCCCGTGTGCTCTTTTATTGACAAATCTATT
The DNA here is from genome assembly GCA_037902135.1 of Cetoscarus ocellatus. Taxonomy (NCBI): domain Eukaryota; kingdom Metazoa; phylum Chordata; class Actinopteri; order Labriformes; family Labridae; genus Cetoscarus; species Cetoscarus ocellatus. Next base: position 348,487 of record JBAMNC010001973.1, on the reverse strand, counting down.
CAGCTGAGGACTGTTGGAGCTCACAGAGAGGTAATCATCTGATCAGGAAGTTTCACAAGCAGGAAATAGAAACTTATTAAAAGGCCATTCTGGTGTTTGGTGTTTGTACAAACAGTTCCAATGAAGTTGGGACGTGGAGTAAATCAAAACAGTGATTTAATCCTTTTGACCGTTATTCAACTGAAGACACAAGAATAGAAGAATAGAATAGAATAAATCTTTATTCGTCCCACATGGGGGAATTTGCAACACAGGCAGGATATTTACTGTTCAGACTGATAAACTTCATTATCGGTTTTGTTGTAAATATTCACTCATTTTGAGTTTGATGCCTGCAACATGTTCCAAAAAAGCTGGGACAGGGGCACGTTCACCTTTGTTCACCTTTCCTTTAACAACACTCACTGAGGACTCAAACTGTTGAAGCTTTGAATTCTTTCTTATTCTTGATGTTTGTCTGCAGTGTCTCAACAGCCCAGGGTCTCTGTTCTTTGTCATCATGATGCTCCTCACCTGTTCAGAGGAGACAGGTGTGGACTGCAGCAGGTCAGTCTAGTACCTGCTCTCTTTCACTCTGAAGCCACGCTGTTGTAACACGAGCAGAATGTGTCTTCACTGTCTCTGAAATAAGCAGGGACATCCCTGGAAAAAGATGGGTGGCATAAATTCTGTTGTCTCCTCCTCCAAACCATCAACCTGCCTTTTAGACCTGATCCCAACTAAGCTGCTCAAGGAGGTCTTTCCCTTAGTTTGTCCATCCTTGTTGGAGACAATCAATATGTCTTTATCAACGGGCTACATGCCACAGTCCTTTAAAGTAGCTGTAATCAAAGCTCTTCTTAAAAAACTGACCCTCAATTGGGGAACATTAGCTAACTACAGGCCTGTATCAAAGCTCTCGTTTACTTCAAAGATCCTGGAGAAAGTAGTGGCCAATCAGCTATGTGACTTCCTTCAAAACAACAGCCTGTTTGAGGACTTTCAGTCAGGATTTAGAGCTCATCACAGCACAGAGACTGCTCTAGTTAAAGTAACTAATGATCTTCTCTGAGCTTCAGGTGAGGGACTTCTCTCTGTACTTGTCTTGATAGATCTCAGTGCAGCTTTTGACATAATAGATCATAATGTTCTTATATAGAGATTAGAGGTGTTATTCGGGATTACAGGGACTGCCCTAAATTGGTTTAAGTCCTACTTATCTGATAGATACCAGTTTGTACATGTGAACAATAAGTCTTCTGTGTACACTAAAGTACGTTACGGAGTTCCTCAAGGCTCCGTGTTAGGTCCAATTCTCTTCTCCATCTACATGCTTCCCCTTGGTGATATCATGAGGAAATACTCTGTTAATTTTCATTGTTACGATGATGATACTCAACTGCACGTATCAATGAAGCCAGGTGAGACAAATCAGTTATCTAGACTAGAAGTGTGTCTAAAGGACATTAGGACTTGGATGGCCAGAAATGTTCTTCTTCTTAACTCAGGCAGAGGTCAGAGGTCATTGTTCTAATGTTTTAACTGCCCTAGATGGCATTAGCCTGACGCCAAGCACAACTGTTAGAAATCTTGGGGTTCTATTTGATCAGGATCTATCCTTTAACTCTCACATAAAGCAAATTTCAAAAACAGCCTTTTTTCATCTTTGTAGCATCGCTAAAATCAGGCCTATCCTGTCTCAGAGCGATGCTGAAAAGCTAGTCCATGCTTTTGTTACCTCTAGACTGGACTATTGTAATTCTCTTTTTTCAGGCTGTCCCAGTAAGTCGCTTAAGACGCTTCAGCTGGTTCAAAATGCTGCAGCACGTGTACTGACTAGAACTAGGAGAAGAGACCACATTACTCCAGTATTAGCCTCTCTGCATTGGCTTCCCATTAAATATAGAATAGAATTCAAGATTCTTCTTCTCACCTATAAAGCTCTCAGTGGACAGGCACCAGTTTACCTCAAAGAGCTTGTAGTGCCGTACAACCCCTCTAGAACATTACACTCCCAAAATGCTGGCCTGCTCGTGGTTCCATCAGTCTCTAGAAGTAGTCTGGGAGGTAGAGCCTTCAGTTATCAGGCTCCTCTTCTCTGGAACCATTTACCGACCACGGTTCAGGAGGCAGACACCCTCTCTACCTTTAAGGCTAGACTTAAAACATTCCTCTTTGATAAAGCTTTCAGTTAGGGACCAGCTCATAGTCCATAGTTTAGACACATAGTTAAGATGCAATAGGCTTAGACTGCCGGGGGGATCTGGCACACTGGGCTCTATCCCTCTCTCTCTCACACTCTCTCTCCATATCTGCCTCTGCCCCTTTCTGTTTGCTCCTGTACTCGTCTCTGGCTCTGGTCTTGTAGGTGGTCTGGGATCCTTGGTGTAGACTGCCTGCTGCTGTGGAGTCACGAAGCCTTAATAACTACAATTACAGACATAACACATATTTGACCATCTCATTCCAGTCTATAATCATTAGAGCTGTTAATGTAGATATTAGCATGATCTCTCTATCCATGGTTGATACATCTATAGTAACTATCTCTAGCATCATAATGACATGAGATCCCTCTTGAAAATGAGATGCCACCTCTCAAGAAGTCTATCTTTAATACATTTATACTTAATGGAGACAAAAATGGTAGGGACACATTTATGGTCTGGGCGTCCATGAGTTTGTCACTACCATAAATTCTTATTTTCAGTATGACTATTATTGATTATACTTCTAAAAAATTATCACCACAACCACACAGACATGAGGACCCTCCTGAAAACAAGTTTTAGCATCTCAAGAGGCTCCACCACAAAAACCTGAAAACTGTAGGGATAGGTGGACTATGGGGGGGCCAACACGGAGCAGCAGACCTTCTAAACAGAAACTGTCAGTGTTTGATCTGACCCCTGATGACAAAGGTCACAGGCTAAAATGGAAAAGTCCACATCAAAAGGTTTTCAGGGAGTTCTTTATCAAGACTCAGGAGTAGAACCAGCAACCTTCTACCTGCTGATCTGATCCAGTAAAGACTTAAAGAGAGACTGACCTCAGGGTTAAGCTCTGATGTTAAAGATGATGCACGTGCGTGCACATGTGTGTGGTCTCACCTGTCTTCCCACAGGATCCGAAGCGTCCCAAACATTCCTTGTGAGCTCCTAAGCCACACTTGGAGCACAGGTAGCCCTGATAGAAGATCCCCCTGCAGACAGAAGGAGAGATCAGTGAAGTCCCTGGGCCGGACCAGAACACAGCATAGAGGACCCTTCAGGGGTCAGCAAGTACTGACCACAGGCACTGACCACAGGCACTGAGCAGAGGTACTGACATACTGACCACAGGTACTGACCACAGGTACTGACCACAGGTACTGACGTACTGACCACAGGCACTGAGCAGAGGTACTGACCACAGGTACTGACGTACTGACCACAGGCACTGAGCAGAGGTACTGACCACAGGTACTGACCACAGGTACTGACCACAGGTACTGACGTACTGACCACAGGCACTGAGCAGAGGTACTGAGCAGAGGTACTGACGTACTGACCACAGGCACTGAGCAGAGGTACTGACCACAGGTACTGACCACAGGTACTGACCACAGGTACTGACGTACTGACCACAGGCACTGAGCAGAGGTACTGACCACAGGTACTGACGTACTGACCACAGGCACTGAGCAGAGGTACTGACCACAGGTACTGACGTACTGACCACAGGCACTGAGCAGAGGTACTGACCACAGGTACTGACCACAGGTACTGACCACAGGTACTGACGTACTGACCACAGGCACTGAGCAGAGGTACTGAGCAGAGGTACTGACGTACTGACCACAGGCACTGAGCAGAGGTACTGACCACAGGTACTGAGCAGAGGTACTGACCACAGGTACTGACGTACTGACCACAGGCACTGAGCAGAGGTACTGACCACAGGTACTGACGTACTGACCACAGGCACTGAGCAGAGGTACTGACCACAGGTACTGACCACAGGTACTGACGTACTGACCACAGGTACTGAGCAGAGGTACTGACCACAGGTACTGACGTACTGACCACAGGCACTGAGCAGAGGTACTGACCACAGGTACTGACGTACTGACCACAGGCACTGAGCAGAGGTACTGACCACAGGTACAGATCACAGTATTCTCACCAGGCCTATGTTTAAACACTGAGTGAGATGGTGAGGACCCCAGAGTTAGTCTGGACCCTGATAAAAACTGATCTCCAGGAGGTGTTCACTCAACAAACCAGAGTCCATTTTCAATTATTTTAGCCGGAAATTTGTGCTGGAAGCTTTTTATGAAGCTTCCAGCAGGTTGAACCAGGAGGTCCATTTGATTTTGAGATCTGGTTCCTCATTATGAGAAATTTAGAACAGAGACAGCCGATGATTATGGTGGCTAAGAGTCTCTACCATTAAATGTGGAAAGAACTGGACCATGTGAAGATTCTTTCTACATCAGACATGTTTACTTAGACTGTAAAAACTCTGTTCACCACAATCATGAAGCTACAGGTTTAGACGGCCTCTTCAGGACACTCCAGGGATTACAGGTTTAGACGGCCTCTTCAGGACACTCCTGGAACTAGAGGATGGAGGGCCATGCTCCGGCCTCAGTTTTGGGTGATGGAGCAGACGGTAGTCAGGAAGTAGAGATGGTCCTTCACAGTGAGCATTACAAACAAGACTGAGAATCAGAAGCAGAGCAGATCGGGTGAGGAGCAGACCCTGTTTGTGTCTGTCATGAGGGCTCAGTCACCACGATCATAATGACGACCAAGCTAAGCTGTAACAACGAGGACCTCTCTGTCTTTAAAATTATATCCACATCCTACACCTCTGAGGTACACATCTAAGAGCTTAACCTTTTTTGATCATCCAACTAAAAATCAGTCTCTCTAAACATCCTCCATCTTCAGTCAGACTGACATGTTTTATTGTAATAACACCGTAGATACACATTTATTACTGCCTGTGAGCTCTGTCTCTGTCCACAGGTAACACCTTATCAACCTTTTTATTCACATAACCATCAGACAAGCTCTCCTCTGTGAAACACTCAGATCCACTTCAACGTTAAGAGCCTATGAGATGTCTGATAAATAATTACCTGCAGGTAAGGTGTGAGTCGCACACTTAAAAAATCACAGATTATGAACCACATGACTGAAGGACTTTAGGTAAAGATGGACAGCACTGGACTTTTCCTGATTTCTGATTTGACAATAATTCTGAACTGATCCTGATACAGGCTGATATTCTTCAGTCCAGAGTTCAGAGCCTCCACTTCACTAACACTGTAGCTGCTACATACAGCCAGCTCTGCAGAAGACCATATCTGCTCCACATTCAGATGTAGGCTCTGAGTTTGGTGTGAACATCATAAAGCATGGATCCATCCTGCCTTGGATCAGCGGTTCAGGCTGCACTTTGGGCCCCTCAGTCCCACCTGAGCATGGTTCAAACCCCACAGCCTACCTGAGGGTTGTTGCTGACCATGTCCATCCCTTTATGACCACAGTGGACCATCTTCCAGCAGCTCCATGTCTCAAAGCTCAGATCATCTCACACTGGTTTCTTCTCTGAACTCTAGCGGCCTCCACAGAGTATAAGTGAATAATCTGAGACATGGTCTGTGAGAAAAGCTCTTCAGATGCTCCTCCTGAGCCTCTCCTCAGAGATCTTCTGGTTCTGTGTATTCACTGAGTGTAACCCTGAGGAGGTTCAGGGTTTCCCTCACAGGGGCTCATCCTGAGGGTCCAGAGACCCTCCAACAGGACTTAGAAGAACAAAAGTGTGACCAAGACCAGGACGGGGACAACCAAGGTCCCTGTTTTGTCCCAACCTCAGTGTCCAGTCTGGGACGACATGACGTGTGTGTGTGTGTGTGTGTGTGTGTGTGTGTGTGTGTGTGTTCTTACCGCAGCAGCATGTGGCAGGAGTTACACGAGGTGATTCTCTCAAATGTGTGCATACGGAACTCATGAAAGTTGTTGTTCGCATTCTCAGGACGGATGTTGGAGCTGAAGAAGAAAAATATAATTAATTACATCCATCCATCCATCCATCTATCCATCCATCTCTTCATATATGCCTGTATCCTGCAGAGAGGTGCATGAATGATCCTAAAACCCTGAAGTTAGTTAGCATCTTAGCACGAACTACTCCCTCGTCCTAAAGTCTAGAAGATTTCAAAGGAGCTTTCAGATAAAGGCCAAAACTAAGGTCTGTGATGAACCCATGCAACAAGATTTGAACAGTTCCTTCTAGTTGATTTGGACTTTAGTCTAGTTTTAAGCCTTTAGACCATGTTTGAGACCTTGGACCAGGTCTAAACTGTAAGCCAGGTTAAGATTTTTTAACCATCCTTTAAGGCTTTGACAAGGCTTAAGAATTTAATCGGTTTTAAATAAGACCCGATTTCAAACATAAAACAGGGTTTACATTACATGGAAGATTTAGTCTGGGACCAGGTTTTAGGGTTCAGGGGTGTTTTTGGCCAATCTTGAGCACGATTACTATCACTTGTTTTTGGACCGTGCCTGCGCTGCACACCAACACACTTAGTGCCCTGGCTCTGTGATAGGGTTGTCATCCTTCAGTTCAGTGTCAGGCATTACTTTCTGAGCTTGTCGTCTCAAATATTTATGAAAACTTTAAATCTGGACCCAGCTCCTCGTGAATGGTCCTCATACAGCATGAGGACTTTCTGCTTTAGTTTACGAGTGTATTTGGTGTCATTATCTGCTCGTCTCTGAGTCTCTGCATCACGTCAGAGCAGCCAGACTGGACCGACAGGACGAGCAGTGTGAGTGCACTTTGAAGCAGACACATGGAGGCACACTCCTGTCACGCTCATGCATAAACACTCACATGGCCATGCCGAACTGCTCCAGCCACTTCTTCTTCAGCTCTTTGGTCTTGAAGAAGAACTCGAAGCCGTTCTGGCCCTGGTTGTGTGTGAGGTAGAATCCGTAGGACCACTGCAGCAGGACGAAAACACCAAAACACACTCTTTAGAAAAACCTTCAAAATAAAAGCATGATGAATAGAGCAGAGGTGCAGCGGGGGGGGGGGGGGGGGGGGGGGGGCAGGCGCCGGAGGATGCAGGGAGACAGATGGAGACAAAGAGATGCTAAATGGAAGAGGGACGCCGGAGGGAGAGTGAGGAGACGGAGACACACAGAGACAAAACGAAGGAGAGGAGCATGAAGAAGAAGAGGAAGAGGACAGAGTGTGAATGTTTGGAGGGCTGCAGAGTGAACACACAGAGAGGAAGGACATGAGGAAGAGGAGGAGGGGCTGTCTATCTGCGGGGCATCGACGGCGTGCAGACCGAGCGGCGTGCAGCCTGTAATCATCCTCCATTAACACTTCAAAGGCGAGGCATTAGCTTATTAGCCTCTGTTTGGGATTCCTAGAAAGAAGTGGGGCCGGGCAACATGGACTAAAACCATCTCAGACAATCAAGGATATAATGATAAAGACCGTCACAGAACCAAAATGATATGATTGGGTCAAACTGATACCTGTTTGATATCACAGCAACAAAACAGTTTAGATCTTGAATGAGGCTTTGGACAAGTTTTGAAGTTTTAGCGAGGTTATAGACTTCAGAGCATGTTATTGACTTAGGACCAGGTCTAAGTTTTGAATTTACTTTTTGGGTCTGAAAAAAGATTTTATTTTTTGGACCAAATTTTAGACTTAAGACCAGGCTTTAGGCTTTGGACCAGATTTAAGACTTAAGAAAAGGTTAAGAACTGTTACCCGTGTCCAAACCTTCAGACCAGATTGCAGACTAGAGACCAAGTTGGATGCCTAAGAGAAGGTTTTAAATTTTGGACCCAAAAATCATGTTGACTGTAGACTTAGGACCAAGTTTTGGAGTTCAGAACAGATTTAAGACGAAGACTGGGTTTAGACCTTCTAACCAGGTTTTAGACTTGAGACCAGGTTTGAAGCCTCAGACAAGGTTTTAAAGTTTAGACAAAAAGAAAAGAAAACAGAAAGACCAAGTTTTAGACCTAGGACCAGGCCTTAGGCTTTGGACTAGATTTAAGACTTAAAAAGATAAACCTCAGACCCAAAATTAGACTTTAGATCAGGTTATAGGCTTAAGATCAAGTGTTGGGCTGAATACTTGATTGAAGACTTAAGGCCAGGTTTAGGCTTTTAACTAGGTTTAAAACCAAGTTTGGGACTTTAGATCAGGTCTTTGACTTTAGGCCATTTTTTAAGCCTCAGAAGAGATATATTTTGGGTCAAATTTAAATGGCTGTAAACTAAGGACCAAGTTTTGGACCATAGACCAGGTTTGAGGTTTTAAAGGTCTAAACTTTAAAGCAGGGTCTGAACTGTAGTTAGGGTTTTAACTTACTACTTGGTTTGGTCTTTAGAACAGGTTTGAACCTTGGGCAACATTTTAGATTTTGAACAGAAAAATTTAATGACTGTACACTTAGGACCAAGTTTTGGACTTCAGTCTGAGCTTCAAGCTTTGGACCAGAGACTGGACTTTTGACCAAGTTTCTAGGGTTTAAACTAGTTTAAAACTTTAGACCAGATCAGAACTGTAGACCAGGCTTCTACCTTTAGAAGAGATTTTTGACCTTAAACCTTTTTTTTAATTTTTGACCAGGTTTTGAACTTAGGGCTTCTTTTAAGACTTTAAAACAGGTTTTAGGCTAGACCTGGTCTAGGACTGTAGACCAGGTTTTAGCCCAGAGTTAATATAGTTGTGTTATTCAGACAGTGAGCAGGAGCTTGCTGCAATCAGACAATAAATTGCTCATCATTTGTTTCCTGGGACTTCTATGTCTGTTGGTATCAAAACAGGCATTTCTATCCTCTGAATTTTACGATAAGAAAATACCTGAATAAAATCTGATAAATGAAATGATTTTCCTCATTCCCCAAAACATTTAAAAACATTTATCAGCTGAGGGTATCGGCTAACCTCATCTCTCTTTAAAATTCGGTTCATCTTTAAGAATGTGTCGTATTTCCCGGACCTTGAAGGCAGCACAAACAGACCTGCTCTGTTGAACTTTTCTTGGCTCCCGGTCTTGGTTTTGAACTCTTGGCGCTCGGCTCTGAAGGCTGAGAACACGGCGAGCTCACAGCACTGTCAGACAAACACGTCTCTTCTATGACAGAAAAGACAAGCAGCTCCGCAGACGAACGGTCCCAATGGACACGCAGACGAACTCTGAAAAGACATCTCCTGCTACCAATTTGTAAAGAAGAGTTGGAGCTTGTCTCCTTCTGTCAGTTTGGCTTCACCTTTGAGTTTTAGGCTCACACATCCACTCAGAGGTGCTTTAAGGCCTCACTTATTCGTCTTCATTGAGATTTATCTGCTCCTTGCTCCGGTCTTTGACTTATGGGTTTTGAATTCTCTGGATATCCCAGGCTGGGACAGATTATTGCCCTTAAATTCAGATAAACCAGTGTCACTAATATCACTGTCATCAAACATGGTATCCTTCTATTAGGACAAGTTTAAACTAAGTTACACATTAAAGTGGGACTAAAATGGTGGACTGTTGGCTTAAGTTGACCCTTTTGGTCCAAGTACTGTTAATAATTAACAACCAATAGCGAGGCCTTTTGTAATGTCAGCCTCCTTGTTGAGGTGCCAGGAAAATAACTCACTCTGCAGACAATAACATCAGTGTTTGCTGTGTGCATTTATTCTACTAAAGAATATTTACTGTTAAAGCCTGAGCCTCAGCCATGAGTGCACCAACAGTAACCAGGTTCATCCATCCACTCACTAAGTGACCGACGGCACTCAGGGTCAGCAGGGCCACACATAAGGGGGGTCAGAGGAATGACGTGGTCCAGCCACAATGTAAGAACAGGTTTGTTTTATTAGTTCATTTGTATTTTATAAAATCTTTATCTAACCATAAACTCCTAAACCCATCAGACTGAAACTAAAGCAGGGTCCACACATCAGGATTTTCTAAATCTGAAGAGATGTTTTATCTGTCAGAGAGTGTTTGATAAAAATGTCTTAGACCTGGGACCAGGTTTTCGGCTTCAGGCCAGGTTTTGGGTCAGGCTCGCTCTGTGGGAATGGTTGCCTGTAGGGAAGGGAATTGATACGATTTTATCGATACCAATTCTACTATCAATTTTGCGTATTGATGCCGCGTCAGGGCGTGCCCGCCTCTACCCCAATATCAGCCAATCTGGCAGGAAGAGGCAGGAAGGCAGGGGCCTGCAGCCGTCCACGCATCAATATGGCCACCAATATTTCTACTGACAGAGACTTAGTGTGCACAGAGTGAGTGTGTGTGTGTGTGTGTATGTGTGTGTGGGGGTGTGGGGGTGTGGGGGTGTGTGTGTGTGTGTGTGTGTTGATGAAGTGTGTTGATGCTAACACCTTCTGGTTGGGGCGGGCTGTTGCAGTCTGACACGTTTCCACGTTGTGTTAAATGAAGGAGACAAAGTCAAACATGAGAAACATGAAGACTCCAAATTATTAAAGACTCCCTGAGCATCAGTCTGCTTTTCCTGCAGCAGGTCTGAGGATCCTCACACCTCTGCAGGTTAGCTTAGCTCTGACATGCTAACATCCTTCCTGGTCCTGTGTTATCTGATTAACCTCAGCTGGACTCTGATAACTGGTCTGTTCACTGAGGCTCTGGAGCTTCACTGACTCGGTCACACAGAGGAGACTGAATAAAGTGTCTCTAAATGTTCAGATTTAAACAGAGTTCATTTTTTAATAAATGACTAAATCTGATCAATATTTGTGTGAAAATGAGGAGCGATGTGCGCTCGACTTCAGTTTCATTTTATCTGTGTTTTTCTTTCTGAGGACAAAAATCTTGACTGTGTCCTTGCCAGGAGAGAGACGGAGTCTGTCTTTAATGAGTGAAGAAGAAATGTTCACAGAGGCAGGAGCTGCAGCCTAAAACAGAGAGGACTGAAGAACGTGCCAACATCTCTGCTCCTGCTGAAGGTCAAGCCTGAAACTTTAAGAAGAAACCAAAATATGAACCCTTCAAGGGTCTCTGTGGACAGGACATGTCATGGTTATGTTGGATGGATGGATGGAAGGATGGATGGAATGATAGCTGAATGAATGGTGGATAGATGGGCTGATGGATGGATGGGCTGATGGATAGATGGGCTGATGGATGGATGGGCTGATGATTGGATGGGCTGATGGTTGGATGGGATTGGATGGATGGGCTCATGGTTGGATGGGCTGATGGTTGGATGGGCTCATGGTTGTATGGGCTGATGGATGGATGGGCTGATGGTTGGATGGGCTGAAGGATGGATGGGCTGATGACTGGATGGGCTGATGGTTGGATGGGCTAATGACTGGATGGGCTGATGGATGGATGGGCTGATGGTTGGATGGGCTAATGATTGGATGGGGTGATGGTTGGATGGGCTGATGATTGGATGGGCTGATGATTGGATGGGCTGATGGATGGATGGGCTGATGGATGGATGGGCTGATGGTTGGATGGGCTAATGATTGGATGGGGTGATGGATGGATGGGCTGATGGTTGGATGGGCTGATGGATGGATGGGCTGATGGTTGGATGGGCTGATGGATGGATGGGCTGATGGTTGGATGGGCTGATGGTTGGATGGGCTGATGGATGGATGGGCTGATGATTGGATGGGCTGATGGTTGGATGGGCTGATGATTGGATGGGCTGATGGTTGGATGGGCTGATGGATGGATGGGCTGATGGTTGGATGGGCTGATGGATGGATGGGCTGATGATTGGATGGGCTGATGGTTGGATGGGCTGATGGATGGATGGGCTGATGGTTGGATGGGCTGATGGTTGGATGGGCTGATGGATGGATGGGCTGATGATTGGATGGGCTGATGGTTGGATGGGCTGATGGATGGATGGGCTGATGGTTGGATGGGCTGATGGTTGGATGGGCTGATGGTTGGATGGGCTGATGGATGGATGGGCTGATGGTTGGATGGGCTGATGGATGGATGGGCTGATGGATGGATGGGCTGATGGTTGGATGGGCTGATGGTTGGATGGGCTGATGGATGGATGGGCTGATGGTTGGATGGGCTGATGGTTGGATGGGCTGATGGATGGATGGGCTGATGATTGGATGGGCTGATGGTTGGATGGGCTGATGGATGGATGGGCTAATGATTGGATGGGGTGATGGTTGGATGGGCTGATGGTTGGATGGGCTGATGGATGGATGGGCTGATGGTTGGATGGGCTAATGATTGGATGGGGTGATGGTTGGATGGCCTGATGATTGGATGGGCTGATGGTTGGATGGGCTGATGGATGGATGGGCTGATGATTGGATGGGCTGATGGTCGACCATTAAACCTGCCTTCAGTGTGTTTAAACATGTCTGTCAGTGTGGATCTGAGTGCATGTCCTCCTCACCTTCCTGATCTCCTTGTCCGATGTGGGGTTGTTGGTGATCTTGAAGTGATGGAGGTCGATCACCTCCTTCATCTCGTAGTTATCTCCTCGGCGTTTACAGACGATCACCGCTGCGTCAAACAGGAAGATGTGCCTGCAGGACAAACAGCATGGAGTCAGTCGTTCAGGAAGCCTGAGCAGATAAACTAAATATATAAGGCGTGTTTGTTGTTTAAGGCACTGTGAAGACAGAACCTTCAACCACATCATCAGCGCGGTGGAGAGCGCGGTTGGGGCTGGACTCTGGTGTTTGTTGAAATGGAGACATGCAGAGGGAGCTGACCTTTCCTCCACCTGCTGCTGTGTGGTTCTTCTATAAGAAGCTGAATGCCTGTGGCCACCATAGCTGTGAACATTGCGGTCACTGTTATCCCTGTCCTACGGGCCGAAACACCCATTTAAACCCAGTAACAGTCAGCTCGTGTCGGCAGTGGGAAAGGCTCTAAACGGCATTCAGACCCACATTGACTGACCCTGCAAGCGACACGGGTTTTTATTGGCTCTAGTGGGAACATCACACCCGGGTGAACCCGTTAATTTACAGATGATGTCAGTCTACGACTCTTTGCCTTCGTATCATCAGTGCTCTAATGTCGCTCAGTCTGCGCTGAGTTTGTTCATTTTTAAAGAGGGACAAAAGTACAAAGTACGGAAAACAGCTGACCAACGTGTCCATGGCTTCCATTCTCCTTTCCATTGTTTACCTGGCCATATTTCGGCACGCTGATGATGTCATCAATGTGATGATGTCTTCAACATGATGATGTCATCAACGTGATGACATCAGCTTGACGCACCACAGGAAAAAAAAACAGCCACGCAGCTCGTCTGCTGGCGATCAGACCCAGGTCTGCTGCCAATGGGAAAGGAGTCACTTGCTGATGGTTAGCAGGTTTACCTGCGTTGAAAAAACCCGGCGATTATCCGCTAACGTTAGTGGGACAGCGGTCTGAGCGCTGGACCTTCACCAGTCCCTCTGGGAGCTGCTCTGACACATGGAGACAGAGTCTCTCCTCTGGGACTTTGAAGGTCTTCTCACTGTTTCTGATCCACGAGGAGACAAAGTCAGGGCTGGACATCACCTCCTGCTGCTGGTCATCATCTCCACATGCGTGCTCCACCTGAGTTTGTCTTCTACCTCAGGCTGGGATCTGCTTAAACCAGGTGTGACAGACTGAAGTCACTGCTGACGGGCCGTCCAATGGGAGCGCTCCTCACCTGGAGGACTAACGTGTTGGGCTTGTGGTGTGGTTACGTAACCTTTGGCTCCCCTCCAGAGTTCACCTGGCTCTGTTTCACTGCCTGTCAATCAAAGCACGCTGACGCCTCACCTGTCCTGTTTGGCCCGTTTGTCCACTGAGGCCACCCGCACCTCGCCGTCACCTTTGGGTCTGCCGTAGTTACTCAGAGGCTGATTCTGCAGAAAGACAGCGACAGAGGCTGTGAGACACCGGGACACCGTGGACTAGCTGGTCTCAGCATCTCATCACTCACCAGGTTCTCGATGGATCTCTGATACTGATCGATCTCTCGCAGCGTCTCGTTGTCTCTCTTCACCTCGTTCACGTACTGAGCCAAATCCTGAAAAACAAAAAAAACAAAAATCCTGAGCACAGAGCGAAGGATAAAAACACGCTGGGACATGGACCTCGATATAGAATAACATTTTATGTTGTATCGATAATAAAAAGATGCATGCTCATTGGCTGTCTTTTCTCTGATGCTCAGTTTGACCTTCAGCAGGTCATCCAGACCATATGTGTAAGTCTACATACTATGAGCTGCTGCCATGTGATTGGCTTATTAGCTATTTGCAGGTGTACCTAATGAAGTGGCCATTGAGTGTATACAGAGTGATGTGATAATTTCCTGAGGAACCATGTCACACAAAAAAAATCTTAATTATTTTGAAATTAATTTTAACTTTCTGAGGTGAAGCTGAATCAACCTTTGACCTCAACAAAGCCTACAGGGTTTCTATAAACACGCTCTGCTGATGTGACAGAAAGATCTGGTGAGGTACCTTCATGGCATCCAAAGCCGTCCTCAGGTTAGACTTCTCTGCAGCATCATGAGTGTGTTTCACCAGCTCCTGAGAGACAGAGAGACAAAGACTCTGAGAGACAAAGAGATAAACACACAGACCCTGAGAGACAGAGAGACAAAGACTCTGAGAGACAAAGAGATAAACACACAGACCCTGAGAGACAGAGAGACAAAGACTCTGAGAGACAAAGAGATAAACACACAGACCCTGAGAGACAGAGAGACAAAGACTCTGAGAGACAAAGAGATAAACACACAGACCCTGAGAGGCAAAGAGACAATGACTCTGAGAGACAAAGAGACAAAGACTCTGAGAGACAAAGAGACAAAGGCTCTGAGAGGCAAAGAGACAAAGACTCTGAGAGACAAAGAGACAAAGAGACAAAACACATAGACCCTGAGAGACTGAGAGACAAAGAGACAATGACTCTGAGAGACTGAGAGACAAAGACTCTGAGAGACAAAGAGACAAAGGCTCTGAGAGACAAAGAGACAAAGACTCTGAGAGACAAAGAGACAAAGAGACAAAACACATAGACCCTAGAGGAACCTGAGACAAGAGACAAAGAGACAAAACACATAGACCCTGAGAGACTGAGAGACAAAGAGACGTCCTCATATTCGTCGTCGACGTCCTATTTTTCATTACTGTATTTGATTTGTAATTACCTTATCTTTCAGTACTTCTCTTGTATCCTGCAGCTGCTGTATATTTGGGAATTTCCCCGTGTGGGACTAATAAAGGATATCTTATCTTATCTTATCTTATCTTATTCCATCCAGACGGCTGCACCTGCCTGTCTAATCACACATTCAGAATCCGTCCAGACGTGCTGCATGTGTCCATCTGTGGTGACTGCTGCAGACAGGCTAATGCCCCCCTGATCCACCTCTGTTCTCACTCTGGCTCTGTCGGAGCTCCTGTCACTTTAAGGCCCATTCACCGTGTGGGCCCAGTCCGCTCTGATTGGTTTACAGGTCGTGCCATGTTGTCAACAGATGCACTGGGCTAACTTCCCTGAGCCAACGGGCTTTAACTGCTAATGAAACAATGGTATGACATCACAGTGGTAGGTCTACACAGGGAAGCCAGGACAACAAGAGGTTTGAGGATGGTACTGGCGCCATAAGTATCTATCTGTGTTGGTGTGTGTTATTTTGTTAGTGTGTGTTTGTGTTTATGTGTTAATTTGTGTGTGTGTTTGTGTGTTAATGAGTTAGTGTGTGTTTGTGTGACTGTTAGTGTTATTGTGTGTTGATGAGTATCTAAATTGGTTCCTGGTGTCTCGGCTGCAGTGTAAACATCTCGTCCTCAGCAGAGGAGCGGTTAAAATCCTCGGTGTCAGTTGGGCTCAACTGTGGCGTTTTTTTATCACCTCAGACTGTACACGATGGAGCCTGTGAGCCAATTAGGTCACAGCATGGAGGAATGATGAGCAGAGGCAGCAAGAAAGAAAGAGAACAAGATGGAGGACGAGAAACACAAACCTCAATTACAATGAAGTTGAGATGCACAATTAAAACATATAGCATGTAGTCAGACCCCTGTGAGCTTTCAGAGTGATGAGCTGGTTCTGGTCTCACCTTCATAAACTTTTTTTCTTTAAAAAATGAACTGATGCTGCGGCCTCTGCAGATTTAACCATTACTGTCTGTCCCTGCATCTTCATCTACGTCTGCATTGATCTGAAGATTATCTTTGACAGCCCTACTTACCAGCATGTTTTTGTGCTGCTGCCACACAGTCCACACAGACAGGTCTTGACAGAGTGGGGGGGTCAAACCTTCTTGCTGTGAGGCACCAGCACCACCTGCTGCACCACCTGCTGCACCACCTCTGAGCTGCTTCAGTGCTCAGCGTTTGACAATGTCTGGAGCTGCAAGTCCTCATCGTCTCAGTCAACTCTAAATGCCCGGTCACTTCTAATCATCAGGAAACTGTAGTGAGAAAAGCCCAGCTGTCCTCAGAGACAGACAGGAGCAGAGACATGAGCAACAGCGCCATCCAGTGGCAGCAAGTGGTACTGCTCAAAGGTCTCTGCTCACTTGCTGAGGGCACCTCCTCAGCCTTTTGACTTCACTCTATTAGGTACTCCTGTTCAACTGAACACTAGCCTAGCTAATCAGCCAATCCCATGCCAGCAACTCAAAGCATTTAGGCATGTATAGACAGGGTCAAGACGACCTGCTGAAGTTCAAACCAAGCCTCAGAATGGAGAGGAAAGGTGATGTAAGTGACTCTGGACGTGGTCACAGATCTGCAGCAGCTGTGTGAGGCTGTCATGGAGATATGGACCAACATCTCTGAGGGATGTTTGAGCATCAAGAAGAATGAAGGAGCTCTGAAGGTGAAGGAGGTCCAACCTGGTAGAGTAAGGTGCTTTTGTCTTGAAGATCACATCATGAAAGATAGTTTCTCCTCCTCATTATATCTTCTCTGTCCTCAGTCTTTCTGCACAGCCAAAATTATCTAAGTCAATAACAGCAGTAGAAAAGGTCAAAGGTTACATCTTTACCTGCAGGAGAAGGTGATACTTTAAGACTCTCTGCATGGGAACCACCAGCAGATCTCGGAGAGTGAACTTCCCATAGTTTGCCCTTTTTGAGCACTCCTGAGGGAAGAACACAGAGGCTGTCAGGTTATTATTTCATGTTCACAGTTTTATGACAAACATTAATTTACAAAGAAAAATCAGAGTTTTTCAAATAAAAATGAGCCAACATCCACATCCAAGAGGACCAGGATGTTCCCAAAGACAAGCTCGAACTCACAGAGACCTCTGAGTCACAGAACAAGGCTGGGTTTCCTCCTGCAGTGCCTTATGTGCCCACTAGAGGGCACGATCATCTCAAACACTGATAAACAAAGATCACTGTCACTGAGACTTTAACCATTATTCAGAGTCATAACTATGATGTTTACCTCCAGCTTCATCCTCACATCCTCTCGCTCCTTACAGATGTAGTCCAGCGTGGCGATGGCTGTCTCCACATGACTGCAGTATTTACCGTAGATCAACAACCTGCAATAAACACACAAAAAAGAAGAGGAAGGATGAAGGGGGGGGGGGGGGGGGGTATTCAGGAAACATCATCTGATACTCTGAGGGCCTGTTAATCATTATTCCGATTTGATTTTGACTGTAGAAACAGGATTGATGCACTTTTTTCAACATCAAGATCAAGACTTTTCAGACATTAATGACCTTAAATTAAAAACCTAAAATTTTCAAAATCTACCTTGAACTTTGTCGAGACTTTTTAAGGACCCTTGATGAACGGAGTACAACAAACGCTTCATGAAATATGAGGCCCATTATTGGACAAATGATAACCAATCAGCAATGACATCATCCAGAGTTTGGTTTATAAAAAGCAGCAGTAACACGGTGTACCTCTCTTTGAACGTGATGAAGATCTGGTAAAGATCCTGAGCGTTCCTGCTGAGCAACGACTCCCTGATCTCATGAAGCAAAAGTTTATGGACCTTCACCAGATCCTGGAATGCAAACACAAACATTTTGACCTTCACCAGATCCTGGAACACAAACAGTTCAGTGCTGAAGGTTTTAACTCGTTTCCTGGACCAGCCCTGGCACTGGGCTCTGCTGCCTATCACACAGATACATGATCTTACTCCATTTAAAGGAAATAAACAGACTTTACAACAGGATATAAATAAAGTATAATATAAAGTCTTTGTCTTAAATATAAAATGTCAGGCCTCTCTCTGGTCATTTTTTGAAGATGTAATGGCCCCAGACTGTCACGTTCAGGTCTAAACTTCTTTGTTTTCTGGAGGATCTGCAGGAACTTCAGTTTAACTGCTGCAGTGATGAGTTCACTTTGGTTTATGTTCACTCTTCTCCTGTTTTGATGTCAAAGTCTCATTAATGAGGACGGACGATGAAGCAGTGATTAAATCAGAACCTGAGGGCTGCAGGCTGGCTCCACACTCACCGGTATGTTCACAAACATCTTCTCCATCTCTGCCGCGGTCAGGAACATGTTGAGGGGCATCAGAAAGTGCTGCAGACAGTGAGAGAGAGAGAGGCTGTGACTGTAGCTCGCCCTAGGTGCATTTGAAGAGAGGGAGTCGTTTATAACACTGTACAAAAAGAGCTGAGTCAGCAGAAAACCAGCCACAGCTGTGTGGACACAATCATCTCATTTTTAGACTTTAATGACTTCCTCTCAGAAACTCTCTCACCTCCACCTCTCTGAGGTGCGAGCGACACAAACTGAGGTCCTCAAACTCCTCATATCCAGAGTCCTCCACTGAGGGGGTCCAGGGGGAAATTTACACCGAAGTCTTTACAGACGGGAGCAGACGAGGGCGAGAGCTCACTTCAAAATGAAGATCAGGATCGGTCGTGCAGTCTGATAGTGTGTTTGGTCCGTAATCGGAGGGTTGCAGGTTCGAGCCCAGCTCTGACTGTCACATGGCGATGTGTCCTTGGGCAAAACACTGAACCCCAAGTTGCTCCCACTTCTGCGTCAGTGTGAATGGGTGAATGTGAATGTGTATCTGATGCTGATGGACGACTGACGTAGGAGCTCCACCCATCAGAGCATGAATGAGAGAGTGAATGGCTGTGACCGTGTAGGTGTGACCTGTAGTGTGAGGCTGCTCTGAGTAGTCAAAGACGAGAAAGGATCTATGTAAGCTCAAGTCCATTTACCATTTTTACCATAAACTCATCATATTTAATATCAAACCACAAAAACAGCTTCAGTTCCACCAAAGGTCCACGTCCTGGGGACCAAAGACCGTCATGTCTTTGGTGTCTGATAATCAAGGTTTTGATTTACATTTCATAAAAAAGTGTAACTTGTCGTCTCTGTAGAGGATCAGCAGCTCTTTTTCCCTCCCCTTTGGAATTGCTCTAATCTGAGGGGGTGGGGCTACAGGAGTTTATGATAATGAGGTCTGTGCTGATTGGCTGCCCAAACAATGACTGATGGGCAATACAAAGAGAGCGCGTTATCAGAGACAGAGAGGATTCACTGGCACATGATGAAAACTGGCTCTTCAGCTGCTTTAGGTTCCTGAGGATGATCCTCCTGGACCTGTGCACAGAGCTGCGGCCGGGCTTGCAGCGAGGAGCCATGCGCTGCCTGTGCCCATACAGGTGCTGACCCCCCTGGGGATCCTAACCGGGGCATCCCAGAGGGAGCTGGCCGACTGTGCCAGTCAACCCTGAGCCAAGCCATGCCAGCCGTGTGGGACGGAGTTATCCACGTCAGCCAGGCATGCCCGCCGATAGCGGGGGACAAACGGGTCTGTTGTCCTGGGCCCAGGGTAGGGGGGGGGCCAGAACTGGGCAGTGATGCGAGAGGGGCCAGCTGCCCTGGAGCAGAGGGACAGACTTGATACCAGTGAGAGAGAAGAGGGAGAGAGAGAGTCACGGCGAAGCGAGAGGCATCTCAGATTATCTTATCCCAGGCCCAGCCAAGACAGTCAGCTGGCCTGCAGCCAGGTATATCAAATTCCCACAATGCAACTGAACAGGTCGACATTAAAGCGCAATTTGCAGTGAGAGCCATTTTTCCTAATGTGATCAGAGCTATTGACTGCACACACATTGCTATAAAAGCGCCTTAACATGATGAATGCAGTTAACCAACATTATGGCGAGGTGGCCTGGTTCAACTCAAGGTTCATACATTCTGAATAACAGCGTGGTCGGGAACAGACTACTACCTGGCACTGTGCATGATGGGGGCTTCTTAGTAAATAAATGTATTCGTGTAATAGTCCTAATATTAATCTGATGCGTATTAAGCATGTGCGCCCCGAAATTCTATCTTCACAGCATTATTACTGGTCAGTGGTTAAAGTTAGTGACTTGCTGTGTTTTGCTTTTTAAAAAACAGTTTGACATCTTTCTAACAAGCCCCTGATTGTCTCTGTGTGCAAAGTACTCATGTTAATAACCCCGTGCGTAAAGTGTGAAATGTCTCAATCAGCTTCACCTTTTCCCCGGTGAACAGTGTGTGATCCTTGTAGTGTAAAATATTAACAAATGAAAACCAAATCCAGTTTACTTTTCTGCTTTCAATTGACCCCAGGCAGCCGTGGCTAACCACTTAGGAGCTGGCTGATGACCCCTCTCACCTCAGACTGACCTGTAGAGGTACAATGACCTTCATACCCGCACTCGGTCAGTGGTTGAGAGGACAACTGGTCTGCTGAAGGGACGGTGGCCAGCCTGGGCAGGACTTGGGGTATGCTGCTGTACAGTCCCGAGAAGGTATGCTGCATTGTGATGATTGTGGTGGGGGGATATGCTGTTCTGGCAGCATATCCCCCCACCAGACGAACCAGGAGCTGGACCCATAAATATGCATCCTACCCAGGAAGCCAATCGGGTCGGCAACATCTGATTTCAACCATGTAAAGGAGGCAAGGATGCAGAATTCACTTTTTTGCCAATGCTTTCATTGGCTCATCAGTATTTTTGAGGACATCTACAAGCTGATCTAGGTGGTCACTTATGCCGCCTATTGCTGTCACAGGTGACGGTGGAGGAGCCGAGTTTGTGGCACGTGGCGACTGCGTGTCCTCTCCTGTGTCTTAAAATAAACTGAGTAATCAAACATGGGTCAAAGTCTGTCCTCTTTGATATGCTGGCATGTTTAAACAGGTATTTAACCGTGGGGATAATCAGAGTCACCCACATGAGCTCCCACCCCCCCTGAGAGAGCAGCGTCTGCTCAAACGGGCTGCCCCCCCCCCCAGAGCAGCACCTCTGTGAAGTCCTTTTTCTTTCCGGTCTTGCTGGTCATCTTCTGATGTTCTGATGGTGCAGATAGGGTGATCTCAGGCGCAGGGCTCATTTAAATATGATCTGCGTATGTAAATGGGGGCGTGGACAGGGAGGGGTCGGGTACTCCAACATGTGCGCTCATTTCCACGCTGATTGGGATGTACGAAGGAAATGTGCTTGGATTCATGCGTGTGCACAGATTCGTACATCTGGATATTTTAGTGCATACGACGTTTTCTGGATTTGAGAGTACGTCATGTTTTAGTAGGAAATCCACGCAAGTCTTTGTACATGAGGCCCCAGGTGCCTGCCTGTGACGAGCAGAAAACACCCATGCAGGTGGAGGCTGTATGGCTATGACATCATAAATCACAGGAAGTGAAAACAGAGCGTCTTAAGGGGCATGTTCTTTAGAGAGACAGAGAGTGTTTCTCTGTGAGCTGAGAGTTTGTGAAATACAACCTAAAACCCACAGACTCTGTACTTCACCTTCTCCCTTTATCACACTAAAATAATAAATACGTCCCAGTAAAACAGGCTCAGGACGCCGTTTCAGTCAGGACTTAAACCTTTAGGAGAGGCTGCCTTGGACGGTCTCCAGCTGGACGGGTTTTACCTTCTCTATGGACTCCAGCGTCTCGGTGTACTTCTCCTCCGTCTGCTTGATCTCTGTGAGGCAGCAGCTCCTGATGTCCGTCTCTGCCTGCTTCTGGAAGGCCTGAACCACACACACCAGGTTTATTAAAAAAGTGGGCGATGGAGGTGGGGGGGGGGGGCTGGCGGCATGTCGGGGGGGCACCAGTATGTCTCAGTCGACCCCCCCAGAGGCAGAGTGTTTGAATAACTGTGTGAATAAATCCTGTGAGAGCAGAAACAGTCTCACTGACCGGAGGAGGCAGAGCTTCAGTCTTCATCAGGTCCTCATAGATTTCTCCTCCCTCTTCATCATCGTACACACAGTCGTACAGATCCTCCTCGTCCTCCACTCCTTTCTCACTGAGAAGGACAAAACTGGACTTTATTACACATAAACTATAAAACTACCTATGTAACAATAATGTATGTTAGGGCTGGGAGATATACCAAGCTCTTAAAATAAACACACGTGGACAAAATTGTTGGTACCCTTCCATTAAAGAAAGAAAAACCCACAATGGTCACTGAAATAACTTGAAACTGACAAAAGTAATAATAAATAAAAATGTACTGAAAATTAACTAAAGAAAATCAGACGTTGCTTTTGAATTGTGGTTCAACAGAATCATTTAAAAAATATAATAATAATAATGAAACTGGCCTGGACAAAAATGACTTAACTTCATATTTTGTTGCAGAAACCTTTTGAGACAATCACTGCCATCAGGTGATTTCTGTAACTCTCAGTGAGACTTCTGCACCTGTCCACAGGTATTCTGGCCCACTCTTCATGAGCAAACTGCTCCAGCTGTCTCAGGGTTGAAGGGTGTCTTCTCCAGACTGCATGTTTCAGCTCCTTCCACAAATGTTCAATAGGATTTAGATCAGGGCTCATAGAAGGACACTTCAGAATAGTCCAATGTTTTGTTCTGAGCCATTCTTGGGTGTTTTTAGCTGTGTGTTTGGGTCATTATCCTGTTGGAGGACCCATGACCTGTGACTGAGACCAAGCTTTCTGACACTGGGCAGCACATTTGGCTCCAGAATGCCTTGATAGTCTTGAGATTTCATTGTACCCTGCACAGATTCAAGACACCCTGTGCCAGATACAGCAAAGCAGCCCCAGAACATAACTGAGCCTCCTCCATGTTTCACAGTAGGTACAGTGCTCTTTTCTTTGTATGCTTCATTTTTGTGTCTGTGAACATAGAGCTGATGTGACTTACCAAAAAGCTCCAGTTTTGTCTCATCTGTCCAAAGGACATTCTCCCAGAAGCTTTGTGGCTTGTCAATATGCATTTTGACAAATTCCAGTCTCACTTTATGATTTGCTTTCAACAGTGGTGTCCTCCATTAAGTCCACTTTGGCTCAAACAGTGATGGATGGTGTGATCTGATACTGATGTACCTTGACCCTTGGAGTTCACCTCTAATCTCTTTGGAGGTTGTTCTGGGCTCTTTGGTTACCATTCGTATTATCCGTCTCTTCAGTTTGTCATCAATTGTCCTCTTGCAGCCTCGTCCAGGGAGGTTGGCTACAGTCCCGTGGACCTTAAACTTCTGAATAATATGTGCAGCTGTAGTCACAGGAACATCAAGCTGCTTGGAGATGGTCTTATAGCCTTTACCTTTAACATGCTTGTCTATAATTTTCTTTCTAATCTCCTGAGACAACTCTCTCCTTAGCTTTCTGTGGTCCATGTTCAGTGTGGTACACACCACCATACCAAACAGCTCAGTGACTACTTTTCAGCCTTTAAATAGGCAGACTGACTGATTACAAGCTTGAAGACACCTGTGATGATAATTACAGGACACACCTTAGTTTAACATGTCCCTATGGTCAAATCATTTTCAATCTTTTCTTGGGGTACCATCATTTTTGTCCAGGCCAGTTTCACTAGTTTGTTTTTTAAAATGATTCTGTTGAACCACAACTCAAAAGTAATGTCTGATTTTCATGAGTTAATTTTCAGTAAATTTTTATTTATTATTACTTTTGTCAGTTTCAAGTTATTTCAGTGACCATTGTGGGTTTTTCTTTCTTTAACGGGAGGGTAACAACAATTTTGTCCATGTGTGTACTAATGTAGTTAAGTTTAGGCAGTATCAGTTATATTAATGTATTAGTTTATGCACTGAAATAGCAGTGAGTGATCCACCATTACAAATGCCAAAGCTGAGAATGCCAAAACAGGCTGTAAAAAGCTTTAACATGTTGAATGCTTCATCGTTTTATATTTGCAGCACAAAGTGCAGCATGATGTCTGTAAAATGCTTTGCTGCAGTCTTAAACCTCAGGCTTCAGCAGCCCTCTGCATCAGGACAGCCCCACTTAAAGCTTCAGTAACCTGTGGTCCTAAAATCATTTATCTGAAAAATACTGAGACATACATCAAATCAACATTCAGCTAAAAAAATCAAGATTTAACTCATGGTCTATATTGCCCATTCCTGATCTTTGTATATACATCTATTCCACGAGGATGTTAGACAGATCTTAAAGCATAGGTGGTAACAGCCCGATGCTGGCTAGGTGTTCCTAATAAAATGGACGGTGGGTGAAAGTAAAACTACTTATTTATCATAAGGTAATCAACAATATATATAAACCTAAAAAGTGTGCCTAATAAAAAGGCCGGTGGGGGCAGATGAAAGAAAAAATACACATTTATGCTGAGCAGATGTCTGTTTGGTGCGACTGTGCTCGCGGAGCCTCTGACAGCATTAATCCACTTTTTGCTCTGACTAGTCATGTGATCAGCAGCCGAGGCCGTCGACCTCCTCTCATTCTGAATCAGAGGTAGGCGTCCCGCTGAGGCAGGGGACTACGGGGGGGCCACGCCTCCTGAAAACCATCAGGAAACAGGAAGTGAATGTGTGACAGGAATAAGTAAGCTCAGAGTGAAGGTCCTACTCGATGAGGTCCTCCAGGTGGTTGTAGATGTCCTCGTCTTCAACACTTTCCTCTGAGGGAAACGGTCTGAAAACACCAACAGAGTCACGTGTTAGGGCTGAAATCATCTCTGTGGAGTTGGA
Organism: Cetoscarus ocellatus; assembly: GCA_037902135.1. Classification (NCBI taxonomy): domain Eukaryota; kingdom Metazoa; phylum Chordata; class Actinopteri; order Labriformes; family Labridae; genus Cetoscarus; species Cetoscarus ocellatus. Next base: position 323,555 of record JBAMNC010001973.1, on the reverse strand, counting down.
TGCTCATGTGATTAATCTGAATTATTTAATTCAGTCAGGGTTAATGGAAAATTAGCCCATCAATCACAGGAAACAGACCTGATCCCCGACTGCTGGGCTATGGCTGTGTGGGACAGTTTGGACAGAGTGTCCATGACCTGCAACAGAACAGGGGAAACTTCATTTAATCATTTAATCATTGAAAATACCATAAAATCAGACATGTGGTGTAATATGTTTGTTCCTAAAGGCTGTCAGGGGCTGACATACCAACATGACCAATAAACAAGATTTTAACACTGAGATGCCATGACCGCGCTCTCTTACTGTCTCCATCCTCCTGCAGGTATAAATCAGGCTCCGGGCTGTGGCCCCCATGGCCCCCCATGTTCAAGGGCCCCTGGACCAGCCAAACTACTGATAATACAAAGACTCAATAGAGAAGCATATTGATATTGGCCCTGATTAGACAGGAGATGCTTGCTTTTAAATCAGGACTTGATTGCTTAAACATTATGGGCTACATTCAGGTCTTAGTGCTGCAACACAGAGAGGAACCACAAGAGGGCAGCATTCTCAAACAGAACAACCCTGCTGCTGACTTCCTGGGACTGTGGCGACAGAGGCACCCCGAGTCCCCTGGTACTTCAATCTATTCAGTAAAGACAGGGACATAAAGACGAGGAACACTCTTCAGTTTTATCTAAAAATCAAGAAAAACAAACTTAAGCCAACCAAGGTGAAGGTGACAAGCCCAGGACTTCATAACAGTTACTAATAATCCAGCCATCATTCAGGGCCTGTCCCCTGCTTACACTGGGCAAGACGCAGGCTACACCCTGAACCAATCACAGGGCCAACCAGAGAGACAGATAAGCAATCACGCTCACACTTTAACCTAGAGTAGTATGAAGTCTGTAGTATGCAGTATGTAGTATGTAGTATGCAGTCTGTAGTATGTAGTACACAGTCTGTAGTACACAGTCTGTAGTATGCAGTCTGTAGTATGTAGTATGCAGTATGTAGTATGCAGTATGCAGTCTGTAGTATGTAGTATGCAGTCTGTAGTATGCAGTACGTAGTATGCAGTATGCAGCCTGTAGTACGTAGTATGCAGTCTGTAGTATGTAGTATGCAGTGTTTAGTATGCAGTCTGTAGTATGTAGTACACAGTCTGTAGTATGTAGTACACAGTCTGTAGTATGCAGTATGCAGTCTGTAGTATGTAGTACACAGTCTGTAGTATGCAGTCTGTAGTATATAACTTTAGGTTATTTACATAACCCCGGTTCTCTGAGTAAGATGTCTCACTATGGGATGCACGCCCCGCTGCAGACCTCAGAAGCATTAGTCTCATTACGCCAATCCTGATTGGCTGGTGAAACGTGTCCGTCGGCAACACGTCATTCAAGATAAGCACCTCTTCTTCCAAGCAAGAAGGGTTGTCTGGTGAGACATCTCACTCATATTACTCAGAGAACCGGGGTTATGTAAATAACCTAAAGTTCTCTTTCCTAATATTCTGTTCGATGTCTCACTATGGGATATGGTTGCTCCCGTATTGCCAGACAAGCTTATCCAGCGTCCACCAACCCACAGGGAAAATACTCTGTTCCAATTAGGACTGCAAAACCGCTCGTGCCACTCACGGAGCAGACACGTCCAGCATATAGAAACGAACAAAAGTGAGAGGCGAGGACCAACTCGCCGCAGCACTGATGTCCTGAACAGAAACTCCCCTGAATAAGGCCCAGGATGCAGCCAAGCCCCGAGTCGAGTGCGCTCGCAGACCCACAGGTGGTTGCAGACCCTGACTCGTATAAGCCAAAGCAATCGCCTCCAGCACCCAGTGGGATAGACGTTGCTTTGTGACGGGTTTCCCCTTATGAGGGTTAGCCCAGGAGACGAACAGCTGATCGCTCCTCCTGACACCCCCCGTCCTATCCATGTAGGTGCGCACCGCACGAACCAGACATAACACATGCGACTGCTGCTCACCTGGTGAGGCAGCAAAAGCCACAAGGTCAATAGGAGAACATGAACCCACCACCTTAGGCACAAAAGCCGGGTTGGGCTTCAAAATCAGCCTCACATCCCCCGGGAAGAGCTGAGCGCATGAGAGATGGACCGAAAGCGCATGGATGTCACTAACTCGTTTAGCCGAAACCAGAGCCACCAACAAGACTGTCTTGAGAGACATGTGTTTCAAGGCTGCTCCCTCCAGAGGTTCAAAAGGAGGGCCCTTAAGCCCCTCCAGAACCACAGCCAGATCCCATGGTGGTACCAGCGGTCTGGACACGGGGAGAAGCCTGCGCGCTCCCTTCATAAAACGGCAAACCAGCGGATGTTGGCTTGCTGTTTTCTCCCCAAACCCCACGTGACAGGCAGCGATAGCTGCCAAGTATACTTTAACCGTGGAGAAAGCTTTTCGTTTGTTAATCAGGTCCTGCAAGAATGACAATATCACTCCCACAGGACACTGAGAGGGAATGTGGCCGTTCCAGTGACACCATCCCTCAAACACTCTCCACTTACAGCCATACAGAGACCTAGTGGAAAAGGCTCAAGCACTTTGTATAGTGGAAATCACCCGCTGTGAAAGACCCACAGCTGACAGATTTAGCCACTCAGGGGCCAAGCCCACAGTGCCAGGCGCTCTGGGTGCGGGTGGAAGACCGCGCCCCCCCCTTGCGATAGCAGGTCCCTGCGCAGCGGGAGCTGCCAGGGCTGAGCACATATCAACCGATATATCTCCGCCAACCAATGCATCGCTGGCCAATGCGGAGCTATCAAAATCAGTACGTGGCTGTGCTTCCTCACCCTGGACAGAGTGGGGGGTATCAGGGCCAGGGGGGGGAAAGTGTAAAGATGCTCGCACGGCCAGGCGTGCTGTTTACTGCCGACATAGGTGGAGCCAAATCTATAACCAGATTCACCAAGGGTGCTAAGGGGGGGTGGATGGCTGACCTGGAAGTGGTTGCTCAGGCCTTTGTTGACAACTAATATAGAGCGTCTACCCCGAGGGGGGCATCCGTGCTGCGCAGAGAGTAAAACAGCTCGCACTGCGTGTTGTCTCTCGACGCGAACAGATCCACCACGGCCCGACCGAACCGGGCCCATATCTGTTCCACAATTTCCAGATGCAGAGTCCACTCCCCGTATACTGGGCCGCCCCTGGACAGCAGGTCCGCACCCGTGTTCAGGACTCTCGACGTGTTGTCGCTCTCAGGGAGAGGAGACGACCGCAGCTCCACAGGATCAGTCTGCGTGCAAGCATATGCAACTGACGGGAGCGTAATCCCCCCTGACGGTTGATATACGCCACCGTCGTCGTATTGTCCGTCCTCACCAGGACATGATGACCCATGAGAGATGGAAGGAAATGTTTCAGGGAGAGGAACACCGCTGAAAGTTCCAGAAAATTTATGTGAGAGCGCTGGAGAATCACACACCAGGCGGCCCTCCAACAGAGCGGCCCTCGTGAATCCCGCCCCAACCTGTCGGCTGGCGTCCGTAGTGACCGCCTTCCTGGGCAGGACGGGACCCATGGGCACCCCTGGGTCAGGGCTCGCCAACGGCGCAGCGCTCTGACGCAACCTGGAGTGACCAGCACTCTCCGTGCGCCATGACGCACCGGATCCAGCCCGCATGAGGCCACCCAAAGCTGGAAGTCCCTCATGTGGAGCCGTCCCAGACGGACTACTAGAATGGCAGAAGCCATCAGTCCGAGTAACCGAAGACATAATCTGAAAGAAACAGATTTTCCCGGTTGAAAAAGCGCGAGACATGCCCTGAACGTTTTTAACCGGTCCGCCGAGAGGCGCGCCGTAAACGTCACCGAGTCCAGGAATAATCCCAAGATTATATCCTGTGCCGGGGACAGCATGCTCTTTTCCGCGTTTATCACGAAACCCAGTTCGATGGGTGGTCGTATGATAATACGCGTGTGCGCTCTGGCCTCCTGCTCCGATGTGCCAAAGCAGCAATCGTCCAGATAAGTGGCCAAGCGGAGCCCTGCTGCCTCAGCGGGCTATTGCCGCTTCTGTGCACCGTACAAACACCCTCGGCTCAGAGAGAGACCGAAAGGGAGCACTTTGTACGGAACGGTAATCCCGCTCCCCCCCGTTTGGGAAGAAAGCAATCCTGGAGAAAACCCTCTGAGGACTCTGGGGAGTACGCACATATGCGCTTTTTTTACAGTCGAGATTTCCTCCTGTAAAACACGAGCTGACTCTCCCTGAGCCTGGGGTGTATTATACCGACGAATCGCGGGGGAACAGCGGCAGCTGCAGCCTGTATCTCCTCTCGCTCGTCTTTAACACACAGGGTGAGGCTGTGAGCGCAGCACGCTTCTCCCATCTGAGGGAGAGAGTGTGTGTGTCTCGCAGCCCCTCTGCCATGAGAGGCTCCAGCCGCGGTGCGGTGGCGCCCTCTCTTGGTAGAACAGTGCCATGGCCCGCCGGTGCCGCCGTGCTTTCCTGCCGGTGAAGGCAGAGCAGCGGCCGGGCCGACACACCCCGCGCTCGGGGAAAGCCGTGGCTTCCCGTCGGCGGGGGACAGCGGGTGTTGCCACCGTGCTGTTTATTCTGACATTTTGTTTGGCATTTTTTTGGCTGCGCCCTCGGCCCTCGGCCTGGATGCGACAGCGGGACACTTTTTATTTTCTCTCTGAAAATATGTGTGTTTGTGCGTGCTTGTGGACATGAGAGAGGAGCAACAGCTGAACCCTCTTCCGTCAAAAGTCCGCTTCTCCTGGGTCGCGCTGGCAGAGCCCGTGGCAACCGGGAGACGGGGGCGTGGTGGGCCTCCGGACGCACGCTGAGATGCCGAACAGGTGGAGCTGGTGAACGGGGAACATCCAGCTGCATCACCGGTGAAGAAAACGGTCAGGCCGCTCTCTTTTTCTTCCTGGCCTGGTTGTAATCAGTCTGTGCGGGCTGTGCCGGCAGAGCTGCATCCGGGGCCTGGGGTTTCTTAGGCCAGCTAGTCCGGCCGGCCGTGGGGCCGGGGGCGAGCTGAGACCTTGGCAGTTTAGGGACTTTAAACTGTGACCCCCTGGGAAGCCGCCTGCGCGAAGCTTTTACGCTGCGCAGGAGGAGAGGGAGCTGGGGGCTTACGAGGGAGGCAGAGCTGAAGAGCTTCGTCCTCCTTCTTTTTGGCTTCACACCGCCGCTGCATGCAGTCTAACGCGGGGCCAAAAATCCCCTCCGGGACAATGGGCATGTCCAGGATGTCCTCTTTCTCCTTGTCTGTCAGGTGTGCGAGGTTGAGCCACCGTGCTCGTTCCTGCAGCACCATAGACCCCAGCGCTTTTCCCGTAGCCTGGACCGCGCAGCGTTGGACACGGAGACAAAGGTCGGTAATGACCGACATCTCCTCCCACGTAGCTGGGTCCTGATTTTGAGCAAAATCCTCACCTAACTCAGCCTGATAGGCCGTGAGCAGTGAGAGGACATTGAGCGCTCTGGCCCAAAGCGCCGCCGCTTTGTATGCCTTTTCAGTCAGGGCTGACTGAAAACGATCAGACTTAGACGGCAGGGTCGGGCTCCTGGAGGACACCGCTGACAGGCCCGGGTGAAGGTGCGCTGCAACGAGTGGCTCCATAGGAGGCATGCGGAGCAGACACCGGCTCTCCATCCCCTCGCAGTCGAGGGAGGAGGCCCCGGGGATCGGGCTCCTACTGCTGTAAGGGCGCTCCCTCCACGAGCGCGCTACCTCATCCAGCAGTTCGGGGAAGAAGGGCACCAGCTGCTTCGTCGAGCTCTTGGCCGAGGGCAATTTCTTCCCTTCGTAGCGGGACCTGGAGGTCTCAGCTACGACAGCGGGCCAGGGGATAGCCAGCCGGGCTGCAGCGCGTTTACACACGTCGAGCATGTCCGAGCTGGGGAGAGGAGAAGCTGGAGTGCTGCTCTCATCTTGATCCCGAGAAGCGACAGAAGCACCGGGCTGTGAAGCCCGTGCTGGAGTGATGAAAATGTCTTCCTCCTCCTCGTCCTCAGAGATGAGGCATTCGGAGGTGTCATCTTCATCGTCCCCATAGTCCAGTAGCAGGACGTCTTCCTCCTGCGGAGGGTCCGCAGCTAGTTCGAGCTGGGAGCCCCAGCTGGCGCTAGCCTCCGGTACCGCTACCGCAACGGCCCCTTTCTCCTCTTCACTTGTGACGGCGGCGCCGGCGGAAGGGAGGTAGGGGTCATGCCCAGACAGGCTAGCCTGGCGGGCTAGCCGTCTGCGGAGACATTTAGTGGTAAACACCGCACAGTGTTGACCGGAGCCGGGGACATCGATCGCTAGCCGGGCGTGTTCCAGCCCTAGGCAGCCCGAGCAGACCTGGTGTGGATCCTTGCTCGATATCGTATTCCCGCAAAGGCAGAGCCGAGCTCCGGAGTCTCCGAGCCCTCTGGTGTGAGGGGTTTTAGCCTCCATTCCGTGCGGGCTAGTGAGCAGGCAGGTAATAGAGGCAATTAAGCTGGTGTGCTAACTGTGTTTCAGCCGAGGGATTAGCTGGTAAGCTAACCGAGGGCTAAAGATTAGCTGGTGTGCTAACCGTAATAAGACCGAGAGATTAGCTGGTGTGCTAACTCCCGGGACTTGATGAGCCGTGCTTGCCAAGCCCGTGGAGAGGCGAGGAAGCACTAGGAAACGATCTGGTGTGACCGTTAGCGAGCTAGGTAGCGCCCGGCGGCGGAAGCTAAATAAGATCCGCCTGTGGACAGGTTAAGCTAAAACTAGCTCTGGACGTAGATATGCTCCGAGTGAGAAGAGGTGTGTGAATGACGTAGTGCCGTCCGCCCGAACTACTTAAGGTAGGTGGGACTACCTGGGGCGGACGGACACGTTTCACCAGCCAATCAGGATTGGCGTAATGAGATAAATGCTTCTGAGGTCTGTAGCGGGGCGTGCATCCCATAGTGAGACATCGAACGGAATATTAGGAAAGAGAACAGGTGGTCCCAAAAACAGTCTTTAATCCAGTGAATTAATGACCTTGAGTGGGTGCATCTGTAAATTGGTCAACATTAACCTGATGGATCACATCTAACTGATGGTCTTTGTTGCCCAGCCCTATGGCTCCAGCTCATCCATAAAGCCCACTGTACTGTTGTGTAGTTTAAATGCTGTCAGCAAAAACATGTGTATTTGTGTGTAATGGTAGTGTGTAGTGTGTAGTGTTTGGTATGGTGTGTTGCGGGGGAGGGTGATCAGTATTGATCTGGGAGCTTCTGCTGCAGGCCACGTGTCTCTGTTACAGCAGCAGTGAGTGCAGAGCGAGGGCCGTGCAGCCGTGTCTGTTTCATCCTGTGCATCAACGCCACACGGCCGGTGTTGGACCTGTGCTCGGTGATCAGACTGCAGACACACAGTCTGATCTTTCATTTATACTGGTTTTGATGATGTAGTGGGTGATTATTGGTTATCAGAGTCACATGATCTGGAGGTCAAGGTCAGCTGTAGCAGCTCGGAGCAGGGCAGCATGAAATTACATGTAATACTAACAACAATCATGTCAGCCAATGAGAGAGCAGCTGACTTCACAGGAGGATCAATCCCTGATGGCTGCATGTTAATGATGCTCTGCTGTGTTTGCTCAGGCTGCACGAGCGTCCGTCTGTCCTTCCTCTTATGACAAGACAATCAAAGCTCAGTGAGCGTCTGTCTAAAAAAACACCAGCATCTTTATTATACATAGATAACAAATATATATTTATATACACACACACACACATATATATTTCAGTCAGTCAACTCACGTTTAAATTTGTTTATTGTAGCTGCAAATACATGTTATAGGTTTGGTGCCCAGGCTCCGGTTTCATCACTCCCTGCAGAAAGGTTTACATGAAGGCATGGAGGACTGATGAGCAAAACATACTGAACACCCCTGGAGCCTGCAGGTGGATGCTGGGGTGGCGGTGGGGGTGAAAGAACACGCAGCAAGTCAGTGTAGGGCAGCAGAGTCGTTGCAGGGCAGAGGGAGAGATGGGAAAACTCCCAGTTTAAATATACCGCCAAATTGAGAGGTGAAGAGTGTGATTGGAGGATGGTTGAGAGGAGTGAGACATGTGACATATGCATAGCTGAGCAGCTCAAGTTGTCTGCCTGAACTAGCTCGCAGGCGTCGCTCCATAAATATATATATATATTTATACACACACACATACACACATATATATATATATATGTGTGTATATATATATATAAATAAATATATATATATATATACACACACACACACATATGTGTGTGTGTGTACATATATATATTCATATATATATATATATATGTATATATATACACATACACACACATATATATGTATATATATACACACATATATATATGTGTGTGTGTGTGTATATATATATATACATATATATATATACACACATATATATATGTGTGTGTATATATATATATATGTATATATATACACATACACACACATATATATGTATATATATACACACATATATATATGTGTGTGTGTGTGTATATATATATACATATATATATACACACATATATATGTGTGTGTATATATATATATATATATATACACACATATATATATATATATAACAAAGGAACTCGTCTTCAACACACCCACCTCCAGTCTCAATCCCATCTCCATCAGTGGTAACTCAATAGAACAGGTCAACAAATTCAGATATCTCGGACTCACCGTGGACAATAACCTTTCCTTTGACCACCACATAACCGATATCCATAAGCGTTCACAGCAGAGGCTACATGCTATCCGTTCACTCAGTGCACTCTCCATTGTCCCCCATCTTCTGTTACTACTGTACAAGAGCATAATCCAACCCATCCTGATGTACTGTTCCCCGCCTTCTACAACATGCTGTCTGTCTCCAACAAAAACAAGCTCAACAGAATCACACACATAGCCTCAAAAATAATTCGCACCCCCACACCCAACATCACAGAACTCAATGAAAGAGCACTAGCCCGCCTCAGAAGAACAATAGCCATGGACACAGAGCACCCCCTCAACACCCACTTTAGACTTTTGCCATCAGGTCGCAGGTACAGGACACTGAGATGGAGAAGAGCATGCTTTAACAAAAGCTTTGTACCATCTGCCATCTCCATCCTCAACAAAGCAACCCACTGACTAACTCCTGTTATTCACTCTGTACTCAGAGGGACCGACTGGACTGAGCAGAGACGGCTCAGCATACTTGCTCTACTCTAATTTTACAAACAAAACAAGGTGTTAAACCCAAACTGGGATTTGACCTGATGGTATAAAACATGTGGATTCTGGGATCACAGCGGCTCCTCGGTGCCCGTCTCTCCCACGACCAGAGGAGAGCGAGCAGTCAGTGAACACGGAAACAGAGTCAGAGCAGAAGGGGTTAAAAATAACCGTGACTCAGAGTCACTCTGATGAAACATGTTCACTGCGGTCTTAACGCTGCTCTGACTAACTGTGTCAGCCTGAGCTTCTCACAGACTCACAGGGGGGGACAGGGGAGTCTGATCTTCTGATGGAGACATGAAGCTGCTGCAGGTCCATCAGAGGAACAGCAGGTCCACCAGAGGAACAGCAGGTCCACCAGAGGAACGGCAGGTCCATCAGAGGAACAGCAGGTCCACCAGAGGAACAGCAGGTCCACCAGAGGAACGGCAGGTCCATCAGAGGAACAGCAGGTCCACCAGGGGAACAGGAGGTCCATCAGAGGAACAGCAGGTCCATCAGAGGAACGGCAGGTCCACCAGGGGAACAGCAGGTCCACCAGGGGAACAGCAGGTCCATCAGAGGAACGGCAGGTCCACCAGAGGAACAGCAGGTCCACCAGGGGAACAGCAGGTCCATCAGAGGAACAGCAGGTCCACCAGAGGAACAGCAGGTCCACCAGAGGAACAGCAGGTCCACCAGGGGAACAGGAGGTCCATCAGAGGAACAGCAGGTCCATCAGAGATACAGCAGGTCCACCAGGGGAACAGCAGGTCCATCAGAGGAACAGCAGGTCCACCAGAGGAACAGCAGGTCCACCAGAGGAACAGCAGGTCCACCAGAGGAACAGCAGGTCCACCAGAGAGGACAGAGGATGAGTCCTGAAGACCAGAGCAGGAACATTCATGAGGAGCTCAGGTCCTACATGACCCACACCCTGGGACAAGATCTTTGGCCTCAGATTTTTATAATTTGGATTAAAACTGTCTCAAGATATCACCTCCCCACACGAAAACAAACTGCAAATCACATGGCAGCAGCTCAGTGCATCTAAGTCTGTAGACAGTGATCCAAGACGACCTGCTGAAGGTCAAATGGAGCATCAGGATGGAGAAGAAGGACTTAGCTCTGAATGTGGTGGGCGGTTCTGTCAAAAACTGCTGTTCACCGGGATTTTCACACACAACCACCTCTTATCTGCACTCTTCTCTTTTAAAGTTCATTTTATAATGATTATTTTTGTTTTATTTTGTATTGAGATTTTAATGCATTTTTCTTGTTCTGTAAAGCACTTTGAATTACCTTGTGTACGAATTGTGCTCTACAAATAAACTTGCCTTGCCTTGCCTAGTGTTTACAGAGGATGGTCTGAAGAAGAGAAAATATCCAGTGAGCAGCAAACGTTCAGTTTTCTTCTCAAACATCTCAGCCTCAGAGCAGACAGGACCAGGAGGACAGTCTGCAGGACGAGCTGCTGTGAGGACGTCTCTGAGGACAGAAGACAAAGCTGGTCTGTAGAAGCCCCTCTTCATGTCACCCTCATGTTCCTGTCAGACTTCAAACCGACCAATCAGCTGGCCTCCTCTCTCAGTGAAGAGCTTCCTGTGCGGTGTGTGTGTGTGTTTCGGTTTCTCTCTCTGAGTAAGACGTCCCAGATTCACACCCCTCCCCCCCGCTCTGCTGCTTTATTTCATTTTCTCCTTTAAATCTCGATGATGAGCTAAAAATAGAATCTGAGAAAAGCTCAGTGAGACGTGCAGATGCTGCTTCAGCTCTCACACTAAAGCAAACACTCTGGTCCTCCATCTTCATCAGTGAAGGTGTCACACCTGCTCAGGTGACACAGGAGAGTTCAGCAGATATGAGAGCGTCTGCTCAGAGAGCATCATTCTGATCCTGGACAAACACAGCAGCTCTACAGCTCACCCATACTGCATCATAAACAAGCTTCATGCCCCAAAAGTTTACTTAATATGTTTATTAAATCTAAACATGAGTCAGAGCAGATTCTACGTTTTCTACAACAAACAGCAGGAACAATCAGGCCTTCTGTAAACCATTACAAACATGCTCAGGTGCATTAAAGCCTTCAGACGGTGTTACTGTTTCACAGGTGACTGTGTTGACTGGTGACCCGTTGTGAATTTATTGTGTTTACACTTCATTATAAACAGTTATGATGACTGATAAGAGACTTTGGTCGGACTCATTTTTATTGATAAAGATGTTTATCATGTGATCTTTACAGAGACATTGGACAGTCCTGACTGATGCTCGCTCAGGTCAGAGGTCAGACAGAGAAAGCAGCTCAAACGGGGATCATTCAGCGTCTGCTTCACCGTCCCTCCCTCTGAGAGTGTGTCACAAAAACACTTAAAGATTCAACTGCTGCAGATGAAGAGACTGCATTCTTCTGGAAAGGTCTTTTAAAGAACATAATTCAGCCCTACAGTGAAGAACATGAAAGAACAAAAAAAATAAAAAAAATAAGAACAACTAAAATGAATAAATAAACAAAGATCATAAGTCAGTGATGAACACACGTCTACATGAATAAGTCAGAATGAAGTCAAACAAACTGAGGTCATCATCACCATCACAGCTTCATCCTGTCCACAAACCTCCACCAAGATCCAACACTAACCCCCCCTCTCTGGAGGACGGAGGTTCTGACGTCCTCAGCAGACTCATGAGCTTTCATCGGAGTTTGAACGTGGTCCAGTTTGGCGCTGAAGCTGCAGATAGTTTCACTTCTCTCTCAGATTGGACCTCCTTCACTCTGCTCTTTCTCAAGAGGACCAAAGCCTGATGATGTGTAATTCAGCCTCCCACCACTAGTTGGGGCTGTAGCTGTGGTCTTTGTTCCTGACAGCCTGTAGCTGAACGCCGCAAGAGGTGGAGCTATGAGCAAGACGACAGCAGGAAGTGACTGCTGGTCCAGGGATTAGCATAGATGCTAACAGCTTCAGCAGCAGTTTGATCAGATCTGCATGGAGAGGATATCTGAGCTGCTGAACAGAGACACTGAACAACATCAACACAGGTCATGTTTCAGAAAATGGTTTATGATACACGGTCAGTCTTTAAAGAAGCTGTGACTGCGTGCTGCGAGCAGCCTGTAAGTTTTAAATCTCAGAGTTCTGTCGATTTTCTGCCTCCTTAGACCCAGATCTCTCCCTCTGATCTGCTGAAACATTCATTGCTCGGCCGGCCGTGCGGCAACAACGCGCTGCAGCGTGTTTGACATCAAGAGTTTCTGCTGCTGGACAAAATCAGACATGAATGTTTAACAGCTCCTGGCTGTGAGCCTGTCATTAGCACAGAGACACGGGCAAAGGCAGCTGGAGGAGTCCGTGTGCGTGCATTGATTCACTCTGTTTCACTGTATGAGCGTGTCAGCACGCTGGATTGATTATTGTCTCTGAGTGAAGGAGAAGCTGATTGGCTCACAGAGCGAGGCTGATTGCTCGCTTCATCAAACATCCTCAGAGTTTGGATTCTCCAATGTCACTTGAAGGCCACATGCCTTCACCAAGTCCTGCTTCTGCTCTGAAGATCCACTCAGCCCTGAGACCAGGACCTCCAGGGACCTCTACACAGGAACAGAGGGATAGACGTATGAGTCCAACAGCTTCAGGTCAGAGAACAAGGTCACCCCCCCCCCACACACACACACACTCTCTGAGAGCATCATGACACACATTAGTATGGTCTCCACACACAACACACCAGTAGTATTCTGATTTACTACACTGCTGGAGGCCCTGAACACATCTGATGAGGCAGGAGCTGTGACAGGTGAGGGACCTGCAGGTGGATCTGAGTCAGGAGGCTGGACCGGAGGAACACAGAGCGGAGTGCAGCGTCACAAAGTAGTCCCAAACTCTCTCCATGTCTTCTGCATGAACATGAACATGAACATGTCCAAACATCAGATCACCGTGCATCACCGTGAGGCCAGAGCAGCTCCTGCTGTTTTCATCATCAACCTCAGCTGAAGACATCACCTCATCTCCTCCCACTCTCACCCTGTTTTTCCACCACGTCGTCATGACGACCTGAAACTCTGTCCCACTGCTCAGTGACGATGAGAAGAGCAAACGAAGGGAAATATGTTTACCAGACATCAGCTGGACCAGAGGCAGGCCGTGATGCAGTGGAACAGAAGCTCCTGGAGGAAGACTCCTGAAAGCCCTCACAGAGTGTGAGTGGGCTGAGTGCTGTAAACATGGACCTGAGGCAGAGAAGATCCATGTGGTCGCTCCTCAGGTGCTCCTCAGGTGCTCCTCAGACGCTCCTCAGATGCTCCTCCTTTGAGACATGGAGCTGCTGAAGTCTCCATCAGAAGATGGTCCACTGTGGTCATAAAGGGATGGACATGGTCAGCAACAATCCTCAGGTAGGCTGTGGGGTTTGAACCATGCTCAGGTGGGACTAATGGGCCACCAGCAGCAGCCTGAACCGCTGATCCAAGGCAGGATGGATCCATGCTCTATGATGTTCTCACCACACTACTATTGCTGGACTAAAGGATGATTGTGTTGACCAAAGCCCTGAGCAGCAGTCAGACGGAGGCACACATCACAGCAAAGGTAAACAGAGAACATCTGTGAGGCTGCACTGAGACAATAACGACGATGGGGACGTGCAGGATGGAGTTTTAAAGGCACAGTGTGTAAATGTAACCATCAGGAGGCTGTCAATCAAAACCATGACAGGAAGAGCATGGGGGGGGGGGGGGGGGGGGGGGGGGGGGGGTGCAACAGCATGAAGTTCAGTTCAGACTTAGACTCTGGAATTATATGTTGGACTTAATGGACTGAAGACAAAGTTTATCTAAGAGGAGGACAGAGCAGCAGGGGAATGGAAGACATCCGCGGGAGGAGGGGGCGTAGGTATCGTGTTCACAGGGTACACTCCGATCAACCCATCAGGTTTCTGACAAAAATCAGCTGAAAGTGATCAGTGCTGAAATTAAAGACGCATGGGTGAACGAATGAACAGAAAGATGGATGATGGATGGATGAGTTAGAACTTTGTAAATTTGTCTGTAACTTCAAACTCCCACAGAAAATCATTAGTGTGTCAGATGAAGAGACCCTCGGCTCCACATCCAAACAGGACTCATCTCTGGATATGACAGCTGATCTTAAAAACATGATAAACGTTGATCCAGTCCCATAAATGAATCCTGATAACATCATCATGTGGGGGGGTGTTTTTCGGCCTCTATGCTCCTCTTTGCTAAACCAGAGTGTTTCAGATGTAAAATCCTGGCTCTATGGTGGAGCTGCGGCAGAGTCCACTCTCTGATGTAAGTTTGGGTAAGACTGTGAAATCCTGACGATCACAAACGCCCCCACATAAACCAGATCAGCAGGAACTGAAGGAGCGTGCCTCCACCTCTGGATGTGCTGCCGGAGCGGCGGCCACAAATAACCCGCCTGTCACATCTATATGGCAGAAGTGGGTTAGCATCACTTAGCATACCCTGAGGAGCTCCCGTTATTATCATCATGAACAATTAAACACGGAGCGATGCAGCGATGCAGCGATGCAGCCGCGCAGCCTGCTGCTGTTAGTCATGCAGCTGGGTGCAGCTCCAGCCTCTCGCTTCAATTATTCAGGAGCTCGTAGTAAAATCAGACACTCTGAAACTGTGAGTTCTTCTGCAGAGGCTACAGCAGAGGGTGGAGGCTGTTCCAACAGCTGTCCTGAACATTTGGGTTGATATATTTTTAGCCCTCTGATCTTTAAATGGATGATATGGAGAGAGACTGAAGACAAACATCCTCTGAATCCTCCTCAGTGTTTCTTTACTCTGCAAACCGAAGCACTCTGAGCAGAGGAGCTGAAGCTCAGCCAGGGCCTTCTCAAATATGTGTCCCTCAGCTGTTCGGAGAAGACAGGAGGGCGGTGCTGGTGTGAAAACCCAACGAGTGAAAGAAAGACAGAAGAGAAACCATGACGACCACTTTAAGGTCCCTGCAGACACCGTGTGCAGCTGCTGTGCACTTTTATCACCACCCTCCTGTTCCTGTCAGCGGGGTCACACCTACAGCTCGATCAGACTATGAAACATGATCATATTTCCTCTGGATCACAGTGAGCAGTGCTGAGGCAGAACTGTCCTGCCTTCATTAACATTCATTCACTTCTATGAACATTAATTAGATGAACATTTAAAACATATGTATCTGGGAAACTCTACGGAGACATGTATCCAAAATCTCCTTCAGCTAAAAAATATGGAGACAAACATGTTGGTCTATATCACCCAGCCCTAACAGGCAGCCATGATGCAGCTATCATTATCATCAGCAATCAGGGCTGAAAACTACCACATACATGAACCATCGTCTGTAACCTGGAGATGGTTACTAATTTTTTTATTTAACCTTTATTTAACCAGATACAAACCCACTGAGATCAGAGTGACCTGGCCAAGAGGTCACAGCACACGTCAGTAAAAAAACTGAGAGGTTATAATAAATGCCTGTGTCTTAAGTGCAGAGGCTTCTGAAGCACCAACGCCATGTTCAGAGTCCCTTTCACCTCCTCTCTGATGCTCCGTTTGGACTTCAGCAGGTTGTCTTGACCATGGACCTGAATGAACTGAGTTACTGCCCTGTGATTGGCTGATAAGCTAAAGCAGTTGTGTCCCTACTAAAGAGGCTGTTGAGTGTAAGCCTGCAGCTTGGTGCTGGTTTAATCTGCCTGAGTGTTAACGGGATCATCCTCGTTAACTAGCTAACAGATTAGCAGCCTGATACTGAGGAACCAGAGCTTCTCCTACAGCTCTCATCTCCTGATGGATCCAGATCTTCTCTGATGTCTCTGAGCGTGATGTAACACACAGATGAGCTGATGGTGTTTGTGAGGATGGAGATCAGAGGAGCCCCTGCTCTGACTGACAGCTCATCCACCCACTCCACCCCCACCTCCACCAGGAGAAAAGACCCTGCACCCCCACCCCCCACCACCTCATGCTGCAAGCTGTGAACCATCCCTGACACTTACAGCTGTGAGCTTGGCTCCAGAAGGATCTTTATTTTACAGGAGAACATGTCAGAGATATCAGAAGAACATAAACGTGTGAAACAGCTCCTCGGCGCACAGACGCCGCCGCCGCCGCCGGCTGATCATTCAGAGCAAAGTTTGACAGATGTGCCAGAGACTGGACAAAACCTTCAGGAGAGGCCTGCTGGTGCTGGAGGGGAATATGCCTCACAGCGAGGAGAAAATGACTGAGAAGAGAGAAATAAACACAAATCCATCTGAGAGCACCATCAACCATCTGGAGGAAAACCATCGTCAAGAGCAGAGGCTGATCTGAGGTCTGCTTCAGACAAAGAGAGACCAATCAGGAGCCAACGACTGTGAAAGTTTGATTTATGATCAACAGCTGCCTGAAACATATGCAGATAATAAAACTTGGAGGACGTTTGCTTTGGACTGAAGATCTCAAAGCTGAAGCTGTTTAGTCTACAAACATTCATCCAATCAAGTTGTGTGACTCTCGGCCTCGGGGAGGACGTTCTGCAGGAGATTTAAGAAACAATCAAACTCCTCTGAGACTGGAGCAGAGGGCATGCAGCTCCTGGGCCGCTTGACCACACAGGACATTAATCAGGGTTAAAGTAGGCAGCACGGTGGAGCAGCAGGTAGTGCGCGTGCCTCACAGCAAGAAGGTTGATGGTTCAATCCCCATGTCAGCCAGGGTATGTTGGATTTTGCATGTCTTCCCAGTGCATGTGTGGGTTCTCTCCAGGCACTCTGGCTTCCTCCCACAGACCAAAAACATGCTCATTAGGTTGACTGGAGACTCTTAATTGCCCTGAGTAAGTGAGTGATTGGTTGTCTGTCTCTTGATGTGGTCCTGTGATTGTCCAGGGCGTTCCCTGCCTCTTCCTGGTGTCAGCTGGGACAGCCTCCGCACTCAGGTTCACCACTGCAGGGTGGACAAACAGAGCTGTGAGGGGGCCTCATCCACATGACAGAATGAGCAGGGCATGCAGCATCGTGATCAAGTATCTGTGATCACCTCTGGGGGCGGTCGTCGTCGCAATCCAAATCAAATCAAAAGTTAATTGTCAGTCTCACATCAGTACAGTGGACAGTTCTGGACACCTGGGGTGGACACTCAGAAAGCCACGAGGTAAGGGCATGATTTGGCCCCGCCCCCCGTCCACACAACCTGCAACCCCATTTGAGTGTTGCCACACCCCCTTGGGCTGAGGCCATGATCTGAGAAACACTGCAGTAGAGAAATGATTTCTGAGTGAAGTTTTCATCATGTCTGTGAGTCTGATCGCCGTGAGCTGTGGTCTCCACCATCAGAGCCTCACTGAAGAAACATCACTCAGAAACTAGGGCATGGGGGGGGGGGGTTAACAGACTTTGATGGTGACCACATGGCACTCAGCAGAGGACACAAATACCTGCACTGCTGTGCCAGGTGACTTACACACACAGATACACACTCACTGCAACAGAAACACAACAAATGAAGGATGGATGCATGGATAGATGGATGGATGGAGGGATGCATGGAGGGATGGATCACTTTGATAAGTGAATGGGTTAATGGATGGATGAGGACTTCTCTTTAAAGAACCTGCCTATAAACCAGGACCCTTCAGGCTGTGGGGGGGGCAGAGCTGACCCCTGCATGGTTTTAATATTATAAAATGAACTGAATGATTAAATAATATAAATGTATTTGAATGATTAAATGATATAAAATGAACTGAATGATTAAATAATATAAATGTATCTTAATGATCTGATGACAGAACTTCATCTCTTTTGTCCTGTCACAGCTTTAATAACATGTCCTCAGAGGCCATCTTCACTCGCTGACACACTTCTGCTTCAGGAGCTCCAACAGGAAGAGCGAGCAGCTGATGCTGCGACCTTTGACCTCAGAGAGGAACAGTCAGGAAGCCGGGGGAGGGCCGACTGTCAGGCTGACTCTGAACACTCCCACGCACTGACGGGGGGGGAGTCAGAGGGCCCATGTGACTGTTTCCTCTTCCTGTTTCCTGCTGGCAGAGTCAGTCCTCAGGAGAGGCTTCATGCAAACACCTCCGCTCGGCCTCAGCGTGTCCCTGAATGAGTCCCTGCTCGGTCCAGCTCCACCGGTCTGGACTTTGTTTCAGGAGGGGCAGGGACAGTTTTCATTCAAGCTGTCTGCAAATCAAATGGAGGAGATGGGGCCCTGTCAGAGGTGAGGGGGTGTAGACAGTGGATGGATGGGCCGTGTCACTGGGATGTGACTAATTCAGTCTGAGGGCCCACGGATGATCAGGGCCCCTGAAAACACAGTATGAGCAACATGACGGGTGTTTGTTTAACCTTCTCTGAGTGAAACGCAGAGCCTGACTGATTATGAAAATTAAAATCATAATTCATTTGACTGAACTGAGATCCAGATCACTGAGCAGCTCTCAGCGTCTTAAACATAAAACATGTTGACACTGAAGAGAAAAATATCTGTTTATAAAGTAGACATATTTTTAAATTAATTCACACAGAAAAGTGTTTTCCGGATATCCTGTTCATTTGTTAATTTAACATGTGAAGCCAGGCTTGTACTGGAATGAAAACTTGACTGACTGTCCAGCCCTAAAAATACATTTTGCTTTTTTTTGGTTTCATTGCAACAAAAGTGTCACTGAATCATCTTCTGCATCACTTAGTTCACATAAAACAACAATTAAATAAGACAGAGGCCTTTAGAGCACTGCAGTGGTTTGGTTTTTGTATTTTTCTGTAAACATGAATGTCTGAATGTTATGTTTGACTATCTGGGTCTTTAAAAAAGTTTTGGAGTCAGATAATGTAAAATCAGAGTTTAAAATCACTGACAGGGTATGAAGCTCAGACATTCCTGATTAAATCTTCAAACTAAAGAATAAATAAATGCTCCAAATGCTAGGAGCTTACTTAATTTTTTAACTAACCACTTGCTGCATCGTTTTCAGCTGAAGAGTCTTCAGGAGTCCGTGTCTTTATCATTTCTGATCTGTTTTTGTGAGTTTGCTGACAGGTGTGTGGATGTTTGTTGGGACGCTGTGAAGAGCTGGTGTCAGAAACACAGAACAGCTGCTGTAATGTTTAACTCACCTGGACAGATGTGGTCTGTCAGTGTGAGTGTTGGCAGAGTTAACTCCCCTGATTTATGATATGTTTATTTGCACTGCTGCAGGACCCCGAGGGTCCTCTCTGCTGAAATAAGGGTTAACTAATCTCATGGCCGGGCCCACAGCGCTGTACCAGAGGGGTGAGAGAGCGGAGAGGCCTGTGGTTTCCTCTGAGTCTGCGGAGGTTTGATGCCACGCAGGGATCAAACAGGCGAGCAGGAGCATCAAAGAGGCTCCTCCCAACATGCTGAAACAATCAGAGCCCACTGAACACGCCACGTGCACACGCACACGCTGCAGGAGCCGTGTGCACGGGGACAGCGGCTGGTTTAAAGGCTGCTGTCAGTCACTGAATCATCCACCAGAGGATTCAGAGGCATTGTGGGCCACGGCGGCTGAGGCGTCTGAACAGTCAGGAATCAGGACAGTGTTTTCATGTCTCTGCGACGCCATTGGCCGATTCTGGGAGCAGCTCTTATTCTGCTGATTTGACAGTTCATGTTGGATCACAGTGAGGACTGAGTCAAAGCTTTTACTACAGACTGAGTCATGCTGGATTACTGCAGCTCCACACGGCCAGAGGACGACTCTGAGGAGTAGAGTGAAGGTTTATCTGCAGACACTCACAGCTCTGCAGGACCAACCTTTATCTCAGACCGTCCAGAGACACTGGTGCTGGAGGTCCAACCAGGTCAGGAGTCTGCACCAGACCAGACCTCAATGTTCAACTGTCCATCAGCTCCGCACAAGTCCCTGAGTCATGTGTACTCCACACTCAGGCTGTCCAAACAGCCAACCCAGAGCTCCTCTTTGCACCCAGGACTGAGTCACGAAATGAGGGGGGCGGGCCCAAAACTGCAACTTAAACCATCTAAAACCTGGTCTAAAGTCATGAACCTGGTCTAAAGTCATGAACCTGGTCTAAAGTCATGAACCTGGTCTAAAGTCATGAACCTGGTCTAAAGTCTAAAACCTGGTCTAAAGTCATGAACCTGGTCTAAAGTCTAAAACCTGGTCTAAAGTCTTAAACCTGGTCTAAAGTCATGAACCTGGTCTAAAGTCTAAAACCTGGTCTAAACTCTAAAACCTGGTCTAAAGCCCCACCCGGGGCGATGATGTCCAGACTGAAGACCTGGCTCAGGACGGCCCACGGCCTCTGAGGGGCTGACGGGGTAAGAGCACGGCTCTGTCCTCCAGAGGACCTCCTCATGTGGGACCTGCATGGACAGAGGACGAGCCTGGACCAGAGGAGACCTGATAGGTTTAGTTTGTGGGGGGGCAGACAGAGAGCTCTTATTGATCAGCCTCTTCCTGCTGAGATAAATATAACTCTGCACCCCCCCAGGTCTCTGGGCTCATATCAGGTGTCTGCGGCGTGCTAATGGACGCTCAGGGTCAAACTGTGGATGAGACGCAGAGACAGAGCGTCTGAGGTTCGTCTGTTTCAAATCCCCGTAGGGCTGGGCACGATGGACCAACACCACTCTGGATACCACAGTCGGTGCATTAAGTGTTTAACTAAAGAAAGAGCAGCGACCGACCGCGATCTGGTGAAAACTCAACGTTCTGAGGACGATGAGGAACGCGTTCAGTTTTAACAGCACGTCCTCTGACGCTGCATCACACGGTACACCTGCGGTCCACTCTGACTCATGTGGATGGACAAAGCAGAGAAACATGCACGCGGGCTGATTGAGGGAATAACCAGAAACACCAGCATTCAGGACCAGGACCAGGACCAGGACCATTTGTATATCACAGTCCTGCCTCAGTGACCTGATCTGACCCTGTGCTTTTAACCCTTTGTGTCCAATGAGTTGCTCTTCATCAGTTTGGGTTGGGACAGTCCAGGACAGGAAACGGTCTCGATGACCCCCCTATGGATGGTTGTTTTGGATGGGGAGTGGGCAGAGGCCACCCTGCAGAGACTCACATCCAAACACACGACAGTCCTGAGGCAGAGCTGAAGGTCAAATAAGGTCAAAGTCCAGACAGAGTCCCTCAAACTGATTCAGTCCCTGATGTGCTTAAACATTTCCTGCACTCCTCTCATATGTTTGGCCCCTTTTACATCTCTTTACACCCTCATTGTTCTACAAAAGCAGAATATAAAGAAACAGAACAGTTCAGCGAAGCAAGGGTGAGGAGCTGGTCTTTCAAATGGTACCAGGGCACCAAATAATCCGGACACTCTGAGCACCACAACACCTGCTTCCTACCCACAGGTTTAGCTATGCTGCCTGGTCCTTACAGGTTGAACTTTGTTGTAAAAGTGACTGATCAGGCTTTCTGATGATATATAACATACTAAATATATATTAAAAACAGAAATACTGGATTGAATAAGGTTTCTGAGCATTATCAGTTTTGATCCATGTCCTCAGTCTGAGTCTGCGAGGTGAAGCCCTGACTCAGTCACAGCAGTCAGATGAACACAGACGTCTTCAGCTTCCTTTTCATTCAATAATTTGAACATTTATTAAAGTTTTAAATCATAAAGGATGAGCAGCACTGTATGAATAAAGATCTATAAACTCGAGTTTCTGTCTGCATTAAGCTTCAGTCAGTGTTCATACTGAAGTGTTGATAAATGTTCAGCGAGGAGGAAGATCTGATGGAGTCAGGGTGAATTTAACTCCTTCATCATCATCATCATCATGAAAACACACTCATAGGAAACTGTCTATCATCACTCTGAGAGTGGAAACCTCCTGTCAGCACTTTGACTCTTTTAAACACTGGAGACAAAAAGACTGGAAATAGAGAAATAAGAGAAGTGAGACGGTTAGTCAAGATGATGATGATGAAACATGACGACCCTGGTACGAGGTCAGGGGTTAGATCTTTCAAACATTAGCACTTCAGATGTTCTTCTTTGCAGCTGAGTGGGTGTACCTAATGAAGAGGCCGGTGAGTGTGGCATATCTCTGATATCTCTGACTGAGCCTCAGTCTTCTCTCTGGCCTGGGTGTCTGCAGGTTCTGGTCCCTGCAGACTGCGAGACCTGCATGTGTCTGCTGGACAGATGTTTCAGGCAGATGTTGGAGCTGCTCACAGACAGACAGATGGACAGACAGGGGGACGGACGGGAGACAGTTTGTTGTTCTCTGAACAGGACCAGCATCACGTCAGAGAGCACACATTAAAGACTCTTCAGGAACAGGAGCTTGGTCGTGGACTCGCCGACCTCCAGAGAGACCATGAAGACCAAAAAGTCACCAAAGCAGAATAAGACCAGTTCATCAGAGGAAGGATTCTGTTTACTCTGTCAACACGATACACAGAAAAACTCCAGAGGTGATCACAGTGTCCTCGCCACCTGCTCAACTGTTCATTAACACAAATAACTAATCAGCCAATCACAGGGCAGAATCTCAATGCATTTCAGCACACAGACATGATGAAGACAACCTGCTGAAGATCAGGATGGAGGTTTAACAATGTGGCTGATCTACTGGGATGTTCACACATAGCCATCTCTATGGTTTACAGAGAATGGTCAGGAGAAGAGAAAATATCCAGTGAGCAGCAGTTCTTGGAGTGTTGAGGTCAGAGGTCAGAGGAGAAAGGTCAGAGTGAGTGGAGATGACAGAAAGAAAACAGGACCTCAAATGACCACTCAGTAAAACCAAAGCTCAGATTATCTCACACCGGTTTCTTCACTGTACTCCAGTGAACTCCACTTTCACCAGATCTCAGTCCAGTAGAGCAGCTTTGGGATGTGATGTAGCAGGAGATTCTCCTCATGGATGTTCAGCAGCTGTGTGATGCTGTGACGGAGATATGGACCAAGATCTCTGAGGGACGTTTCAGCTCCTTGAAGAACTGAAGAGCTCTGTACCTGATAAAGTGGCTGGTGAGATGGCTCCTGAGAGGCTCTGGACTAACGTGTTTAATTATTGGAGCTTTAACGAGGAGAGAGCTTCTAATGACTGAAGCTGCTCTCAGATACCTGTGTCTGAGCTTTTTAATCATGAATGATTCACACCTGAGTCCACATCATCACCTGACTGAACACCTGAGCCATCCAGAGCCCCGAGTGTGGGGGTGGTCCGTTTGTGTAGTTCTGTTTGTAACACCACGCCCAGGGGATGTCCTGTCTGTCACCTTTATGATGTCAGACCTTCAGGCTGCACCAATCACACAGGTGAGCGTGTGCAGCCTCGGCCTCTGACTGGTGAACTCATCTCCCTGTTTGTGTTAGTGAAGCTCTCAGGTGAGCCCAGCTGTTTGTACTGAAACAGGATCGACTGTTGGAACAGCTCTCACAAACACCTGAAGGACCGGCACCAGTTAGCATGGTCACAGGTTAAACCGTTACACCTGTGGCACTCTGGGTGAATGCGCGTGGGTCAGGGTCAGAAGGTTTTTGGTTCTTCTGAGGAGGTAAACCTGTGGATACTGAACATAGACCAGAGGGTCCAGACCCTCAGACTGAGACGGACCTCCACCATCACAGCAGCTGCATCGCCCCGTCCCTGCGTCTGTCCCCACGTCTGTCCCTGCGTCTGTCCCTGCGTCTGTCCCCATGTCTGTCTCCACGTCTGTCCCTGCATCTGTCCCCATGTCTGTCCCCAAATCTGTCCCCGCGTCTGTCCCCACGTCTGTCCCCGTGTCTGTCCCCACATCTGTCCCCACATCTGTCTCCACATCTGTCCCTGCATCTGTCCCCACGTATGTCCCCACATCTGTCCATACGTCTGTTCCCACATCTGTCCCATGCATCTGTCCCCATGTCTGTCCCCACGTCTGTCCCCATGTCTGTCTCCACATCTGTCCCCACGTTTGTCCCCACGTCTGTCCACATGTCTCTCCCCACGTCTGTCCCCACGTCTGTCCCCACGTCTGTCCCCACGACTGTCCCCACGTCTGTCCCCATGTCTGTCCCCACGTCTGTCCCCATGTCTGTCTCCACATCTGTCCCCACGTTTGTCCCCACGTCTGTCCACATGTCTCTCCCCACGTCTGTCCCCACGTCTGTCCCCACAACTGTCCCCACGTCTGTCCCCACGTCTGTCCCCGCGTCTGTCCCGCCCGTCAGACTCGCCCATGTGAACATGAAGGAGCACCTGAGGTCTCATGGACCCTGACTGTACCCTCTCTCTGCTGGCTCTGATTAAACCTCAGGGGTCTCTGAGGGTCTGGAGCTGTCAGCTCGGTCTGTCGCCCCGGGGCAGGAAGTGATTAAAGGCTGAGTCTGCAGAGTCCAGCAGAGAGGGGAGGAGTCTGCTAGCACCTCTAATGAAGACCTGTGATGAAGATGATGATGAAGAACACTTACAGTCCACATGCAGAGGTCACACTGCAGAGACAGCAGAGGTCAGAGGTCACGCTGCAGAGACAGCAGACTGACTCTAGACCTGCAGAGCTCAGGCCTGGATCTCAGACTTCGTCTTAAAGACATTAGAGGTATGGAGAGCCTCAGCCTGAGCCAGAGAGCGACCTTTAACCCTCACAAGAGCCTCAGCCTGAGCCAGAGAGCGACCTTTAACCCTCACATGACATGGAGAAGAGGACACGCCCCCTCTGACTGCAGACAAGCAGATGAAGAAGACAAAAATCCTCCATTTTGAGTCACCCTGAGCTCCACTGTCGGGTAAACAACCAACCAATGAGAGACAGAGGGGCGTGGCCTCAGACAATGAGACATGAAGCACTTTTGTCTTACCTTCCCGAAGTCCCGAAGGTCGAAGAGGTCGAAGGCCTCGAACAGCTCGCTCCTCCTCATGCCGAACACGTCGCCGCACGCCCCCAAGAAGGTCCGGATGTTCTTCAGACAGAGGAACTGTTGGAGGACACAGAGGAGCATCAGAGCAGGTCAGAGAGGAACAACACGTACACGTGATATTTTCATTTCTGCTCCTGTGTGTGCAGCAGCAGCTCGACAAAGAAACACGAGTTCCTGTCATGGGCTCCAGGAGCACCGAGGCGATGACAGCGCGTAATCAGAGATCATTCCCTCCATGTTAAATATCTGCTCTGAACATCTGAGCGCTCTGCTGTCTGCTGAGCCACTTTGGTTTATGGAAACACCACAGGGCTCTGATCGGACACCAGAGACAGCTGCTCCTGGTTACAGATCCAGCAGCTCACAAAGAGGGCGGGCCCAGGCTCTGAGAGGGCGTCGGCAAACACTGAAACATCTCTGAGTCCAGCTGGCAGCTGAGGAGGGAAGTTCTCCTGATGTGAGGATCTGTTAGAGTCAGCTTGAAACTGTCACCGTGCTCAATCATCACACATGTTGTTGCCTAGCAGCAGCAGAAAAACAGCTGTTCATAACATCAGTCTAGCCTCCCCTGACGATGAGGTCTTCTGTTTCTGCAACAGCTGCTCCATGACTTTGTTTCTACTCCAGAGTGCCTCCACGAAACACCAAGGCTTCAGCGGGGAGGAGAACATTAAGGTTCTCAGCGTGTTCTCGCGTCCTGATGCTGACTTTATTTTCATGCCCTTCATGGACTACCTCTGCACCAGAACAATCATCCCAACAACGCTGGGAGGGATTTCATTAAAGTTTACAGAGACTGACTCCAGAAACAAACTATTTTACTCTACAGGTCAAAGGTCAAAGGTCAAAGGTCAAGGTGGTGGAGTCCTGAAGTCATCTTTGCTTCTGTGCAGTAGGGCTGAGGACAGTTCAGCCTTCACTCTGAGCACAAACCTGTGGAGATCTGCCCCCTCTCACCGACAGATCCACATCCCTGTTCAGATCACCACAACAACCAAATCCCTTTAGTCTTCCTCACCCCCGAGTGCTATGACCAATAAAATCTATCATCAAACTGTTGATAAATTATTAAATTATTATCATTATAATGCTGAAAACTGTCCTGTCTCATAATGTTAAATCATTTGAAGAAATCCAGGATCTGCTTCTACATCAGGTCATCCACAAGATTCACAAGTTCTTCACCCCTGAGCATCACTCCCTGAACATGTCACCACCTCTGCTCACAAGGTTTAGATAATCCTGTTAACAACCAAATTATCAAACTAACATACAGACAAACAAATGAACTAACTAACTAACAATCAAACTAACAAACAAACTCATTAACTAACAAACCAACTAACTAACCTACAAACAAACTCATTAACTAACAAACTGCGGCATGAGGAGCTAAAACTCTGAGTACACCAGCATTGTTCCTAAATCAAGTTTCCTCTGATGCAACGGCTTAGGAACGCCCTCCTGAAGGCCGGGCTGATTTAAAGTCATAATCATTTTAATTCTTGCTGAAGTCGGCAGGACGACCGTGAGAAACAACCTTAACAAGCCTTAATGGGACTACAGGGTGGATCTAGGACACAAGACATTGGCCATATTTAGATTATAGATAATTACAGCTGATTAATCAGTTGAATATATAATATCCCATATCGGCTGTAACATCAGCAAAATACACAGATGAACATTTAAAGAGTCGAACTTTTCAAGAGTTAATTGTTGTTTTTCTAACTTCTGCTCCTAATCAGACCCACATTCATAGTAACAGGTCCGTTTTCATAAAGACTTGGTGCTCTGGATGAAAAATGTCTGCACTGGTGTCACTGTCAGCAACAGCAGCTCAGAAACGTCAGCAGAAATCTGACAGGTGGCCATGAAGCTGGGACCTCCTGAAGCCTCCAGGCCCTGGGACCTCCTGAAGTCTCCAGGCCCTGGGACCTCCTGAAGTCTCCAGGCCCTGGGACCTCCTGAAGTCTCCAGGTCCTGGACATGAGGGTTCACACTGTGAATCAGCATTCAGCTCAGATGAACACAGTCCACATCCCCCAGCCCTGATTCAGCATCAGTACCAGGCCCCCCACCCTCCCACCCTCCCACCCCCCGCTTCTTCTTCTTCTTCTTCTTCTTCTTCTTCTTCTTCTTCTTCTTCTTCTTCTTCTTCTTCTTCTTCTTCTTCTTGGGCAACACAGGATGTGAGTTTCACGAGCTGCTTCCTGTTTCTTCAGGTTTTGTTGGGCCATGATGGTTTTACTCTGAAGGACAGAGGAGAGGGGCTGGACTTCACTCAGCCAGTTGTTTCCGAGTGATACCAGCTCAGTCCTGAAAAGAGGGGCCTCCGCTCCTCCTCTCCTCGCCCTGGAGCAGCAGATAACGGCGAGCGGCAGCGGGATGGTGCGACCGTTTGCACCCATTCACTTCTTTTATCAGGCCAGCACATCGTGTCGGTGTCTGCGTGAGCGTGTGCCGCTCCCACAGGATTATCAGGGGGAAGCAGAGTGTGTGTCTGCTGCAGACAGAGTATCATTACCCAGAATCCCTCTGACGGCCCGCTCTGCAGCTCACGCTCTGGGGCTCAGCGTGCTCCTGTGCATGCATGGAGATGAGATGAAGCTGCGGGGCAGAGCTGTTTTATTCATGATCAGTGCTCACTCACAGACTTAGTGGGCGTGACCCTGTGGGGTCGCCTCTTATCCAAACACGTGTGTGGTACAACCACGTGCACGTGGCTGCCGCGTCCCAGCTGTAATGGTTTGGGTCGCCCTGGTGGTGCCTGGTCCTCTGGTCTCTGGTTCTTTGGTTATTTTGGGGCCTCCAGGTTTGCTTTGGTCTGAGTTTTCGGTGATTCTGGTTCGATGCAGACTCAGGTCTGATCGTCCTCCAGCTCTGAGACTGTTGGTTCTCAGGTGGATGGAGGCTGTAAATAACCTGATTATAAATAAAGCTCATGGAGCATGGGCTCAGCAGGAGCCTCCTAACCCTCTCAGATACTGTCAGACCTCAGAGAGCAGAGACCTGCTCCAGGACCAGACCTTTGCTATCAGCAGGTCCAGCTCCGCATCCTCCACAGCCATCCACACCTTCTGCTTATGCATTCATCTGAGCCCACCGCGGCTCCATGGCAACAAGAGCGAGCCGGTTTACGGCCCCGAGTGCACCGCAGGGTCGCTCCTAGATCCACGCCGTGATAGGCGGAGTCAGGGGGACTTGACGCCACCTGTCGGCTTCATTAACCACAGTGAAGTGACGGGAAAGCCAAGGAGCGAGCAGAGACATAGAGATCACTCTGAGACAGGACAGATTCATCCTCATGTTTTGGTCCACGTTTCCCAGCCCTGCGACGGTCTGTCCCGAGTGTCAGCTGGACCCTCCTTCACTCATGTGCACAGCATCTGCAGAAGTTTCCAGTAAATGAAATATCCCGGTCCAAACATGGGGTCACGTCAGAGCGTCTGTCAGCAGAGAACCAGGAGGTCATGGTGAACAGACGGACAGACAGATATCCGTGTGGTGTAAGTATGATCTGTGGCGTCACGCTGAAGTTCTTTCGTCCCACATGCCTCTGCTTCTTTATTGGCTCTCGATCTCACGACGTTTCCTCTGAGGGCCTGCGCTGTTTCTCCAGGACTCCTCGGTTCACTGGTCACCATCCTCTGAAGCCGAGGCTGAGAGCAGCAGCTGGATGTGAGCACCATTATAACGTCTCCACAGATGTGGAGCTCTGAAGGTCAAAGCTGGACTGAGGTCATGTGTGAGAATCATCTGTGGAGCTTCTGTGGCCCTCCGCACCGATCGTCTTTAACTTCATTAACTGCTGAAGTTTAAAGAATAATCTGGAAAATCTATCCAGACGAAGTTATGACCACAGCGATGTCAGGGATGCAGCACCAGACTGAGCCCTGTTTTTAATTCTTATTTTGATTTTTTAATTTCTCTTGAGGTGTTTTAATTTTTTAAATCTTGTACATTGAAGAATTTTGTAATCTATTTCAATTCTGAGGTGTTCATGCAAGTCATTTTTTCATTCATAAACACTGTCCTCATTTCACTTATGTGCAGAAAAAGACTTTTCCATAAACGGCCTCGTAGAGTTTATGCTATAAGATAAAAAAAAATAATGAACATGAAAATGACCTCTTCAGCTTTTGACCTTTGGGGAGCATCGATAATCATCTAATGCCACTTATCCCATTCAGGGTCACCTGTCCCAGGAGCCTATCCCAGCTGACACTGAGCCAGAGGCAGGGTACATCCTGAACAGGTCACCAGCCAATCGCAGGGCCACACAGAGAGACAGACAACCATCCACTCTCACAGCTTTGGGCAATTTAGAGTTGCCAATCAACCAAATGATCATGTGTTTGATCTGTGGGAGGAAGATGGAGTCCCTGGAGAGAACCCATGCATGCAAGGGGAGAACATGCGAACTTCACACAGAAAGGTCCTGACAGACACGAGGATTGAACCAGCAACCTTCTTGCTGTGAAGCACATGCACTACCTGCTGCACCACCATGCTGCCCTCTGTAGGGAAAGCCTGTCAGATCTATTTTTAATGCTGAAGAAACAAACCAAGGTGACCTTCAAACAGCTGCAGCTGGAGCCTGAACAGCTCAGAAGACTCTGAGACACGTGTGGAGGACATTCAGCTCAGATCATTGAAGACGGTTTAAACCACCGTCTGTGAACAGGCGTGATCAGAACCTTCCAGAGGCTCAGCTCAACCTCTCACAGAGAAACAGCAGCTGAAGGACAGAGAGCTGTAAGCTGAGACCTCCACCTCCTGCAGACCTTCAGAGGAGGACCTCCACCTCCTGCAGACCTTCACTCATCAGAGGAGGACCTCCACCTCCTGCAGACTTTTAGAGGAGGACCTCCACCTCCTGCAGACCTTTAGAGGAGGACCTCCACCTCCTGCAGACCTTTAGAGGAGGACCTCCACCTCCTGCAGACCTTCAGAGGAGGACCTCCACCTCCTGCAGACCTTCACTCATCAGAGGAGGACCTCCACCTCCTGCAGACTTTTAGAGGAGGACCTCCACCTCCTGCAGACCTTCAGAGGAGGACCTCCACCTCCTGCAGACCTTTAGAGGAGGACCTCCACCTCCTGCAGACCTTCAGAGGAGGACCTCCACCTCCTGCAGACCTTCACTCATCAGAGGAGGACCTCCACCTCCTGCAGACCTTCACTCATCAGAGGAGGACCTCCACCTCCTGCAGACCTTCAGAGGAGGACCTCCACCTCCTGCAGACCTTCAGAGGAGGACCTCCACCTCCTGCAGACCTTCACTCATCAGAGGAGGACCTCCACCTCCTGCAGACCTTCACTCATCAGAGGAGGACCTCCACCTCCTGCAGACCTTCACTCATCAGAGGAGGACCTCCACCTCCTGCAGACTTTTAGAGGAGGACCTCCACCTCCTGCAGACCTTCAGAGGAGGACCTCCACCTCCTGCAGACCTTCAGAGGAGGACCTCCACCTCCTGCAGACCTTCACTCATCAGAGGAGGACCTCCACCTCCTGCAGACCTTCACTCATCAGAGGAGGACCTCCACCTTCTGCCCTCATAGAGGACCGGCAGGTGATCAGCTCCTCTGATGAGTGAAGCATGGTGTAGGTGTCACTAAGCACACATCTGATTGTCACTCCTGTCGCTGCTCACAAGCCTGAGCTGATGATAATGACTGACAGCTCAGACAACCAATCACAGGACAGGAGGCCTCCGGAAGCTTCTGCTCCAACAGGCCTGAATGAGACAGAAGCTGCTCCCTGACAGTGCCGGGAACCATGGAGTAAAGGTATTCAGACTGAAGGGTAATATAGAAAATAAACATATGAAATAAAGAGTGATTGAAGAATCACAGACGCTGACGGTGAGTGAAATGATGGATAAATCAGCCAGAGGATGATTGTTGATAACATATGGAGGGTTATTCCTGTGAATTAGAGCCTTTGCAGTAAATACATCCGATATATTTATTTTTCAATTTGCTGTTATTATTGTTGCATGCAGTGTTACTGGCCTTTTTTTTTTTTTTTTGACTAGAATCTAACTCATTTATTAATTTTATATCCCAGTCCTTTAACTCTGTCCTTTGTCTTGCTGCCCGTCCTGGTCCGTCCTGATTGTTTTGTCTCCTTCAGTAACAAAGTGAATAATCCTCCATCCATCACCTACACCTCTTACCCCTTTAGGGGGTGGAGCCTCTCTCCCCTGAGTCCCTGGAGACCTTCTCCATTAAATCCTGGTTTTAACCCCCTGCCACCCCCCCCCACCCCCCCCCCCCCACCCCCCACCCCCCCCCCCCCACACACACACACACACACATGTTTACACAAAGACCCCCCCCCCCCAGTCTATGTTAACCTGAATCATCTGAACATGACTGACCACAGCCTCCTCCTCTTCATCCATCTGTCTCCCTCACATGATTTCTGCCCCTGCAGTGTGTCTGTGGCCCTTTGATTGTTTGTGTTTGTGCATTTTTGGCTCTTGTGTTGTCTGGTGCACTCCACCTTAGCTATAAACACTTAAACCTCATCATCATCATCATCATCATCATCATCATCATCCTCAGCTCGTGGACTTTGGACCAGATGATTCTTAAAAACTAGGACCAAGGTTTAAAACAGAATTTAACCTAAAATATAAAATATTACAAGCTCATCAGTGTTCGTCCAACAGCTGTTTTTACTGCTTAACTAAATAAATCTGCTCTTAATCAGATCAGCGTGACACTGATGAGGGGAGAGAAACACAACCTAAACTGTGGAGGCTTCAGTCAAACCTGCAGAGGTCCACTAATCTGCAACCAGCGAAGAGCTCCAAAAAAACATCTGCATCTGTGTGCAGCTCCACGAAGAGTCTGAGAGCTCCGTGAAAACATCTGTGCAGCTTCACGCTTGTTCATAAGGGTGACTGTGCGTGTGCATACGATAAACCCGAGAGCATGACTGAGGAGCGTGGTCCCTGAAATCTGACCCATAATTTCAAAGGCCTTATTGTTTCCATAGAAACAGGATGGTCATTTTTCTGCATGAGATAAAGGACAAGAGAAGAAGAGACAGCAGGAAGCACTCTCTACACGCTCTGCTGCAAACACAGACACACACACCCACACACACACACACGCACCTGCGTCTGAATATCTGAGCACACACAGCTTTTACTGCTGCATCAGTGTGACAGAAGGGACCTGAACACTAAATCAAATGGACTGAAGGTTTAATTCATGGCTGAAAGAGACTTTCACACAGCAGAATCAGGCCCTGTCCACACGAAGACCACCTGTCCGTCCAGTCCACTGTCCTAAAAATAACACTTTAAAACTGTGAACTTTAAGAGCTGCCCAAAAATAACACAAAAATCAATGTATTTAAAGAACAACAATAAAAAACTAAAACATTAAATCATTAATAAATCTCCATAAAATTATAGACATGAGACAGCTCAAATAAAAGACAAATCCAGAGAACACAACTGAACCTGAGACGGCAAAGCCCACATGCTAAGCTAAAGGCTAACCAGTTAAAGTGATGTTTATGTCCAACAGGTGAGCTGAGAAACATTCTGATCAGGAGGTCAGGTACATGCAGACACATGTCCTCCCTTTCATCGACTTATGTCCATCATTCTTCTAACCATCTGACCGTCCAACTGTCCACACCTGTCCTTCAGTGTCACTCCATGTCCACTGAAGCTGCCTCCATCCATCAGTTCATCCCTGCAGAGCAGGAGGAAGTCCTCCACAGAGGACTACAGCCCACTGAGTCCAGGGCCACAACATGCAGGGACATTTTTTAACATTCATAAACTCTGTGTGGATGTAGAAGAACCTGATGATAAAGATTTAATGTCCTCTCCACAGCCCTCAGTGCTTCAGTGTGAACTGAAACAGGCTAACCAAAGCTCCATAACCCTCAGAGTGAAGTTCTGCTTTTCTTCTCTCCACAGAGAGCAAGCTGTTTCTCTGATGTCTGATTTCTTCACAGCGAGCTCATGGAGGGCATGTTTGCTTTCACTTCCTTCCTCTATTCCACTTCCTGATTTCCTCGCTTGAGGCCCTCTCAGCAGTTTATAATCCTGTGTCATGGAAAACCAGACCACATCAGCAGGTCCAGGCTGTGGGAGCAGATTTACACCCTCATTATGAACTTTAAAGGCCAAATAAAAGCTGCTGTTGGAGTGATTAAACAAGCTGACGGCTCCTTGTTGATCCTGTTCATGCTGCGGGCCGGCAGGCTGGTTCATGTTAGCCGCTCTTTAGCTAACATGATGACCAGCTAGGTGAGAAAATGATGATGTCACACAGGCTCACTGTCCAGGTCTGACCACCTCCAAACTAGGGCTGGGACATTTAAGGTTTTTCCCATTCTGGTGTTTAAAAAAAACCCATTGCATCAGAGATGTTTGTTCTTGTCTTGTCACGATGCTTCAGTCGCCTACACTGTAGCAAAAACTGCACAGTTCAGGAGCCACAGAGGTCCAGAGGGTCCAGGATCAGCGGTTCAGGCTGCACTTTGGGTCCCTTAGTCCCACCTGAGCATGGTTCAAACCCCACAGCCTACCTGAGGATTGTTGCTGACCATGTCCATCCCTTTATGACCACAGTGGACCATCTTCTGATGGAGACTTCAGCAGCTCCATGTCTCAGAGCTCAGATCATCTGATCATCAAACTGGTTTATACCCTGTACTCCAGTGGCCTCCACAGTCACCAGATCTCAATCCAACAGAACACCTTTGGGATGTGGTGGAGCAGGAGTTTCTCTCCTGCTCCACCACAGCAGAGATATGGACCAACATCTCTGAGGGTTGATTCAGCTCCTTGAAGGAGGTCTGAAGGTGAAGGAGGTCCAACCTGAGACCAGAGAGGTGTACCTAATAAAGTGGCCATGATAGCATGAGTAAACATGACTCAGAGCAGGTCACATGGTCTCAGCTGCAGCTTTAACATGGTAAAGTTCAAACCTTCAGTGGAGCACTGTGGGGTGTATCTGAGGCAGAGCAGGATGGAAAAACAGCGTCAAAGTGCTGATTTCACCCTCTGATCACCGCCTCTCCTCCCCCTGCAGCAGCCTGCCGCTCGGCCTGTGTCTAGACCCTGTAATTGTTTCATTACAGCAGTAAAATCTCCCCACTAAGAGCAGAACGGGCTCTGCTCCAACAGTCACAGGGTTTATCTGGGACAGGACCAGGTGGAGGACCAGGACCAGGACCAGGAGCACACGTGGGTTCATGATGGGGCTCCAGGTCTGTGTGTTTGTGTAGAAATGTCTGACCATGTCAGTCACAGCAACATAATTCACTCACATTAGAACGATTCAGCCAGCACAGCAGAAGAAGAACTATGTTTACACCTACAACAGATCTGCCCTTTAACTAGGGATGTACGATTTTATATTACGGTATTATCAGGACAATAAAGGTATCTGCAGATAGTTGCCTGAAAAGCTGATTATGCGCATCAGCAGATATGAACATTTTAGCCCATACTTTGACCAAAGGAACTGGTCAGATCTACCCCATAAAGTGACCTTAATATTGTACAAATGCACCATGATGTTCACCTCTTCATCACTGAATGTCCACTTTGATGAAACAAAAGTTTTATTGA
The DNA here is from genome assembly GCA_037902135.1 of Cetoscarus ocellatus. Classification (NCBI taxonomy): domain Eukaryota; kingdom Metazoa; phylum Chordata; class Actinopteri; order Labriformes; family Labridae; genus Cetoscarus; species Cetoscarus ocellatus. Next base: position 288,891 of record JBAMNC010001973.1, on the reverse strand, counting down.
ATATTTAAATGTAGTTTTTCTTGCTTCACATCTGGTTCTAACACAAATGAACTGTAATCATTAAAGGAGCAGGTCAGTTTGAGACTTTACACTCTTGACACAATAATCTGTTTTGTTGATAATGAGTTTGGAAATATCTGCAGAAACCCAACATCATGCATCCCTAACTTAAAACAGAACACTGACCCTAAATGTTTGAATCTTTACTTTCAAATTAAAATAAATCTTCAAGTATTTCAAAGCTACTCCTGATAAATATAATGATAATTATTATTATACTGGAGAAAATGTTCATATCTGTCTTTAGCGAATGAAGCTCTTTGAGTATTAACCTGCCAAATGGATATTAAACCATAACTAACAGGCACCAATTAATCTAACTAGCATGTTTTGGTCTGTGGGAGAAAACCAGAGCACCTGGAGGAAATCCACACATGCACAGTGAGAACTTATGAACTCCACACAGAGAGGAATCATTACAACGTTTATATGTCTGTTCTTTATTAATATTATTTAACAGAGGAGAGACCGTCTCAAGAGCCAATTCAAAAACAATCATGCTGTTGCGTCCTAAGTGAAGAGCTCAGAGTCGCTGCTGCTGGTGGGCGGGGTCTGGATTGATGGGGGGGGGGGGGTCTGGGCTCATGGTCCATCTGCTGCTGGTCCCAAAGTCAAAGTCTGATCATTCGACCAAAGGCAGTGAGCTCCTGCACACACTGCAGTGTGGATGATAAACAGGAAACTGTTCAGCCTCCTCCCTGTGCATGCATGAGTTTGTCCAGGTGCTCTGGTTTCTTCCCACAGTCTAAAAACAGGCTTGTGGGTTAATGTGTGCATGATAGTAACGGTATCAAATCAGTTTTTCAGGTAACTGCTGAAAGGCTGAATTTGGTCAGAGGCATGCGTGAACATTAAATCCACAGCTGGTGTCGGTGGGGAGGCCGTCTGGTGGGGCAGCGGTTGGGTCTGTTACCAACCACAGGAAACAGAGCCCTGGTGAACAGAGCCTGCTCTGAGCCCAAACCTGAGTCCAAGGGTTGATGCTGCCGAGCTCATCGCTTTAACAACAGCAGCTTTTTACCCTTCATGCTCCATTATTTCCTCAAAGGGGCCTATGTGCAGGGAGGGGGCGCCGTTTGAAGCCCCGCCCCCTCCCTGCCTTTGTCTGTCTCAGCCGTCCCCTGGGTGACGTCTCCGAGGCGTCCCGTCTTCCATTAGGGGCCAATGATAAAGTAGCTGCCACGCTGCTAATGAATTATGCAGGCTGGGGGGGGGGCTGTTATGTAAATGTAACTGTGAGGGGGGGCGACCATCCTGAGCAGAGCGGTGAGGCAGCATGTGTGAATGAGTGTGAAAGAGGAAGTGAGTCCTGGTCTACTGACACACATTTAAGGCAGAGTTCAAGAGCCAAGAACACAGAGAGCATGGAGAACACCGTGAAACACCGAGAACATGGAGAACACGGAGAACACGGAGAACATGAAGAACACGGAGAACATGAAGAACACGGAGAACACGGAGAACATGAAGAACACGGAGAACACGGAGAACACGGAGAACACGGAGAACATGAAGAACACGGAGAACATGAAGAACACGGAGAACACGGAGAACACGAAGAACACGGAGAACACGGAGAACATGAAGAACATGAAGAACACGGAGAACACCGAGAACATGGAGAACACGGAGAACACGGAGAACACGAAGAACATGAAGAACACCGAGAACACCGAGAACATGGAGAACACGGAGAACACGGAGAACACGGAGAACATGAAGAACACGGAGAACACCGAGAACACGGAGAACACGGAGAACACGGAGAACATGAAGAACATGGAGAACATGGAGAACATGAAGAACACGGAGAACATGAAGAACACGAAGAACACGGAGAACACGGAGAACACGGAGAACATGAAGAACACGGAGAACACGGAGAACATGAAGAACATGGAGAACACGGAGAACATGAAGAACACGGAGAACACGGAGAACATGAAGAACACGGAGAACACGGAGAACATGAAGAACATGGAGAACACGGAGAACATGAAGAACACGGAGAACATGAAGAACACGGAGAACACGGAGAACACGGAGAACATCAGGACGGATAAAGACTCATTAAATACAAATGATGAACTTTATCACTGACCGACCCTGAAGGAGGGCAATGACTATGGAGATAACCCAGTGTTATAATTTAAAATAAAAAAAGATTGAAAAAATAAAGTTTGACAATGTAATTTTAATGTTTGTTCTTGAATTTCTAAATAAATAAAAACACTAAATTGAGTTAAACATAAGCGTGACAGAATTTTTTCAGTCTAGACATAGCCTACTTTTTAATCAGCTCTGTAATTATTTAAATCAAATTTTTAATTTTTTACTTTGAAATATATTTTAACATGGGATGTAATTTTTCAGTTGCAGGATTAATATGATCAGACTCAAATTTGATCTTTTTGGTTTCAGACTTCTTTTTTTCACTTTCAGATCAGTTGCTTTTTCAGTTTCAAACTTTTGGCCGTCTTCAGGCGTGGGGGGCGTGGCCTCAACTGAGAAGGGCATGGGATTGTGAGTGACAGCGGAGCAGAGCATCCTCTGATGCCTTCAGGGAACGTGGGCACTTTGATAGATATGAATTGACACTTTCTCTACAATTTATTCTCTTCATACCTGTAAATAAAGAGATGCTAAGGACAAAGATACCTTTACAAGCAATTCTAGACAACTCCTGGTAATTACTGAAAGATAAAAACTAAATGAATTACAACAGCGTCCTCTTCACCAGGGCAACTTGCAGGTGCATGCACACAGGTAAGAAATGTTCTTTACAGATAAGCTGCAGTGGAAATGATCCTGAATATCATAATACTGCATAAAAACTACATTTTTATGTGCCTATGCTGTCAGTCCAGCATCTCTTTACTTTACTTTTGGCCTGGTTTAGCTCCATGCAGGATAAGGACTTTATGACCTTCTGCCAAACAGGAAGTAACAGCCTCTGGCTCACAGAATGTCACTGCAGGCTGAAGGCCTCTCAGGCTTCTGCACCACAGACACGTGAGCCCAGAGCAGAGCTGAGGGTATCGTGCAGACCTAAACCACAGGTGCTAAGCCAGGACCAAACAGCCTGTGGGTGTGAACACAGTCTCTGTTAAAATCTGAACAACCATCTTAACAACCATCTGTACAGCCATCTGAACAACCATCTGAACAACCATCTTAACAACCATCTGAACAACCATCTTAACAACCATCTGTACAGCCATCTGAACAACCATCTGAACAACCATCTTAACAACCATCTGAACAACCATCTTAACAACCATCTGTACAGCCATCTGAACAACCATCTGAACAACCATCTGAACAACCATCTTAACAACCATTTGTACAGCCATCTGAACAACCATCTGAACAACCATCTTAACAACCATCTGTACAGCCATCTGAACAACCATCTGAACAACCATCTGAACAACCATCTGTACAGCCATCTGAACAACCATCTGAACAACCATCTGAACAGCCATCTGAACAACCATCTGAACAACCATCTTAACAACCATCTGAACAACCATCTGAACAACCATCTTAACATCCATCTGAACAGCCATCTGAACAACCATCTGAACAACCATCTTAACATCCATCTGAACAACCATCTGAACAGCCATCTGAACAACCATCTGAACAACCATCTGAACAACCATCTTAACATCCATCTGAACAGCCATCTGAACAACCATCTGAACAACCATCTTAACATCCATCTGAACAACCATCTGAACAACCATCTGTACAACCATCTGAACAACCATCTGAACAACCATCTGAACAACCATCTGTACAGCCATCTGAACAACCATCTGAACAACCATCTTAACAACCATCTTAACAACCATCTGAACAACCATCTGAACAACCATCTTAACAACCATCTGTACAGCCATCTGAACAACCATCTGAACAACCATCTTAACAACCATCTGTACAGCCATCTGAACAGCCATCTGAACAACCATCTTAACAACCATCTGTACAGCCATCTGAACAACCATCTGAACAACCATCTTAACAACCATCTGTACAGCCATCTGAACAGCCATCTGAACAACCATCTGAACAACCATCTGAACAACCATCTGTACAGCCATCTGAACAACCATCTGAACAACCATCTTAACAACCATCTGTACAGCCATCTGAACAACCATCTGAACAACCATCTGAACAACCATCTTAACAACCATCTGTACAGCCATCTGAACAACCATCTGAACAACCATCTGAACAACCATCTGAACAACCATCTTAACAACCATCTTAACAACCATCTGTACAGCCATCTGAACAACCATCTGAACAATCAGCTTATACCATGTCAGGAGCAGACACTGAGTCCTCCGTCCTGTAGGACAAAATGGACCAGAAATGAAACATCAAAGGTCACCTGAGCAACCACTGACATGAAGACTTGAGTCAACCACGTGGCAGACATTTAGTGAATTCAGGCATGAAGACATGGTCAAGACAAGGCAACAGGAACTCAAATAATCACTTGGATCAACCACGATCTGCAGAAGATTAGTTCTGATCATGGTCTACAGCAACAGAAGACCACAATATTTGTGCCACTTCTGTCAGCTAAGAAAAAAGGAAGGCATGGCTCTCCAAAACGGGACAATAGAAGACTGTTAAAGTGTCTCCTGGTCTGATGAGTCTGGACTTCTGCTCCATATTCACATGGTAGGCTCAGAGTTTGGTGTGAACATCATAAAGCATGGAGTACGGTCCAAGTATGGACCAACATCTCTGAGGGACCTCGAAGAATTAAGGTGCTCTGAGGGGGTCCAAGCTGGGACTAGAGAGGTGTGCCTAATAGAGTGGCCAGTGCAAAGTGCTGTGTCTGCAGTCAGTGTGAAGTGCAGATATCTATAATCTACATCTCTATGGTAGGACAGGCATCTTTCTCCAGAAGACACTGAAGACCTTGTACAGCAGAGACTGTGTGCAGGACCTGGACCTGCAGGTGATCCACAGCCTTAAATCATCAGTTTTGGGGGGTTCATTTTCAAACAGGTATCAAATATCACTTCATCTTTTTACAAATAACAATCAAACTGTGGTTAGGACTGATCATTTCAGACAGACCCCCTCCTGGTCCCTGATGGTTCTCACGGTAAGAGGTTTCTGGTAAGCTTCAGCCCTGACATGGGGGTCATCATAACTACACTGATATAAACAACACCGTCTCTCCCTACATCACATCTGAAGTTATGTTTCTGTAACCTAAAAACATATCATATTTCCCAGCCCCAGTAATCACATTCAGGGACTTCTTCCAGTAAATGGACCAATCAGCTTCTCGTCTTTCAGTCTCAATCTGGTTTCAGTGAGTAAGAGATCCTGGATCAGAGCTCCGTGATGACATTAAGAGTTTTAAAATGTCCGCCCGCAGGTCGACCTGCAGAGGCCGACTGAGGAGCAGAAACTGAGGATCAGATCGAACACTGGAGCCTCGTCCAGGAAATGAGACTAATGTGATAAGAACCCTTCCATCAGAGACCAGTCCTGGTCCTCATGTTCAGACCTCAGGACAGAGGACAGGACGGTTATTCCGGAGACACATGAGGACAGAACATACGTCAGTTTTATAAGATTTATCAATCAAAGGAAATACAGAGAGATTTGGGCTGATGGTGGATGAAATATCTGTTACTGCGGTATGAAGCGTAAGTCTGTTTTTAAACACTAAAGGACAGAATGTGATTTAATTTAACTCAGAAAACTAAGTGAGGGGCTGAAAACAAACTCCTTTACCCACTGACATGACTTAATTAATGAAATGACTTCATGTTCCACCTCCACTTCACTGTCATGAATCAGCAGCTTCATTTATGAAAGAATAAGAGGCTGTTTCATCCATTTATAACAAACATGACAGGAGCAGGTCTGCTGCAGTGAGGAGGAGGTCTGAGCTCTGGACAACTAAATATCCACATGGATGATAATGAGCTAAATATCACGTCTCAGCCCTCTGCTAAAGTCTGAGTGTACAGCTCTAGTTTCAGACTGATGAGGAGGGAACAGGCTGGAGCTGCAGGCCCAGAGTTCAGCCCTGTGGCTGCTGAGGCTCATCGATCACCTCCTCCATAACCAGGCCTTGTTTTATGTCCTCGTCTGTGAGTGAACAGGGACCAGTCTGCACCATGTTGGATTATTGACGATATTTCAAAACATATTTTGGCCGACACTGACATCTATATTGACACACAGAAATAACTGAGAGTAGTTTTTGTTTTTTTATTACTGCTGTTATAAGAATATATATATTTAAACACTGGTACTATAATCATTTATAAGAGCTACAAACACTGATTCACTGATCTGTTGACTTAAAATACTTTTTTAGCAGCTTTTACTTGCACTTTAAAACGAGCATGTAAAAACCTTCTGAACTGAATTTGAATATATCAGGCTGAAACATCAGGACTAAATATCTGCAGTGATGTTCATATCTGCTGATATCAATGTCAAAACAAGAACATTGTGCATCCCTGGATTTGGGTGACATGTTCAGGGTCGGTCATGGCACAGGGGAGAAGTGGTCAGGTTTTGGTGCTGGTCTGGATGAGGCCCCAGGAACTTTTTTCTAGGATAGTTTACGTCTTGAGGTGGGACAGTGTCCACATGTTCGACTACAATCACCATGAAGAACACCCGGCCGCTGTGACCCTGAGGGATGGATGTGATCAGTTTATAATCCAACACTGTGACCAACATCTCCTTCTGAATCTGCCCTGTGTAATGACCAAAGCAGCAGGATGTGCGTGCTGCCCTGACATTTGTCTTAAAAACTCTTCGGTGTGGTCCGTCCCGCCCTGCAGCCCGTGTGCAGCAGGCCTGCAGCTCTGTAGGTGAGTGTGAGCCTGGCTGTGTTTCTGTCAGAGAGCCAGACGTCCAGACTCTCTGCTCTGAAGGAGAATATTAATCTGTGGAGCCCGGCTGTCCGGGTATTGAAGCAGATGGTATCTGACACACAGGAGACACGTGGACACGCGGCCCAGTCCGTCTGTACATGTTTATAATGATGCATGTGAAGAATAAAAGCATGAACCGGAACTGCTGATCGCGATGGAGAGAGGCCGTCCCCATGGAAACACAGAGGGGTTCTAGGTCTGCTCTGAGGATGTGTTGGGCTGGTTTTGGTCCTTTCAGGGGGCACACGCTAAGGCATCAAACTCATGGATCCACAGATGTGTCCCATCCATGTGTTTGTGGCATCCCTCTGTCAGGACACCAAGCAAATAAGGGCATGAGGGGTGGAGCTTGGCACACTGCAGTCAGCTGACTGGTTTGTCAGTGGAATAACACAAACCAGGTCATGTTAACATACCACATGAACTGGACACCATGGCCTAGTGGTTATGTCTGCATTCCCCATGCCCTGAGGATGTAGTCAGTCTGGGTTCAATACCACCAAAGGCACCTGTCCACAATGTCACCCCCTTCAGTCTGTGTGCGCCGTTATTTTAAAGACAAATGAAACATTAAAATCTTTCACCACATGTTTTTGGAGTGATTGTCAGGAGTGTCCCTGCTGGAGGAACTCCAAGTTTCAGATTTATTACCTCCGCCAAGGAGGTTATGTTTTTGCCGGCGTTTATTTGTCTGTCTGTCTGTTTGTTTGTTTGTGTTCAAAATAGCTTGAAAAGTTCTGAACTGATTTGGATGAAATTTTCAGGAATTGTTGGAAATGGGATATGGAAGAACTGATTAAATTTTGGGGGTGATCCGGATCACCGTCTGGATCCAGGAATTTTTTAAAGGATTCTTTAACACTGCCAGATAGGACCATTTTCACCAAAGTGGACCGAAGCTGCTGGGCAGAGGTCTGCGCTCTCTGAGTGCTTTTCTAGTTTTCCATGATTTCTTCTTGACTGTATTTATTTGCAGGTATTTGCATAAACTGATTTGCCTTCACCATCCGCTTGTCACCGAAGTCAGGGTATGACCGACCAATGAAATGCAAGCAAGACAACGTGCTGCACTTTGCTGGTTTGAATAGTTAGCTAAAGAGCTTCTAAAATGATCCAGTCCTTTTTTATCATGTTTGGAGTCTTAACAAAATCATCTTTCAGTTGAAGTAGGACTAAAGAATAAACCACATTCTGGAGACAAAAGAGACAGTTTACGCCTCATTCAGCACACAAAATGCATTCTTCAGTTTTTCTCAAATTAAATACTTCAAGATAAAATCATCATTTCAACATGTTTAACCTTTTGTTGAATTTCAGTGAAAAAGACAAACCCCCACAACAAAGGCTTGCTGCCATCACCTCACTTTTATCCCCTACTACCTCCAGCTCTGCTGTCTCTGGATCACTGTTAGCAGCACTGTTTGACAGTAAATGTTGTTTTGAAGAAATAAACCCTATAAAGATGAGAAAAACGATCGAGTGTGTAACAATTTGGTACTTAGTCTGACCTAAGCACGGGTACAAAATGGCCGCCGAACTCCTTGGAAATTCTCTATTGATTTATAGTTTTCTTAGTGTTTTAACAATAAAGTCACATCATATACTGACATCAAAGGCATGACTAAAGAGGCAACAACCAGCTCTTGTATTCGGCGTATGTTTGACACACAGTAAAGCGTTAGAAATAATAATAATCCAACGGGGAAAATGTGTTGAGTTGGTTGTTGCCGTCAAAACAAACTGAGGGGGCGGAAACGAACGCTGATAGAGAGATTTTATAAAGTTAGATTTTACCTCAAACCAGGGCCTAAATCTCGGATACCATCTTGCCGAATTTTGCATAAGCCTGTTGTTATTTGAGTTTAGCTTCATTCGTTGTCGAGTGTGATCGTTCTTTTGCTAAAGCAGCGAAGAAACGTAAAACCAGAATAATGCTAACGAGGTCCGGTACCGCGCGGCTGAAGTTTGCCTCCCGAGCTTCGGGGCAGCCAGAGAGGGTTGTTACCTGGGACATCTGCGGCCGGAGGTTGATCTCCTTCAGGTTAATGGACTGTGGCTTCAGGTTGTTGAGCAGGTGGCAGAGGAGGACTCCATCTCGGAGGGTCTGGGCCAGGTCAAAGACCTGAGCAGCCTCCCAGGTTACGCGGTGGTTGACCGGGAGCACCTTACAGTTGATGAGCCACAGCGCGCACTGCCTCCAGTACTCCATCATGGTGAGGACGGCGCAGGAACACGGCTGTGACCGGGGGAACGAGGCTCTGACACGGCGGAGGATCTGCGGGGGGCTCGGTGCTCCTGCTCACAGAGGATCCATGACACATCCGAGAGAAAAAACCACGAGGAAGAAGAGGAAGAGCCGAGCGCGCGAGCCGCTCACAGGATGACAGACCGTGAAGCGGAGCCGCAGAGGGAGCGCAGCCTCCCCCTCTCTCTCCGCCCTCCCCCTCCTCACTTCCTCACCTCTTCCGCTGCACACAGCTGACTGTCAGTGACGACAGAACAGGAAAATACTCTGCGGCCACTTCATTAGGAACACCCGCTCAACTGCTCTTTCACAGGAATAACTCATCAGCCAATCACATGGCAGCCACTCAAAGCATCTGAGCATGTAGCTGACGTTTAAAGCGAGCATCAGGATGAATTTGGTGGTGGAGGAGACTCAATCTTCGGGGGACAGCGGTTTGAAGCTCTGCTCTGATCATCTGAAGCCTTCAGCTCATAACCATCTCACATGTGAAAGTGACGTCATTACACCTCCACTCTGTCCTTTAGAGAAAGGTCCAGTTGCCTGTCAGTCCATTGACCAATCAGATTGGTCTTCTCTTGTTTAAAGGACGTCGGCATCCCACAGGAGCAGCCGTGAGACACCTGCGAGTCCCCCTGAGAGGTAAGGAGGAGGATGCTGGGCCTGTGATAGGGATGGGCAGGAACAGACTTTTTAAATCAATCTGGTGCTTTTGCTTTAATGATTTCAACACTGATGCTCGTCAATCATCTCCACCATGCAGACATGATGATTATGAATTTCACATTTTCATTGTTCTAAAGCTCACAAAGGATCCACAGAGTCTGGACCATCAGGTCTCAGGTGAGTCTGCACTATAAAAAGCAACCTATAGAATCTACTCAATAGAATTGAGGTAACAATTTGCACTCAGTTTGATTGTGTAAATTTTACCCTATTTTTTGAGTAAATATTACCTACATGTATCAATAAGGATATACTCAAATAAGTTGGGTGAAGTCCTTTTGAAATAGATTTTATAACTAACTACTTATTACAAATGAGTAAAATTTAGTCATGATTGTAGTGTATTTGTAGTAGGGAATATTTCATTTACCTAATGTTTTTTAATTCTTATTAATTAAAATAATGAATCAATTATTGCTTTTATAAGGAAGGTTTGTTAAACCCAAAAGTTAAAACCAGACACGAGAGACAATATTGATCCTGTCAATTGTTTTATTAATTGACCAGTTGCTTACCAAATTCAACATTTGACAAGTAGCATTGAGCCTGAAATATGTAACATAAAAAAGCACAACTTTTTTTTTCTTAAAGTATGTGTTGAAGTACAGTTTTAACTGATCAATGTAGAACATAAGTCAAGCATCTTTTACAAATTAAGATACAACTGAGCAGTGGCGGCTTGTCAATAGGGGGCGCTGGGGCGCCGCCCCCTCCAAAATTCAACAGAGAAAGTCCACTTAAACACAACATAATTTGTCTTTAAATCATAAAAAATAACGGATAAAAACATTTATTTTTACCACACAGTAATAGTCTGTCAGCAGCACCTGTCACCATTCAATAAAAGGGGTTTCACAATGTTTTTACGTAGTAACTCTGTTGTGAATACATAGTTTACGTACGGAGGGGCGCCGGCCTAATGGGTGTCTATGCAAGTCCTTAAACTTTTGCTCAGCATGTGACCTGAGGCGTCTTTGGGATTGGCCACTTAGACTTTACCTGCAGGGCGCAGACCGGTGCGCCCCGCACACTCCCACTGTGACTGGCAGCGAATCAGAATTGTTCTGGTGTTTCTTTTCCTCCTGTGACTGGACAACGAGCGCTGTCAATCATATGGACACGTCACCGCAGCAGATATGATTTACGCATGCGCAAGCATCTCACGTATCCTCACGCGTCCAACCGATGCTCCCATGCACCGAGGAGGCGTCGTCCAGAGATCCGTCAGAGGATCGCAGTAGAGGTGAGATTGCATTGGAGAAGAAAATCAGTAAGAGGCTGTGCTGCACTGAAGATTAGATTAGGATGTGTCTCTCCTAGTAGACATAACATAATTCAGGGGCAAAGTTTTGCATTTTATGTCACACATGGCACTAAACAATAGATGAGGAGCCACAAAATGAGTTGGCCAAGAGGATATAAATGCTTTGTTCAGTAGAGTATTATCCTTTTGCCGACTTAAGTTCTAAAAATCTATATAGTTTTTAATTCTTGCATATTTTTACAAAAACAACATACTTTTAGGAGGAATTGGGGCTTTTAATGGGTGGTTAAGTTTGTTTTTACCCTACTAGAAGTTCATTTTAAATTTAATTGACAAAATTGATGCATTATTTTGATTATAATATTATATTAAGGGACCTATAAAAATATATTTTAAAAAATCATGGCAAAGCAGGAACAAGATAGGAGAAATTGTAATACACAGGTGCATGCAGATTATTGCAGAGGTTTATTGCACTGCTCATTAAATATTACTGTTACATTGTGTGAAAGCCTTTGAAAAATTACAAAAAGAAGACTTGATAATGCTATCAAGTTATGTGTTACAATTGACTGGTGAAAACAGTGGGGTTTTCTTAGTCCCAAAAGTGTAAACAACACAAATTCTTAACCTCTTAGGTGTATGTCCATTACAGAATTATTTTTTAATCTACTGGAGCTTTTAGATTTGACACTTACCTTGTGCCTTTCCAGCTTGTACCACTGTGCACGGTATAAAATCAACGAAAACAGACCAACAAAATGTATATCTTGTCTTTAAATGTTGTAGTTTTATTATGGCAACTAAACATGTGATAAAAAATAATAAATATCAATATAAATATATATAGTATTGTCATTATATATAATTGTATACCATCTGTTTAGTTGCTATAATCAAATGTTCTATTTGGATACAAAAATTATACATTCTGTTGGTGTTTTTTGCTGACTGAATACTGCACATAACGGTACAAAGTTAAAGTATTCAAAAGCTCCAGCAGATGGAAACAGACTCCTGTAATGTAAAGTTTATTTTTTTGACTTTTTAAAATTTGAAGGAGTTTTGCTGAAAACTATAAATGTCATCCAAACACTGACAGCCTCCATTTCAGCTGTGAGAATCAGTCAGCTGGTGTGAGCCGTCTGCCCTTTGTGCTGCATGCTTGTATCTGATTTTTTTTTCTTATTTGTTTTGTTTTTGTTTGTTTTGTTTTGTTCATACTTTTTACAGTTAGTCTATACCAAAACTGTATCCCATAGTTTTACCTTTAGTTTTAAAGCATCAGTTTAGTGGTACATAAGATTCTGTTTGTGTTTACAATCTTGAGCCATGAGACATCATGTATAGGATAAGAAACTGTTCAGGTGACACAAGAAATGTTCATAAAATGGTGAAAATGGCATAAATTACAGCTTTATTTTCTGGGAGCAGGTTAAGCTTTGACTATTTTATTGATTTTTTTCAGTAAATACTGATGTTAACTTTTGGTAATAAAATGTGCTTTTCTATGTATTTTTTAATGACAGTTTCACACAGTACCACACCATGTTTCCTGAAGATTCCCTCAGCAGCACCTTGAAGGCCGACCCAGTGCTCAACTAAAGCTGAAGACAGAGCTCAGTCTGAATCTACAGGAGGAGGAGTTCAAGGCCTGCTGTGGAGCTGTGGACCTTATCCAGTTGTTGATGGAAAATAATCTTGGAGAGGTATTTTCAGAGACTGTGACTCTGCTAAAGATCCTCATCACCACACCCATGACCACTGCAGAAGCTGAGGTGCTTCTCAGAACTTTCCTCAGAAACACCATGAACCAGGACAGGCTGACTGCACTGGCCATGCTGTCAATGGAAGAGAGACTGGTGACAGATATGATGGACTTCAGTCAGAGGGTCACTGAGAAATTTGCAGCCCCGAAGGAAAGGAGGGCAACATTTCTGTTCAAATAGTGCATTGTTCAAAGAAGGTTGTATTGTGATTATGTTTTGTCTTTAGTTTCTTTTCACTGTAGTATGGAGCGCTTCTTTGGTTTGTTTCCTCCAAAGCTGCGCCCCCCTTAAAATTTTTGGCACCAGCCGCCACTGCAACTGAGGTAAAAAATTAAGCGCTGTCCCACAGAAACTGTAAATGGGACCCCAAAGAAGAAAAAGAAAGAAAGAAAAAAGAAAATGTTTTGCATCTAGACAAATGTGAGATGCTGCTTTTCTGAAGAAGAAGAAAAAATCCCCAAAAAGAGAACTTTTTTCTGAATCTAGACAAATATAATGAGACCCTACCTCCCTGAAAAAAGGCTGATCTCAGTTCACAGACCACATCTCTTGAATCAGCTACATTAAGTTTGAGAAATTATTTGCACAAAAGGGTCTTAGGGATGAATACAGTCCACATGTGCATAATGTCATTCCACAAGCTTACTTTTGAGACTGTGTACCTTCTTGAGCAGCTTAGCTCCATCAAGCTCCAAAAACAGTTTCTGGAATACTTCAAAGGTGTATTTCAGACTCTTGGGATACTCAAGGTTGAGAGTGTAAATTATTCCCATCAACAGCACATGCCTTGGTTCGAATTCCACATCCATTCAGTACCTTGTCGCCCTCTGTCATGATAGAAACACCAGCTGGATCCATCTCAGCTATTCATGGTTTGGTCTGTGTGGTCCTCATGTCCGTCCTCCTGGAAAAAAAAACCAAAATTAAAAATTAAACAAAGAATAAGCACTTTTATTTAACATACAGGCATGTTGTTTTTCAGTTGCATTAAAATTTTGATGGTGAAGTCATTTTTTTTCTAAACAAGAAGGAAAGTTAGGTTAATCACTAATTTATTCAGGAATTTTTTTACTGAATTTTGTATACGTATAAAAGAACAGAGGTGTTTTCTATTTTAGGAGTAAAACTGATTAGTTTTTCTTTTTTGAAGCTAAGATCTGGGCTAACAGATATAAGCCTACCTCTTTTTAACAAATTTGACCCACAGTCAAGTGAATTTCATGCCTATATACTGTTACAGGTGCAACAGGTGTTCGATGTAAAACCTTGAATAAGTTAAAGCATAAAAAACTCAATTAAATTAGGGGGGTCTGGGGGAATGACCACCAAAGGAAAATTCTAGCTATTCTAACACTGAAATTAAGCTTTTTGGAGCATTTTGAGATTGGATGATGATAAATGAGGACCTTGTTTTTTCTAGGACAGTGGAATAAGAAGCTCTCAGTGCAAGTCTTTGGATATGGGTATCCTGAAATAAAAAACAGATATACAGCCATACTCAATCCATTTAATAAAATTAAGTTGTCCAAAATGTAAAAATTGTGTCAGAGTTAACTATTAATAAATACCATACCTGGCAGATATTTACAGCCGATATATTCATTGAGAGTAAGGCAGAATGTTCCTTATATTCCTGAGCTGAATGTGTCCATACAGCATTCAATAATGGTCCGTTAAATTCATGTTATAAAAGCATACCTTTATGTAACTCAATGGACTAGGTTGTAGGTAGGTCAAGTAGCCCTTCAGTGATTTAATATAGATCCAGGTGTGAAAGATAAACAGAATGTCAGACACTCTGATACTATTCTATACATTTAAAAGTGCAAATTTATCAGTAATTAGGCAGAAAAAGAATTTAGCACATAAGATGGGAGTTCATTTGAACAGCATTTTATTAAATAAAAAAAACCAGATACATTTTATTTCAGCAATTAATATTAGAGAGAAGTAATGTGGCTAAAATAATGGTAAATAAATAAAATATCAAAAGATACAGTTGGCTGTCAATGCTGTATGCTACATGTCCTGCAAAACAATTTCACACATATATTTTCCTTTAAATTAGACGGCTCAGCGTTGAGTTCATGTATCTAAAGCTTATCTATCTTTCGTTAAAATTGACATACCATACCAACGATGGCAACAGCAGACGACGAGGGTCAAACAGTCAAACATGCGACATTATGTCCGTAACAGTGTGAGCAGTTAGTTACAAGACACATTTTACTGTAAAAGTATCACCCAATTTAATATAATATCAAATACATTATATAGCTAATTTAATTAGAATGAATCCACATTCATACCAGCAACTCACATATTGATGTAGAACACACATTTTACAGTAAATGTAGCCCACAATTTAATATCATATTATAAACATAAAGTAGTTAATTTAGTTAAAATTAATCCACATTCATACCAGCAACTCACATATTGATGTGTTTCAGAAACTAACCTTGCTTGTGCTCCATTAGCCGTGCTAACATGAAGGAAAGTCACTGAGAGCCAGGGCTAAAATGGACATTTCCTGTGTAATACAGAGGTTTCCTGATTAATCTTGCGACATATCAGACTTATAAATGTCTTCACATTGTCATTCATCGAATGAAACACAGTTTTATGATCAATATCAATCCTACCTTCCACCACGATGCCAAACCACGATCGGAGAGTCCCTCCAACCGTCCTCAGAAAAGACATGATGACGCATGCGCACCCTTCAGTGCACACCCAATATCTCTGGGTAGATATTATTCAGTTTATTTGTGTAGAAGGTGTTACTGTTAAGAATAGGTAAAGGAGGTAAAATGTACCCATTATAATTCAGTTTACTTGCTGACTTATATTCTTTGAGTATAATTTATACAGTTTCTATGGATAATATTTACTACCCACAAAAATCCTTTTTTATAGTCTGGTTTAAGTCTTAAAAGAAGAGCCCAGATTTAGCAGATACTGCACCGCTGAAGACTTTAGACATCCATCCATCCATCCATCCATCCATCCATCTTCTTCCGCTTATCCGTGGTCAGGTCGCAGGGGCAGCAGCCTGAGCAGGGAAGCCCAGACTTCCCTCTCCCCAGCTACTTCATCCAGCTCTTCCCGGGGGATCCCGAGGCGTTCCCATGCCACCTGCGAGACATAGTCCTGCCAGCGTGTCCTGGGTCTTCCCCGAGGTCGCCTACCAGTGGGACATGCCTGGAACACCTCACCAGGGAGGCGTCCAGGAGGCATCCTAACCAGATGCCTGAGCCACTTCATCTGACTCCTCTCAAAGCGGAGGAGCAGCGGCTCTACTCCGAACTCCTCCCAGATGACCGAGCTTCTGACCCTGTCTCTAAGGGAGAGTCCGGACACCCTGCGAAGGAAACTCATTTCGGCCACTTGGGCCCGCGATCTTGTTTTTTCGGTCACCACCCACAGCTCATGACCGTATGTGAGGATAGGAGTGAAGCTCGAGTGGTAAATCGAGAGCTTCGCCTTGCGGCTCAGTTCCTTCTTTACCAGGATAGACCGGTGCAGAGTCCGCATCACTGCCGACACCGCACCGATCCACCTGTTGATCTCCCGGTCCATCCTTCGTCTGCTCGTGAAAAAGACCCCGAGGTACTTGAACTCCTCCACTTGGGGTAGAATCTCATCCCCGACCCAGAGAGGGCACTCCACCCTCCCCGGGGCGAGGACCATGGACTCGACTTTAGACATGACAAATAAAACAGCTGCTCTAATGTAGGCCTGAGTCACACTGATCTATAAATCTTTACAAAACGAACAAAGTGATTTAAAGTCTGAGTTCATGTTTGAGAAGAGCAGCAGTGTGACACACACCTGTCTGTGAGCGTGCGGGTGCAGCTGATTGGTCTCCACCATCACATGACTCGGAGAGCGGCGCTGCCTCCACTCAAAGACAGAGAGAGCAGAGTGTCAGGTGAACATTATCTCACAGCACTCACCTGCTGATATTTTGCAGTAATGGATACCAAGAGAACTTCTAAAGTGTTGATACTCTGATTTTAACCCTGAGGCAGAAATCGCCTCCCAGAGAAGGGATGAAGGTCCTGGAGCAACAATGACGAAGATGAGGATCATTCAGGCCGTAGGGTCTATGCATCTGAAGGCCTGAAGAGCCCGCCCTCACCTGTGAGAGGCTCGGTCATCGTTAGTGTGTTGTTCTGTGAGGCTTTGACTGATTTTAATTACACAGAGATAACCACAAACCACAGCAGGGAATCATGCGGAGGGTCAAAGGTCAAATGTCCTTGGGCCTCCTGATCATCTGTTGCTGGTGACTTTGACCTGTGGGTGAGTCTGCTCCTTCCTCTGAGGCTGATAAACGATGAATGAATGACCCTGTTTGACCCTGAGCAGAGTTATCCTGCTCAAACATCAAAACGTGTTACAGATCAGAAACAGTGGGACTGTGACGCGTTCATGTGGAAACTGTCCTCTCATCAGCTGATAGGAGGTCAGCTGATGCAGGAGCAGGGTTCAGTGAAGCTCTGCCTGACTGCAGACTCAGGGGGATGTGAAGATCTTTACTGATCCCTGATGGACCTTCAGACAACAAAAGAAAAGCCTGAGAGCAGGAGGACGGTGGAGTAAATCCTCAGAGAGACGTGACAGAGGACAATGAAGCAGATGCAAAGAGAGGATGTGGAAGTGAAAAACAGTCCTGGTGCAGGACCAGGACCATGATGGACTGGTTATAGATCCAGGACTACAGAGGAGGGGACCTGCCAGGATCCTCATTTACATACAGTGAGTGAACACGACAAGACAAGAACGGAGAACCTTGTGGACAGCCTTCCCAGAAGAGTTGAAGCTGTTAAAGCTGCAAAGGGTGGACCGACGTCATATTGAACCCTATGGATTAGGGATGGGATGTCACTTAAGTTCATATGCGAGTCAAGACAGGTGAGCAAATACTTTTAGCAATAAAGTGTTTTTCTCTGGTTCTCTCTTTATCATGAATATTTATCTGTTAATGATGATGAGGCTAAAGCTGGGCAACATGTACCAAAATACATATTATTATATTATTTAACTCCATACATGAGACTGGGGGAATAATAAATGATTATCACAACACTAAAAAACTTTAATTTGTATGTAATAAAAATAAAATTCACACCTGTTTAAACCACTGTGACAGAGACACACTCCTGACTGAACTACATCTGATTATTTCATTTATTGAATGATCAGAAAATGCAGATAAACTCTGACTAACTCAAAATGTTTATCATACCAATAACACAAATATTAATACAACTTCAATAATCATTCTTTATTTTTTTCATTATTCATTCTAATGATTGTTTTGTAATTATGATTACAGTAGTGTTGTTAGTGTCACTGTATAATCAGTTTCTATAATAAGCATTATTATTGGCACTATTTAAATTATCATAGATATTATGATTGTAATCTGTATCATTTGAATCACTATATAAAAATGATCATCATTATTATAATTATTATTAACACTATATTTATTGTAAACAACAGTATTATTTTCTTTTGCCTATTGCCTTTTTACCACGTTATTATGATAATAATTTTATCATTATTATTATTATTATAGTACTTATTATTATCATGTTGTTCTCATTGTAATTACCTTATAATAATCACTATTATGATTATTGTGTTTATTATGGTTAATATGATAATAATAATAATAAGGAGAGGAAGAAGAAGAAGAAGAATTCATAACTTTAGAGCCAACATGAGTCCAGAGTTCAGCTCTTCATCTTGTCCCCTGATGACATCATAGGGGGTTATTCCTGTTAATGAGGTGTGGACTGGGACACAGAGGGGGCATGTTTTTGACTAAGAGCTTTGAAGAGACTTTTTAATAACGTGACTTTTCCTGTGAAATAAACTGTTCTAAAATAAACCATGTCGTCCTACCCTACCCCTGCTGTGACAGCATGTTTGCCGCCCTTAACGTCTCTGATAAACCACACTCATGTCCGTCTGTCTGTCAGGGCCCACAGCCGTCCTCCCGTTCCCCGGCCCGTGGAGGAACGGGAGTCTGAAGGCCTTCATCAGGAGCGTGGACGCTGGGAGAGGACAGACTGCTGAGGACCTGTCATGGAGGTGAATCCATCAAAGCTCCTCAGACCTGCTCTCACAGGTCCATGTCTGTGTTCCAGGCTGCCAGGTCGACTGTCAGATGGATGGCGTCACCAAGCTGGCGCCCATGGCGGCCATGTTTGCAGGTCAGCCTGAGGTGTTGGAGAAGCGGTCAGGCTGACGCAGAACAATGACGTGTGTGTGGCCGTGACCCTCGCTGCTGCAAGGTGATCACCATGAACGCACGTGGAGATGATTAAACATCAGAGCGAGGCTTCACCGAGTCTGCTCCTCCCCAGGATCCTGGAGACCTTCATCCTGAAAGACCCTGATCCTGAAGCATTGGACCAAGTGCTGACTCAGCCGAAGGACCCTCAGAGACCGAACCCTCAGGAGCTGGACCCTCAGGAACTAGACCCTCAGGAGCTGGACCCTCAGGAGCTGGACCCTCAGGAGCTGGACCCTCAGAGACCGAACCCTCAGGAGCTGGACCTTCAGGAACTAGACCCTCAGGAGCTGGACCCTCAGGAGCTGGACCCTCAGGAGCTAGACCCTCAGGAGCTGGACCCTCAGGAGCTGGACCCTCAGAGACCGAACCCTCAGAAGCTGGACCTTCAGGAGCTTGACCCTCAGACACCGAACCCTCAGGAGCTGGACCCTCAGGAGCTGGACCCTCAGAGACTGAACGTTCAGGAGCTGGACCCTCAGAGACTGAACGTTCAGGAGCTGGACCCTCAGAGACCAAACCCTCAGGAGCTGGACCTTCAGGAGCTGGACCCTCAGGAGCTGGACCCTCAGGAGCTGGACCTTCAGGAGTTTGACCCTCAGGAGCTGGACCCTCAGAGACCGAACCCTCAGGAGCTGGACCTTCAGGAGCTGGACCCTCAGGAGCTGGACCCTCAGAGACCGAACCCTCAGGAGCTGGACCTTCAGGAGTTTGACCCTCAGGAGATGGACACTCAGAAGCTGGACCCTCAGGAGCTAGTCCAAGCCACCATCGGTGAGGATAGACGATGTGCATCCATCCACCCACTCATTCATCTATCAATCCATCCACTTACCCATCCATTTTCACTCCATCCATCATTTATTGAAAATCGGAGGTGGTTTTCTTTAGAATCATTAACCCTTGCAGCTCCAGGTCATTTCCATGCTCTCATTGTTGTCCTGCAGATCAAACCTGAACCCTCTGAGTCTGAGTCAGGTCTCAGTCATCGTTTAATCTGGTCTGTCAGACAATAAGACTCTGAGATCACAGATTGGTGGATCATAAATTGTATGAACACAGAGGCAGAACAGAAAATCAAGACAAATATAGCCCTCACTCAGGTCACCTGTTCGGACCATGTGCTGATGTAACCCCCTCTGAGACCATCTATATGAACACAGTAATCAAACCTTCTTCCATCTGTCACCTGTCTCACTAAATTAGACCTACTCTCCGTTCAGCTCTGCCCGGTGCATTCCAGGGGGCACTGCACGCCGTCCTGACACTGTCCCAGCTGGATGAGACGTCAAAGACACGATGTGGCATGGGGGACACACCGCAGCCTTCATCGGAGTGTGCTTTGGAGCCCAGGTAGGTTAAGGTCTGTTATTAAAGGTCCCATATTATGCAAAAAACACTTTTTTAAGGCTTTTGAACACATTTTTGGGTATTTGTCCTTCCTCCCAGCCCACAAATGTGACAGTAGACAACAAACCCTGTATTTATCAGGCTGCATGGATGTAAACTCATGGTATTCAGTGAGCTGTTGAGTCTGTGGATATACTGTTACGTAACAGTATATTTTTGATTTACATACCTAACCTGATTGGTCTACCTGAGTATCCCCCTCCCCACTGCTGGAGAGATTCCTCTGTGAAGAGCAGCCATGTTGTTTATATTCTAAGTGAGAGATCTGTGTTCAGCATGTCTAAGCTCAAAATCTGTCTCTGCTCGGTTGTTGGTTGTAAACAGCCACATATATCTTCACATATAGGCTACCAGCCTCAGAGGACCAAAGGGCCCAGTGGATTAATTTTATTTTTGAAGGGAATGAGCAGCTACAGTCGGCTAAAACCTGTATGTGTGTGCCAGTCACTTCACGGCCGACTGCTTCTTCAACTTCAGTCAGTTCAACACAGGACTGGGAACTAGACTTTTCCTGAATCCAGGCTCAGTACCAACAGTCCGTCGCCAAACCTGATGATGGAAATGTGAGTATTTTAATGCTGTGTAGTATTTATTTTGCTCATTGCTACGAGCTAATGCTAACAGCAGGGGTAACTTCACGTGTTTGTCAATGTTCACGTTACTGGTTGAAAGTCTGAAGGATAAACTTTAATGTATAAGCATTCTTACATTAGTCAAGAGAAGTTTAACAGTTGGCTGACTATAATCAGTCCCACTGCTGTGACTAGGCCAAGGTTAGCATGTCGTGCATTAGCCTGTGATGTTTTGGGGAAACTGGATCGCTGTTATCTGTTAAATGGCTTCAATTTGTGTTTCGTGTGTGTTCAGGAAGAGAAGCTTAACAGTTGGCTGACTATAATCAGTCCTTTACCTACCCCAGGTCCCTCTGTTCGTGCAAACGTAAGCCTGGAAGGTAGGCTAAGTTGTGACTATCCCTCTGCGGTTAACATGTGTGTTAGCCTGTGATGTTTGGGGGGAAAGAGCTTTGCTGTTGTAACCGAATGTGTGGTAACCGGTGTGGGACAGATTTGGTACTCACGCCGGCATGAATTAAGGGTTTGTATGTGTTCAGGACTGTAAGTGGCGCATGGCCGAAGCGCCAGAGCGCTCTGCTTCACTTGAGATACGCTGCTCCATGCGAATTGCTGTATGTACGCTGCTCTAGCTCATTAGCATACACCCAAATTTGGACGTTGTGAACAGAGTGGTTATGTGAGCATGGAAAGAATGCTGCCGTGCTTTATCCAAAGGCTTTTTGGACCAAAGTATGCGACTAATGTTTCATGAAGACATCAATCAATCAATCAATCAATCTTTATTTGTATAGCGCCAATTCATAACAAGTGTTATCTCAAGACACTTTAAAATAGAGCACAAAGCTCTTCATATTATGGATACACATATATGCATAGATACATATATACATATATAAAATACACATATACATATATATACAAATATATACATCCAACACCCAACATGAATCCATATAGCCAATCATGAATCCCTCCATCATGGCAGGCAAGAAAAAACCTTCTGTTAAGCAGCAGGAAATCTTGAATGTGGACCCCAGTCTCATGATGAACAGCAAATCCACACCATGCTGTGTTGGGTGTGTGGACAAAGGGAGGGAGGTAAGTGGAGACAAGTGGACTAAAGTAAGAACTAAAGCTAGTGACAGATCAATGGACCAACTATAGACCTGTCGTCGTCAAATTTGTTTCTGCTGCAAACAAATTTATTAGAAGAGGATCCTCATGTCTGTGTGGTTGTGGTGATAATTTTAGAGAAGTATAATCAATAAAAGTCTTACTGAAAATAAGAATTTATGGTAGTGACGAACTCATGGGTGCCCAGACCACAGGTGTATCCCTACCATATTTGTCTCTGTTAAGTATAAATGTATTAATGGTAGACCTCTTGAGATGTGACACCTCATTTTCAAGAGGGATCTCATGTCCATGTGGAGCTAGAGATAGTTACTATAGATGTATCAACCATGAATAGAAAGATCATGTTAATATCTACATTAACAGCTATAATGATTATGAACTAGAGTGAGATGGCCAAATATGTGTTATGTCTGTAATTGTAGTTATTAAGGCTTTGTGACTCCACAGCAGCAGGCAGTCTACACCAAGGATCCCAGACCACCTACAAGACATCAAGGATCCATGTTAAACTGCAGAAAAGGAGCAAAATATGGGACCTTTAAACCAAATGTAGACCTTTACTGAGGCAGGAGAAAAAGATCTGACACAAAATCAGGTTTAAAAATTTTATTTCAAAAGAAAAAGTGAGAGGCTTGGTCTTTAATGACCTTTGAACCCGCTGACCTGAGCTCTTCCCGCTGCTGTGAACACAGCTCCAGAGATCTCCTCAAACAGGAGGCCTCACATCCACAGTCCAGCCTGCAGGAGTTTCTTCTGCTGCTGTGATCCCACCTTTAACCTTCAGGTCCCAGGTGTCTTCAAATGAAGGTCACTGTGATGAGAATGTAGCTCCAGGGGTTTGAGTCCTAACAGGTGAGACTCTGTTTTAGCCCCTCAGAGGGTCATATGGTCACTCTGCCTCCCAGTGATCATTGCTGATGTGAAGCTCTTAGTGCCCTTTGGCTTGAGCTGCTCTTTCGTTTCTCATCGTTATTATCCAGGATAATCAGGAGCAGGAGAGTGGGGCGATGATGACTTCTTGGTTAAATATTTCAAATGTGTCTTTGCATCTTAAAGTAAAAGATAACAGGGATGATTTAAGGAGTTTAATCCAATTGAAGAGGAGCATCAGAGTCAGGACGACAAGGAGACAATGAGAGGATGATTCTCTTACAACGCTTCAAACAGCGTTGTAAGCGGTATGACATCACACACAGGTCTATTTGGGCATAAGGGGCAGCTGCTGACACCACAGGGAGAAGCCTTGATGCTGCAGACTGTTTGTCTTGTTCATAGAAGGGCTCTCACATGAAGGCGACACTGACGGACGAATAAAACTCAATAAATCAGAAAATGGGCTCTTTAAAATGGAGATGAACCCCCAAGGAGAAAGGTGAAATAAAAGTTCAAGTCACAATTCTGCGAAAAATTATGTCGAGACTGCAGAGAAAAAAATCTTAGAAATGAAATTCAAATATAAAATAAGGTCTTTCAGCTGTTTCGACCTTTGACCTTGATTCTCAAACTTTTATATCCTCATTAGTCTCTTAATTTTGACTCTTTTGTTTTCTTTCCCGTCATTCTGTCGCCTGATGCCTGATCCTCCTCCATCAGCTCTCCTCATGTTCAGAAACTAAAGATTATATTAGAAACTGACTGCATGAAGGGAGTAGGAGGGCCACATGTGGCCCCCAGACTGCCAGTTTCCCACCCCTGGTCTACAGAGGTTACAGTGTGAGGTGAAGAGAAGCATCACCAAGCTGGGGGGGGACATGTTTTCAACAGCTCTGAAAGGATTTATCACGTCTCTCATGTTTTGTTTTTTTTTGTCTTGGGTGGTCTTCAGGGTGTCCCCGAGTCCTTGAGGGAGAGGACGCTCAGCGTCCCTCTGCTGATGGAGCTCACTGAGACTATCATCCAAAGAACCAACGACCCGGCTCAGCTTTAGCTCCGCCCTAAAACCACAGGGTCAGGAAGAGGACAGGCAGCAAGCTGTAGATCTGTTTTAGAGACCTCTCTGCCTCCACGTGCTCCGGGACATGACGCTGCATGACGGTCTCATTCTAAAGTCTGTCCCTGAATGAGACTCGAACCCCTCAGCCGTGTCCCGGATGCAGCAGGACAGGAGGTCACAGGAAGGAGTCAAATAAAGAACTCTAACCACACCCACGGGTCTGACCTTTCTACTCTGAAATAATCCACAAAGGTGATCCAATACGTCTGTGTAGATTCTCATTCATCCAGGTCATGGTTATCTTGAAGATTCAATGACAACGTTTTGGCCTTTTTGGATTGTGCAGTACACTTGGAGGCAGATGGGGGCCTCAACGTGGAAGTGTACCGGAAACCCACACACACGGATCAATATTTACTCTTTGATTCGCACCATCCTCTTCAGCACAAGCTGGGTGTCATCAGAACCCTCAACCACCGGGCTGAGAGTGTTCCTACAAGGAAGGAAGGAAAGGAAAAGGAACAGAAACACAGAGAAGCCCTGAAAACCTGTGGATACCCAAAGTGGGCCTTTTTGAAGAACAAGAAAAGAAAGGAGACGGAGCATGAAAGGGAAGAGAGACGCAAGAACATTGTGATCCCTTATGTTGCAGGTTTATCTGAAAAGCTCAAGAGAATCTTTGGCAAACACCACATTCCTGTTCACTTCAAGCCTGGAAACACACTAAGGCAGAAGTTGGTCCATCCCAAGGACAAAACACCAAGACATAAACAGAGCAATGTGGTGTATGCAGTCTAGTGCAGTGAGGAATGCTCAGACCTGTACATTGGGGAAACTAAACAACCGCTTCACAAGCGTATGGCTCAACACAGGAGAGCTACCTCCTCAGGTCAGGACTCAGCGGTCCACCTTCACTTAAAGGACACGGGACACTCTTTTGAGGACAGCAATGTACAGGTGTTGGTGAGAGAAGATAGATGGTTTGAAAGAGGAGTTAAAGAAGCCATCTTCACCAGACTGGAGAAGCCTTCTCTTAACAGAGGTGGTGGACTCAGACACAACCTCTCACCCACATATAATGCAGTGCTAAGCTCTCTCTCCAGGAAGCTCTCCAAACACTCACACCTGGGCACATGTGACCATAACACCTCACATGACAGGGGGAGTTAATGACCCATTCAGGGTAACGACTCTCAGGGGTTACATCACCCTGTGATAAGTTTCTGTGAGTCGTTCTCCAACTCCTCCCTTCCTTTGTTGTTGTTTTCTCCTCTAGTACGATAAATATCTGCTTCCAGCACCAGCCATTTGGAACTGAAGAAGCTTCTTGGATGAGAAGTGAAACGTCTTCCCAACAAACTCTACACAGTCCAGTTGCCTTGTTTGAATCTTCAAGAAAGGTGATCCAAATCAGCAAACCGAACCAACCGCGGCGCACACAGGTCCTCAACAAGGACCAAACACTCTGCACATGCTGGGTCAGAGGTCACGGACGTCTCTCTGTGTCACGGCGAAACATACAAACATGTATGACACCTGCGAATGAGGAGGGGTTATTGATCCAGGGGAGTCTGAGTCAAGGTGAGACCCATGGCACACAAGTGGGTGTCCATCTGTGTGGGAGGCTCGTCCCGTTTGTTTTGGGTTCCCGTGCTCTCCCGGTCCAGTTTAGTTTAGTTCTGGTTCCAGACTTTCACCTGCTGATATTACCTGGAATCATTAGCTCAAACTTTAAACACCTGATTGAAACTTTGACCTTTAGACTCTAGACTAGGTGTTGGTCTTCAGACCAAGTTCAAGGCTTTAGAACAGGTTTCAGTCTTGAGACCAGGTTTTCTCCTGCAGACCAGGTTGAAAAAGCTCAAGTCCCTTAAAGGAAACCTAAGTGTTGACACGTCCTGGTCTGAGGACTGGCTGGCCTCCTGGATGAGGAGATCATTCTTGCAGATGAAGGCTGGTCCTCCTCCCTCAGTGGTCACTTCACTGTGAAGGTTCAGAGGAGCTCGTCTCTCCTCTGAAAGTGCAGACTGATGTTCTCCCGCTCAGACCAGACGCCCCAACACTTCCTGGAGTTCCCGAGCAGAGAGCAGGCCCTCCAGGTCCTTTTTCCATGTTGTGGTGGAGAAGAATGCAGCGTGTGGGCTGCTGCACTCGCTCTGTTTTACTGCTTAAACTCGTGGAGGATGATGGATCCTTCAGACCTTTATATCATTTCACGTAAATCAGAGCGAAAACTTGAGCGACGTGATGTCCTGGACATGTTTGAGGACAAACCCACAGATGTTTGACCATGTGGAGAGAGAAAAGTGAGGGGAGGTGGAGCTGGGACAGATCAGGGGCCTCATTTATAAAGCTTGCTTACATAAAAAAGAAAGCATACGCCACATGTCAGCAAAGTTTGGGATTTATAAAAAACAAACTTGACGGGAGAATGAGCCCACCTCCACGGCAGCTCTGACCCTGCCGCACGCACAAAATCTGGAGAAACAGGAAACTGCGACCCCGACAGTAGAAGGATGAAATTAAAGACCGCTCTGTGACACTGATGCAGTTATGTGAAATAATCGAATATTACACATTTCACAACACACATCATATATAAAGGATATATTTGCTAAAATGAAGAAAGAGGGCATATTTATATTGATGCCCCAGGGAGTTCGCAAACACACACATGCACGCACCCACACGTGTCCTATATTATTGAATCAATTCTGTCTTTGTGAAACAAATCTCACGTTTTTATGAAATCCATTCACATATACAATAAGGCAGACAGTACCCGTGTTCCCAAAATGTGCCATACTAATAAGGTTTTATATTAATAATATTTGTAATTAAAATGTCATGATCGTTGCACCAAACTGCTGATCAGTTACCCCCAAATTCCACATAACGCAAAAGCGCTGCGCCGTGCAGCGCCGCGGTCTTGCTCCGACCTGCAAACCCCACTGGATGCGCAGCACCGCAGTGCGCAGCCCTGTAGGGAGGGGGGCTGATCCCCGGAGAGTCACAAGCCCTTGTGTGAATATCGATGTCACACGTCAATAAAACATGTTATAGACTGAGAAAAGAAGTAAAAAACACCTCACTTCGCTTCTCTAAGGTTCCTTTGCTGGTCCCAACCACACAGCTTCGTGATGTACAGTATTTCACTTCTATCTGCCTATATCCTTGTAGAAAGGATGTTTGGTGTCATATATACAATGTTATATATTTGTGTACCTCTACGATTCACTTTTCTTTGACCATGGTGTCGTGTTGCCTCTGGGACACTCTGACTGACTGTTGACCTGATGCTCGCGCCTCCGTTTGTGAAGTAATGACAAACTATTGAGGAAATTTACGTTCGGGAGTCCGTGCATTGGGTTTTATTTTGAAGTTCCGGATACTCCACACGTTGACTTCCTGTCTGGTGCTTTCTCAACGACAGTGAATTTACAACGTTTTGAAGCGGCTGCGCAGAAAATAGACCTGAAGCGTATCTCCAGCGCCGTGGCGCGCGCCGGCGCTTCAGCGATGTGGCGCTAGCGCGGGCAGTGGAATTTGTCTGATAGACTAGAGTGGGTTCTAAGTGCTCCGCAGTACTATTCAAGAGCGCGGCACTGTGCGGCGCTGCATGGCTCGGCGCTTTCGCGTTATGTGGAATTTGGGGGTTAGGCTACAACACCTGTAGCTGTTCAGGAAGTGAAGTGATGGTTGGATATTAAAAGGCGTAAAGACGCACAGTGGCTGATCTGCTGGAGGACGTGGCATGTCCCTCCGCCTCCGTCACCACACCACTCAGGAGGAACTCCCCGATGATCCCGACAGCTCTTGGTCTGTGGGGGGGGGGCTCCGGTGTGCCCTTTGACCCACTGTGAAATTGGTATCATTGAACATTCACTTGTTCACCTGACCTTTTATAGGCACCATGTGGGCGGGGCAAAGTGCTGATTATTATTTTTAAATGGAAACATGCGTGCGCACTCTTATAAATCTGAAAGCTTTTGTTGGGATCTATTCCATGTGGCCTAGAGAACAAAGGAGAGGCCTATGAGTATCTTTTGAAGCCTGACCTAGAGTTTTGCGGACCATTACAAAAACAGTGCCACAACCCTCAGGTTTCACACCTAGGTGTGAATTTCAGTGTGAATCAGAACTCTGCGTGGACATTGGCCGGAGCCAGGCAAACCCCGCTGGGATCCCCAGTGACGTCATTCAAACAATAAGACGCCACTGTGGCCCCTCCTCGAGGCTCTAACCCCGGTGCAGTCGTACAGTAGAGAGCTCTCACAGGCTTTCTCCGTGACCCAGCTGCCAAAAGGTAGCAGATTTCAAACATTTGATTGCACACCTTTAGACCTAGGTCACAGTCTTCAACTCGAGCACACAGACTGCTGTTGTTTTGTTTTTCCCTTTCTCCCTCTATTTGGACCCGACGCAGACCGCCATGCAGACAGCTAATCATACCTCTGTGAGGACAACCAAGCCAACTTTGTTAAAGACTTAACAAAGCTCCATCTGTGGTTTTTCCCCGCCGCCCACGGACAAACCAGCATATCATCACTACCAAGAGCGAGATACAGACTGCCTGAACTCAGCTGCGGAGCCTCTGCAGACCCCCGGAGCACAGCAGCCAAACGAAGCACGCAGCTGCAGCTCTGCGCAGACCCCCTTCAGGGACAGAGGCATCACTGCAGGGACAGAGACATCACTGCAGGGACAGAGACATCACTGTAGGGATAGAGGCATCACTGCAGGGACAGAGACATCACTGTAGGGATAGAGGCATCACTGCAGGGACAGAGACATCACTTCAGGGATAGAGGCATTACTGCAGGGACAGAGACATCACTGCAGGGACAGAGGAAGGGACAGAGACATCGCTGTAGGGACAGAGGAAGGGACCGAGACATCGCTGTAGGGACCAAGGCATCACTGCAGAGACAGAGACATCACTGTAGGGATAGAGACATCACTGCAGGGATAGAGCTATCACTTCAGGGATAGAGGCATCACTGCAGGGACAGAGACATCACTTCAGGGACAAAGACATCACTGCAGGGACAGAGACATCACTGCAGGGACCGAGGAAGGGATAGAGACATCACTGTAGGGATAGAGGCATCACTGCAGGGACAGAGACATCACTGTAGGGATAGAGGCATCACTGCAGGGACAGAGACATCACTGTAGGGACAGAGACATCACTGCAGGGACAGAGACATCACTACAGGGACAGAGACATCACTTCAGGGACAAAGACATCACTGCAGGGACAGAGACATCACTGCAGGGACAGAGGAAGGGACAGAGACATCACTGTAGGGACAGAGGCATCACTGCAGGGACAGAGACATCACTGTAGGGATAGAGACATCACTGCAGGGACAGAGACATCACTTTAGGGACAGAGACATCACTGCAGGGACAGAGACATCACTGTAGGGACAGAGACATCACTGCAGGGACAGAGACATCACTGTAGTGATAGAGGCATCACTCCAGGGACAGAGACATCACTTCAGGGACGAAGACATCACTGCAGGGACAGAGACATCACTGCAGGGACAGAGGAAGGGACAGAGACATCACTGTAGGGACAGAGGCATCACTGCAGGGACAGAGACATCACTGTAGGGATAGAGGCATCACTGCAGGGACAGAGACATCACTGTAGTGATAGAGACATCACTGCAGGGACAGAGACATCACTTCAGGGACAAAGACATCACTGCAGGGACAGAGACATCACTGCAGGGACAGAGAAAGGGACAGAGACATCACTGTAGGGAGACACTGTAGGGACAGAGGCATCACTGCAGGGACAGAGACATCACTGTAGTGATAGAGACATCACTGCAGGGACAGAGGCATCACTGCAGGGACAGAGACATCACTTCAGGGACAAAGACATCACTGCAGGGACAGAGACATCACTGCAGGGACAGAGGAAGGGACAGAGACATCACTGTAGGGACAGAGACATCACTGCAGGGACAGAGGAAGGGACAGAGGCATCACTGTAGGGACAGAGTCATCACTGCAGGGACAGAGACATCACTTCAGGGATGGAGACATCACTGCAGGGACAGAGGAAGGGACAGAGATATCACTGTAGGGACAGAGGCATCACTGCAGGGACAGAGACATCACTGTAGGGATAGAGGCATCACTGCAGGGACAGAGACATCACTGCAGGGACAGAGGAAGGGACAGAGACATCACTGTAGGGACCAAGGCATCACTGCAGGGACAGAGACATCACTGTAGGGATAGAGACATCACTGCAGGGACAGAGACATCACTGCAGGGACAGAGGAAGGGACAGAGACATCACTGTAGGGACAGAGGCATCACTGCAGGGACAGAGACATCACTGTAGGGATAGAGACATCACTGCAGGGACAGAGACATCACTTCAGGGACAGAGGCATCACTGCAGGGACAGAGACATCACTTCAGGGACAGAGGCATCACTGCAGGGACAGAGACATCACTGCAGGGATGGAGACATCACTTCAGGGATGGAGACATCACTGCAGGGACAGAGACATCACTGTAGGGATAGAGGCATCACTGCAGGGACAGAGACATCACTGTAGGGACAGAGACATCACTGCAGGGACAGAGACATCACTGCAGGGACAGAGGAAGGGACAGAGACATCACTGTAGGGACAGAGGCATCACTGCAGGGACAGAGACATCACTGCAGGGACAGAGACATCACTGCAGGGACAGAGGAAGGGACAGAGACATCACTGTAGGGACAGAGGCATCACTGCAGGGACAGAGACATCACTGTAGGGATAGAGGCATGACTGCAGGGACAGAGACATCACTGCAGGGACAGAGGAAGGGACTGAGACATCAATGTAGGGACAGAGACATCACTGTAGGGACAAAGACATCACTGCAGGGACAGAGACATCACTGTAGGGACAGAGACATCACTGAGACATCTGACAGAGACATCTGCTGCTCGTAGAGACAGAAACAGGCTCACTTAAGCCTACAGTGAATCCACTCAGTTTCGGAGCCTGGAGCTTTGTTTTCCATTACAGTAGTGAATCATGACCCCTGGTGGGCTCCAGGAGAACTGCAGCTGAGGCACAAGAGGTCACTGACAACAATAAAGAGCATGATTATGGTTTCATACATTTGATTTATTTAAGTCTTTATTTCAAACGTGTATTACAAATATAAGAAATTAAAGGAAAAAACAAAATAAACTGAAGAAAATGGGCGTCTGCACCACTCAAGCTGCTCATTGTACCTGTGAGTAAAGGAGGAAGGACAGATTTAATCCAACCCTTTAGTTTAGTTTTGAAAATAAGTTAACCTGTTTTAAATAATCACTTTATCCTTGTTTACATGATGATGTGTTTTTTAAATCACTGTAGAGCCACAAAGACAAAGATCAGACCATAAACTTTATTTTTAGGTTCTTTTTCTTATGTAAACAGCTGGAAGCATAAAGTCACTGTCCAATATATAAGGTACACCCATTCAACTGCTCATTAATCCAGATACTTTATAAGCCTACCACAGGGCAGCAACTCAATGCATTCAGGCATGTAGACATGATCAGGGGACCTGCTGATGTTCAAACTGAGCATCAGGATGGAGCAGAAAGAGTTTGAATGTTGCAGGGCTGTTGGTGCTTCAGAGAATGGTCTGAAAAAGAGAAAATATCCAAAGGCTCATCAAAACTGGACAATGGAGGATTGTTAAAATGTTTGATGAGTCTGGACCACTGAGGAAATACTGACTCATTAAAAACTCTGACGCTGAAAGAAGACAGGCCCTATGAAACACCAAAATGCATAAAATATCTAAAATGAAGAAAAATAATGAGATTGTAAAATTTTTCTGTGTAACTTCTTTTAAATCTTTGTTTCAGTGCCAGTGTTTCCTTTTTTTGATCCTCGTCTCTGTCAGATGTTAGAGATAGTCCACGGTCACAGAGACCTTCTGAGGGGAGATCTTCAGTGGATTTGCTCCTCTGGTGCTGATGAATGGCAACAGTCTCTCACTGAAGGTGTGTGTGAAGGTGTGGATGTGTGTGTTATTTCAGGGTCAGGGAAGGACAGCCGTCCTCTATCCCAGTCCAGACTCACCCTGATCTTCTCTGGACGCCTCTTCACGGGGAGGACAAAAGGTGGATGTGGTGGAGCCATCAGCACCAAACCTTACCCTCCATATTCCAGTCCTGTCTCCCTTCCTCTGGACAGACTCCAACACTCCCAGGCCCCAGTGTTTACTGTCTCCAACCTGGACGTCCCAGCTGTGAGCTCCAAGCTGGAGCCCTCAGAGCCAAGGACAGAGCAATAATAATCAAATCTCTCTGGGTTATCAGGAAGCTGCTTCTCTCCTGGCCTCATGGAGGTCAGATCTTCAGACAGGATGAGGTCTGAATGAGCTGTGTTTGGGTCCAGGATGCCCGGACTGTAGGAGACCATGTCCTTCATGTTGGTCCAGATGTTGAAGCCCAGGTTGCCCACATGTTTGGCCTGGTCTATCCGAGCTCCTGAGGGCAGCTGTGGATCCTCCAGCAGGGGGCGCTGCTGCACTCTCTCCACTGCAGCCTTGTGGTTCTTCAGGAATGAGATGTCTCCAGCCTTCAGCTGGTCCTCAGTGTCTCTGAGTGTTTGTGAAAGAGCTTCTATCTCTCTGCTCAGAGCCTCCATCTGCTCCTTCATCCTCCGGCACTTCTGCTCCTCTTCCTCCCTCAGAGCTCTCAGCTGGGCCTCCTCTTCTTCTAGCAGAAACTGGTGGAGCTTCTTGAACTGCTCCTTGATCTGAGCCTCAGTGTGTTGGGCCTGGACCTCCATGTGTCTCTGAGTTTGATCAGACCTCACTCTGTTCATCTGTGTCATCCTGTCTAAAGTCTTTTGTTTGTCTCCTCTGGAGGAGCAGCATAAACATCATGGTTCCTTCAGGGGACGGAGCTTCTCCAGAGCAGGCTCACATGAGAGAGACAAGACTGAGACCAGAGAGTCTGTTTTTGGACATCATGGACGTGGTGTCTTCCGGGCTAAAGAGGAAAAGGACCATCCAGACTGTTATCAGAGCAAAGGTCAAAAGACAGCATCTGTGATGGTATGGGGGGCTGTTAGTGCCCATGGCATGGGTAACCTGCACATCTGTGAAGACTCCATTAATGCTGAAAGGTACATACAGGTTTAGGAGCAACATGCTGCCATCCATCTTTTTCAGGGACGTCCCTGCTTATTTCAAAGACAATGAAGACACATTCTGCTCGAGTTACAACAGCAGGGACTAGACTGACCTGCTGCAGTCCACACCTGTCTCCACTGAACAGGGACTAGACTGACCTGCTGCAGTCCACACCTGTCTCCACTGAACAGGTGAGGAGCTTTATGAAGACAAACAGAGACCTCAGACTGTTGAGCAGCTGAAGTAGAACACCAGGCAATTGTAAGAGAATTCACCTACAAAGCTTAAACAGTCAGTGTTCTCAGTCACAACACTTATTGAGTGATGTTAAAGGAAAGGTGATGTTGCCCAGAGGTAAACATGTCCCTGTCCCAGCTTTTTTGGAACATAATACAAGGATCAAATTAAAAATGAGTGAATATTTACAATAAAACAACAAACTATCAGTTTGGACATTAAATATCTCATCTTTATCGTGTATTTAGTTGAATATAGGTCAAAAATGATTTGTAAGTCACGTTTCTATGTCCCCACTTCAACTGTAAACGGGGTTTGCAGCAGGGTGTACCTAATTAAGTGACCAGTGAGTGAGCTTACTCTCTGATCCCTGAATCAGCCCTTGTCTGACATTTGGCGGCTCAAAGCCGTGTCCGCAGTGTGAATAGCAGCAGCTCGTCACCCTCTTTCGTCTTTGTTTACAGTCCGCGCATGCGCACTCCCCTGGTTGGCCGCAGCAGTGAACGCTCTTGTCCCGTGACGCTCTCCGTCAGATCAACAGCTGGGCGGAACTCCGTCCGGAAAAGTTGCTTCAGTGACATTTTCCGCCGCAGTGATGGCAGTCTGACTGTAGTTTACTGTGTACGCTGCCCCGCCGTGACATGGACTTTAACGTGAAGAGGTTGGCCGCAGACGCCGGGACCTTCCTGAGCCGAGCCGTGCAGGTAAACGTTCACTGTGCAGCCCGGAGAAGCTAACGCTAGCCGCTAGCTGCTAACCGTTAGTTCTTATGTGGCGTTAGCTGGGGCTGTAGCATCTCTTAAAGTCCTGTGGATTGTTAGCATCCAAAGCCCAGTCTGAATGTGTACTGTAAGGTCTGAGCTCCTCCTGCGGCTGTTCATTCGTCTAAAAAAGCCTCTGGAGCGGGTAAAATACGGCTAATCAAACAGATAACTTATTTCTGACGCTAGCTCGTCCGCCCAGTTTGATAACGTCAGGGAGTGTTGGAATTAACAACACCACATGTTTCAAATTTAATTAGTCTCTGATGTTTATGTGGTCATTGATCGTCAAAGGTCTCAAAGCTTTGAATATGACTTCTAATTTCATTTTAAGATATTTGGACCCACTCTAGTCCATCAAATCCTGTCCCTAAAACTTTAAATCAGAAATGTTCTGAGTGCATTAAACGTGCTCAAGGTTGGCCTGATAACATGGCGGATGTTTGTGATGTTAGGGTTGGAGGTTTTCTGACACTTCAGTCATTTTAAAACCATGAATTGCCAATTATCGGGTGTCTGGGACTCACAGTTTATTATTGTTGTAATAATGAAGTGTTAAAACCAAACCGCAGTAATGAGGATACTCCTGACAGCCCTACCCAAACTTTGGGTCATTTGTAGGGATGTGCTGTCTTGGATTTTTTTTCAGTATCCAGCATTAGGGATGCACGATCCTGGATTTTTACTGATGTCTGAACTTTTTAAAGAAGCCTCCATTTCACTAAAACTGACCTACTCGTTCAGGGGCACAGTTTATGCATGTTAGAATCAGACATGCAGTCAGAAAACATTTTATTCTTTAATAAATCGTATTTTGGACTTTAAAAAGCTGTACTCTCATAGAGCAATTCTGGGGACAGATTTTTGTTTTATTTGACAAAATATTTGTCTTTCACTTACCCAGGGACCCTTTTCTGGTTATCTTTGGGCTTATATCAGCCAGAAAGAGCAAATAATGGTGAATCTGCTTAAAGAGAACGGCCACCTTAACAGATAATGGACTTAAATGTGAAGGAGTTTACAGAAAAGAGAAATTAATGTTTAAACCAAGGCTGCCAAATCCACAGTTTGAAGACAGATGTTAACCATGGTTACTGGTGATGGAGGATGACAACACAAAATTAAAAAATACTTGCTGACCACCCTGAAACACATATCCACTCCCGCCCAGCCCGGGTAACATACTACAGTAACATACTAGGGTAACATACTACTAGGGATGCACGATATCATCAGTATGATATTGATTTCAGCAGATATTGACATTTTTGCTGATATATTGGCAGTAGTATCAGCCAAACACTCAAATGTACCATTATGCTTTGCCTCATCACTCGTGGGTGCATTTAGAAATGAGAGTTCATGTTTTTGGAGTGAAATGTTTTCTTGTTTTTCTTCTTGCAGCTCCTCAGACAGACAGACGGTCCATTTTCAGAAAGTAAAGGCCTGAGGTTCCTGCTGAAAGACAGAAATATCAGTATTGTCATAATGAGTTCAGAAAGATCGGGCTGTAGAGTAGATGAAATAAAGACTCCCTGATGGACTGAGGGATTTTGGGGACACCCTCCATTCAGCTGTCCTGTCAGGAGTCCTGGTCCTCGTGGTTCCCGTGTGTCCCCTCTGTCTCTGACTGATGTCTGATGTCTGTTTCAGTTCACAGAGGAGAAGCTGGGTCAGGCTGAGAAGACAGAGTTAGACGCTCACCTGGAAAACCTTCTGATCAGAGCTGAGAACACCAAACAATGGACGGAGAGGATCATGAAGCAGACAGAAGTCCTGCTCCAACCAAACCCAAGTAAGAACAGACCTTCAGACCAGGAGGACCAGTGTTTGGGTCTGACCTCTGCTGTTGGAATTGAGTTTTTGGGGCAGCGATGGCGAAAGCTCGATCCCCCTAGGTCCAGTGCTTGGATTTGGTGAGAGGCTTGAGGAGGTTGGAGTCGGCGGAGCGGAGATCAGAGACCAATCCACATCAAGCAACGCTGCTACGTATGATGTAGCATTCATAGCGGCTACAAGTAGCGGCTAACGGCTGATAACTGTTGTTAGCTACTTCCTTTCCTTTCCCAAGGATCGAACTCACGATTCCTGGGGCAAGAGGCAGTGACAGTGCAGCTGAGCCACAATGAGCACGGCTAACAACGGCTAACAACAGTTAACAGCCGTTAGCCTTAGTGGCTAACTCTTAGCCGCTAGGGCTAACAGCTAACAACAGTTAGCCGCTACGGCCATTAGCCGTTAGCTTAAACTACCTGAAAACTATTGTTTCACATTAAATTATACCACATAGATGTATCATTTAACACTTATATGTGACACGAACCTCGTCAAAGACAATCCCTACCAAGTTTTCCCAGTAAACTTCTGAGGAGAGCGTATTTCGCCAAGTATTGCTGAGTAACCTTGACAACCATAGACTAATTGGCAGGTCTGTGGAATGATTTCCGCGTTCTCTCCCATTTTCCCAGCAGTGATCCCCGGTCAGGAGAAGAGCAAAAACGTGACTTCTCATAAGACAAGCTTCAAGTGACGTTCTTTCCTTCTCATTTAAAGAATATATTGAGTCAATTTCTGATAAAGAAGTGCAGATATTGAGACCGCTTCAGAAGCCACCATTGTTTTCAAACATGCAGTCACTTCCTGTTGTCGACACAACCGCTGCTCCCGCAGCTCCCTCCTCTCTTCCCTGATTGGGCCGATAAGATTCCAGCTGGAGTGAAGTCTTTGGACAATGGAGGCTGGCAAGACAGATATGCATGATTTCAGATTCAGGCAGGTCCGTCTGCTCTGCAAGACTAGGGTCAAAGATAAGCCCAAGGTTTCTGATTTGCGGAGAGGGGGTGACTGTGCTTGTCGATGGTGAGGGAGAAGTTCTGAGTGGAGGAGAGGAGGGATTTGGGGCTGATGATCATGATTTCAGATTTATTGCAGTTGAGTTTTAGGAAGTTTGAGGTCATCCAGAGTTTTGTTTTAGAGAGGCAGCTGGTGATGGTTGATATGGTTGTGGGGGAGATGGATTTGGTGGAGAGGTAGAGTAAGGTATTGTCGGCGTAGCTGTGGAAGTGAAGTCCATGTTTGCGTATGATGTGTCCAAGGGGAAGCATGTACAGGATGAACAGAAGGGGACCAAGCACTGAACCTTGGGATACTCCATGAGTAGCAGGGATGGTGTGGGATGAGCAGTTGTTGATGGAGATGTAGTGAGATCTGTTGGAGAGGTAGGAGTTGAACCAGGAGAGAGGGCTGAACCAGAGATACCGATGGACTGAAGGCGGTGGAGGAGGATGGAATGGTTGATGGTGTCAGAGGCTGCGGAGAGGTCAAGGAGGATGAGTATGGTGAGGGAACCAGAGTCAGATGCAAGCAGGAGGTCATTTGTGACTTTTATGAGTGCGGTTTCTGAAGCCAGGTTGAAAGGTCTCATAGAGCTGGTTGGAATGGAGGTGTTGTTGAAGTTGTGTGGCGACAGAGCGTTCCAGTATTTTTGACAGAAAGGGGAGGTTGGAAATGGGGCGAAAATTGTCGGGGTCTTCAGGGTCCAATCCGGGTTTTTTAATTATGGGTGTGATGGTGGCAAGTTTGAAAGTAGGGGGTACAGTTCCAGAGGTGGGAGATGAGTTGATGATGTCCAGGATGAGCAGGCTGAGACAGGGAAGGCAGGCTTTGACAAGAGCTGATGGAATAGGGTCCAGGGAGCAGGTGGAAAGGTTGATATTTCTAAAATGTTGTTAAGATCTGATCCAGTAATAGGTGACAGAGAGGTGAGAGTGTTATGTGGTACGGCAGAGGAGGAAGGTGGTGGGTCGAGACAGGAGGTTGTGGAAAGTTCTTGGTGGATCTTGTCAATTTTTGGTTTGAAGAAGCTAATGAAGTTATTGCATTTTTCGTTGGTGAATGATTGTGAGATGTTGTCGATCGGTTTGATGAGCTTGTTGATGGTGGAGAACAGAGTACGAGGGTTGGATGAGCCAGAATGAATAATGCCAGAGTCGAATGATGTGCGGGTGGATGTGAGAGCGGATCTGTAGAGGTGAATATGGTCTTTGTATGCTTGTAAATGTACCGTGAGTCCAGTTTTTTTGTATAGCCGTTCCAATTGTGTGCATTGCTTTTTGAGTCTGTGAAGTTCAGGTGTGTACCAGGGGGCAGCGCGGGTGAATGAGACGATGAAGTTTTTGGCAGGTGCTAGTTGATTGAGGCTGGCGGTGAGTATGTTGTTGTAGTGTGTTACCAGGTCAGCAGTGGTTGGGTTGTCAGGGATATTGGATAAGGCGATGGTGTGGGATATGTGGTTGATGAAGTTGGTGGGGCAGAGAGATTTTGGATTTTGGAAGGAGATGGTTCATGTTTGTTTGGGGTGGGGACAGGGGACATTGATGTGAAGTGTTATGGCAAGGTGGTCTGATATGGTGAGGTCTATGTGTGAGAGGATGTCAATGTCCAGTCCAGAGGAGCATACCAGGTCGAGAATATGTCCGCATTGTGTGGGGAAGTTGACATGTTGGGTGAAGCTAAAACTGTGTCGAATGTCCAGAAAGTCAGTAGCAACCTTGCAGTTGGAGAAGTCCGGGTGCAGATTGAAGTCACCTAAAAGTAAGATGGAGGATGAAGTGGTGCACAGTTGAGTGATGAATTCTGAGAGATCTGACAGGAAAGAAGGGTTGGGTTTGGGAGGGTGGTAAAAATAAATAGAAATATTCGTAAATATAAATAAATGTAAATATATAGAGATGTTCATAAATATAAGTAATTAAAAAAATATATATTTATAAATTTAAATAAATATAAATATTCATAAATACAAATGATTATAAATAAATATAAATATTCATAAATAGAAATAAATAAATATATATCTATGTATATATATGTTCATAAATATAAATAATTTTTAAAAATATTAATATTTATAGATTTAAATAAATATAAATATTCATAAAAATTCACAAATACAAATGATTATAAATAAATATAAATATTCATAAATACAAATAAATATATTTAGGGTTATGTATGTGTATATATATATATATATCTGTATACATATATATATATATATATATATATATATATATATATATATATATATATATATATATATATATATATATATGTATACATATATATTTATATATATATATGTATATATGTATACATATATATTTATATATATATATGTATACATATATATTTATATATATATATATCTGTATATATATATGTTTATATATTTATATATATATCTGTGTGTTTATAAATATAAATTATTTTAAAAAATATTAATATTTATAAATTTAAATAAATATAAATATTCATAAGTATAAATGGTTGTAAATAAATATAAATATTCATAAATATAAATCCCTGCAGTATTGATGAATGGAAGAGGATTAGGAGGTGCAGCCCGTGGTGCACTGACCTGATCATCCACCTCCATCAGTGCTCCAGCCTCCACACTGCCGAGGCCATGAAGATGTCTGACATTAACTAATGATGAAGATGAACCTGAGAGGTCCACCTGACGTGTCCGTGTGAAGGTGTGAAGCAGAGGAGGAGTTCAGGAGCTGCTTCAGCACCAGCTGATCACAGCAGGAGAAGCTCCATGGTCTATCTTCATCATCACTGACGTCAGCTCCAGAAACAAACACCGTCCTCTTTCTCCTCCACTCCAGAGCTCACTTTGACCTTCAGCAGGTCCTCCTGACCATGTCTGCATGCCTAAATGCATTAAGTGGCTGCCATGTGATTGGTTGGTTACCTGCTTGAGCAGTAACATGAGGTGGCTGTTGAGTGTCTGTTCTGTCATTGACTGGTTTGACTGTCAGGTTTGTGTACAGGCGCTCCGCTCTCACAGCAGGAGGTCTGGCCCGACGCTGGAGCCCCGTCAGGAGGGTCAGATGACCTCCATGAACATCTGGAGCTCTTCTCCATCCACCTGGTGTGTGAAGCCTCTGGGCTACAGCCTGATGTTCCTCAGCCTGATGTTCCACATGTTAGAGTGGTTTCCTTCTGCTCCATGTGGACCTCAGTCCAGAGACGCTGCCTCTGATTGTCCTCATGTGACGAGCAAACATCAGACTAATGAAGTTAGCGTGACTGTTCTGAGCTTCTCCTCCCTGAGGTCTCATGACTGCAACTGAATGCTCTGCTGTCTTTGATCTGCAGATGTCCGCTTGGAGGAGTTTGTGTACGAGAAGCTGGAGAAGAAAGCCCCCACGCGCATGAACAACCACGAGCTGCTGGGACAGTCCATGATCGAGTCCGGGAACGAATTTGGACCAGGGGCGGCCTACGGTGAGTGACCCTCTGCTGCACAGGGGAACGTCCCCCAGGTGCCAGTGCTAAAATATCAGTGTGAGGAGCATGATCCTGATTCCTGGAGAACCCTGATCCTGGAGAACCCTGATCCTGAAGAACCCTGATCCTGAAAAACCCTGATCCTGGGGAACCCTGATCCTGCAGAGTGCAGAGAAGATGTCCCGCCTCACTCCCACTGT
Source organism: Cetoscarus ocellatus (assembly GCA_037902135.1). NCBI lineage: Eukaryota > Metazoa > Chordata > Actinopteri > Labriformes > Labridae > Cetoscarus > Cetoscarus ocellatus. The sequence goes on along the minus strand of JBAMNC010001973.1, from coordinate 247,868 downwards.
CCTTTCAAAATAAGAGCATGGCTCCAAAATAAAAGCCCCTCTCTGTGTTTGTGCTCACAGGAAACGCTCTGATCAAATGTGGGGAGACGCAGAAGCAGATTGGGGGGGCTGAGCGAGAGTTGATCCAGAGCGCTGCCATCAACTTTCTGACGCCCTTCAGGAACTTCCTGGAGGGGGACTTCAAAACCATCCAGGTGAGTCAGACGGTCCCTCCCATCATTTTCACTTTTAACCAAGTTAACCTTTGACCTGGAGCGGGTTCTGCCTTACACTGCTGCTCACATTAGGACTAAGGATAGACTGTCTCCTCTCAGAATGTCCCCCTTCAGACTGTCCTGTATCAGACTGTCCTGTATCAGAATGTCCTTCTTCAGAATGTCCTGTATCAGACTGTCCTGTATCAGAATGTCCTTCTTCAGAATGTCCCCCTTCAGACTGTCTTGTATCAGACTGTCCTGTATCAGAATGTCCTTCTTCAGAATGTCCCCCTTCAGACTGTCCTGTATCAGACTGTCCTGTATCAGAATGTCCCCCTTCAGAATGTCCTTCTTCAGAATGTCCCCCTTCAGACTGTCCTGTATCAGACTGTCCTGTATCAGAATGTCCTTCTTCAGAATGTCCCCCTTCAGACTGTCCTGTATCAGACTGTCCTGTATCAGAATGTCCCCCTTCAGACTGTCCCCCTTCAGACTGTCTCATATCAGAATGCCCCCCTTCAGAATGTCCCGTATCAGACTGTCCCGTATCAGACTGTCCCGTATCAGAATGTCCCCCTTCAGAATGTCCCCCTTCAGAATGTCCTGTATACTGAAAGACTGAAAATCCACTAGCATAAACCAGACTACAGCCCTGTGTCCAAGACCGAACTTGATAGATAGATAAAAACGATTAATAAAGATACACTTTATTGCCAAAAGTATTTGCTCACCTGCCTTGACTCCATATGACCTTAAGTGACATCCCATTCCTAATCCATAGGGTTCAATATGACATCGGTCCACCCTTTGCAGCTATAACAGCTTCAACTCTTCTGGGAAGGCTGTCCACAAGGTTTAGGAGTGTGTTTATGGGAATTTTTGACCATTCTTCCAGAAGCGCATTTGTGAGGTCACACACTGATGTTGGACGAGAAGGCCTGGCTCTCAGTCTCCGCTCTAATTCATCCCAAAGGTGTTCTATCGGGTTGAGGTCAGGACTCTGTGCAGGCCAGTCAAGTTCATCCACACCAGACTCTGTCATCCATGTCTTTATGGACCTTGCTTTGTACACTGGTGCACAGTCATGTTGGAAGAGGAAGGGGCCAGCTCCAAACTGTTCCCACAAAGTTGGGAGCATGGAATTGTCCAAAATGTCTTGGTGTGCTGAAGCATTCAGATTTCCTTTGACTGGAACTAAGGGGCCAAGCCCAGCTCCTGAAAAACAACCCCACACCATAATCCCCCCTCCACCAAACTTTACACTTGGCACAATGCAGTCCCACAAGTATCATTCTCCTGGCAACTGCCAAACCCAGACTCATCCATCAGATTGCCAGATGTAGAAGCTCGATTCATCACTCCAGAGATTGGTCTCTCCACTGCTCTAGAGTCCAGTGGCGGCGTGCTTTACACCACTGCATCCGACGCTTTGCATTGCACTTGGTGATGTATGGCTTGGATGCAGCTGCTCGGCCATGGAAACCCATTCCATGAAGCTCTCTGCGCACTGTTCTTGAGCTAATCTGAAGGCCACATGAAGTTTGGAGGTCTTTAGCGATTGACTCTGCAGAAAGTTGGCGACCTCTTTGCACTATGTGCCTCAGCATCCGCTGACCCCGCTCCGTCAGTTTACGTGGCCTACCACTTCGTGGCTGAGTTGCTGTCGTTCCCAAACACTTCCACATTCTTATAATACAGCTGACAGCTGACTGTGGAATATTTAGGAGCGAGGAAATTTCACGACTGGATTTGTTGCACAGGTGGCATCCTATCACAGCTCCACGCTGGAATTCACTGAGCTCCTGAGAGCGACCCATTCTTTCACAAATGTTTGTAAAAGCAGTCTGCATGCCTAGGTGCTCGATTTTATACAACTGTGGCCATAGAAGTGATTGGAACACCTGATTCTGATTATTTGGATGGGTGAGCGAATACTTTTGGCAATATAGTGTGGATAGATAGATGAATGAATAATAAACAAAAATGGTTAATGTAGAAAGCTAGATGAATGAATGAATAAATAAAAAATGATTAATATAGGTAGATAGATGAATACTTTTTTTAAACAATTTTTTTTATTAAAGTTTTTTACATTTAAGAAAAGCGTACAAAGAAACAATAACCACAGCAGTAGCAATAATGTATAAATGTACTATAAAACAAAACTATCAACAGATCAAAAAAAGAGGAAAATAAGTAAAAAATAAAAATTAATATTAAAAAATACAAATACAAATAAAACAGTAGTAACAGAAGTAAATAAAACAAACAACTGAGATAGCAGCAGCAGTGCTAACTTGAAGACCTCAAGTTATAACAACATTCTCATCCTCCAAAAATTCCAAAAAAGGTTTTCATACTTTAACAAACTCTTTTCTTTTCCCTCTAACGAGATATGTTAGTCTTTCCAATGCAAGGTATGTTGCAGTCTCCTTCAACCATTACTTCACAGAGGGCAATTGTATATTTTTCCAAAAAAGAGCGATCAATCTCCTAGGTTGTTGAAGCCCAAAAGCAATTAATACTGACTGTTTAGAATTGACGACCAAATTTTCAGGGTATAAATCCAGGACACAGAGTTTGTCCTCCGGGGAAACATTCTTACCCACCACCTGGGAGATGGTCCACATCACAGTCTGCCTCAGTGATTGTACTTTTGAGCGTTGGCAAACACAATGGAACAATGTTCCTTTTCCCTCTAAACACTTACAACAAATATCTGGAATATTAGGACAGATTTTATTCAGTTTTACTGGGGTGATATATGTTCGCATTAGCCATTTATATTGGAGGAATTTCAATCTTGTTTTAATTGTATTTTGCTGTGCCTTTAAGCATGCCACTTCCCAGTCTTCTTCAGGTATACCCTCTCCAATATCAGCTTTCCTTGCTTCTAATCTGTCCTTGGATGATTCCTTTTCAAGATAGATGAAATTTTTTTTTTTTTTTTAACTTTTTTTGACCATTTTATTTATTTCAGACTTTTTTGTTCGTACTGTGTTGCTTATTGATTAGTGATTAGGTAATACACTGATGAAAAAATGGGGTTGGACAAGATACACTTAGCTTCTTCCTACTCCATTCGAACATCCAACAGCATTAATATTTAAAGAAATTCTGTAAATAATGTTTTCATTTTTTTTGTTTTTGTTTGTTTGTTTTTTAACTTTAATATTTTATTATTCCTTTGTTCAAAATAACTATTATCCAATCCAATCCAATCCAAATAAACAAACAAACTGATTAATAAAGATGATCCCCAACGACGGACCCCGCTCATTTCCGCCCCTTCCCAAAGCCAAAAAGCTAGGGGAAACACTGGAGGCTCCATATCATCAGGTGTTATTATGCTGATTAAATGTTTTTATGCTCTGTGGTCAGAAAGAGAGAAAGCTCCTGCAGGTCAAGCGTTTGGACCTGGATGCTGCTAAGACTCGTCTGAAGAAGGCCAGGATGGCGGATGCCAGAGCGGCGGTGAGTTCATGGACACATTCAACAGTCGTGTTTGTCTGTTTGTCACGGCTCTGATTAATAAAGAGTGTTTTTCCCGTAAGCGGGGCTGACTTCCTGTCAGGCTGTCCGACACTTCCTGCTGTCCGTCATAACTCTCACACTCTGGTGCTGCACGTCATGGCGCTGAGCGACGCGGTCACATGATCAGACCGTCTCACTTCCCTGTTCTGGAGAGTTCTTTGTTCTGTGGTTGCTTCTTTAATTTCTTCTGGAGGTTTATTTCTGTCATTTCTCTGAGACCCAGTTCCTGTGAAACTAAACTGATCTTTAATTGGTACGTTTGTTTTTACAAACTGCAGTTCCATTGAAGCTGGGACGCCACACTCTTAAAACAGACTGTGATGATTTCTAATCCTCTTCAGCTTCGCTCAGAACAGAGCAGACTATGATGGTTTAATGCAGATATTCACTCTTTATCAATCTGATGCTGCAGCACCTTCACAGAAGCTGGGACAGGGTACCACACATCATGAAATAACTGCTTTGCTGGTCCCCCCCTGCATGACCCCCCCCCCGGATAGCCTGTGTTGTGTGTCTCTCTGCAGTCGTAGCTCTAACTGTTTCTGTGTCACTGTCTTTCAAACTCAAAGCAGCAGATGTGAGCAGGAAGTGACCGAGGTGAGTGAGTGTTACGGCGGCCATGTTGAAGCTCTGACCCTCCTGCTCTGTGGACACACAGACGATAGAGACCAGCCTGAGTTCGTCTCACGTCTGTCTCAGTCCAACACATTTTATTCACATCAGCTGCTCCTGTGTGGAAATGCTGAGCTGTTGGAAAATAACCTGAAACATCTCCAGATAGTTTCTGAGGGTCATGGTCTGAGAACCTGTCCAGACCGGATCAGACTTAAAGAGCTGGACCTGCTCTGTCCCAGCCTCAGCCCAGACTCTGAGGGGACACTGTCCTGCAGCTCTGTCCCTGAGTGTGAGGATGAAGTGTGTCCCTCACAAACATTGTCCTCTGGACCCTCTGTCCTCTGGTCCTTCTGTCCTCCTGGTCCCTCTGTCCTCTGGTCCTTCTTTCCTCCTGGTCCCTCTGTCCTCTAGTGCCTCTGTCCTCCTGGTCCTTCTGTCCTCCTTGTCCCTCTGTCCTCCCGGTCCCTCTGTCCTCTGGTCCTTCTGTCCTCTGGTCCTTCTGTCCTCTGGACCCTCTGTCCTCTGGTCCCTGTGTCCTCTGGTCCCTTTGTCCTCCTGGTCCAGCTCTGAGCAGACAGTCCAGAGTGTTTCTCTTCAGAGGAGACTTCAGGTCCTCTGGTCCTGTGGTGGACAGACGGTGGACGGTCTGATGCTCCTGAGGTGTGATGGAGCAGTTCTGGAGTTTTGGGGTGGTGTCCTGCTCCAGGACACTCTGTCAGAGCCCAGGAAGTGAGCTGGCACCTCTTCAGCTATCAAACCAACTTCCAAACATGGTTCAGTCGGGAGTTGAACCCTGAACCAAGGTCCCCTGGACTGAGCTATTGCTGGCCTTTGACCTTTGACCTTTCAGTGGTGCTCCAGACCACCATGTGAGGAGGTCAGACCCCCCTGTTTGCACCTGAAGCCTCTGAACCTGCACAGGTTCCTGTGAGGTCCTTCAGCTGAGTTGCATCATCATGTCTGCTCTCCTCACCTGAGCAGTGTGTGCACTGTGTGATGAAGTCTCTGTTCACCTGTGTCTCTGTTCACCTGTGTGATGAAGTCTCTGTTCACCTGTGTGATGAAGTCTCTGTTCACCTGTGTCTCTGTTCACCTGTGTGATGAAGTCTCTGTTCACCTGTGTCTCTGTTCACCTGTGTGATGAAGTCTCTGTTCACCTGTGTCTCTGTTCACCTGTGTGATGAAGTCTCTGTTCACCTGTTCTCTGAGCTGATAAACTTTCTCCTGTGGTCAGGCGGAGCAGGAGCTGAGGATGACCCAGAGCGAGTTCGACCGTCAGGCAGAGATCACCAGGCTGCTGCTGGAGGGGGTCAGCAGCACACATGTATGTAAACCAGGACACGCATGTTTCATCTGTTTGTGATCACATATCAGAATGAGGACAAACACACAAACACCTTCACCTTTCACCTTGTGAAGTGGCCATGATGGGGGACGTACCTCCTAAATCCTGCCACAGAATTCTGACCCTGCTGGGCACCCGTACCAGGATCTGACCCCAGCCCAAGGCTTCTCTCCAGCATGTCATTCCCCGCTCTCTGTCCCAGCCACCTTTGCCCTTTTCACACTGCGTCTGCGCTGACGTCCCGCTGTCATCGCTCATTAAGAGTTTCATTCACCCCCCCGCGGTGTGGGCCTGGCGTCCTCAGTCACTTCGTTCACAATGGTTAAAGTGGGAGGGCACCTGTGGGACCTGTGGAAGGAGTGACAGGGAACGCTATCAAAACCAGGACGTGGGGGGGGGGGGGGACTGGACCGGACCTCAGGGTGTCTTCAGACTCGGCTGATTCTGCTTCTGTCCTCAGGCTCATCACCTCCGCTGTCTGAACGACTTCGTGGAGGCTCAGACCACCTACTACGCTCAGTGTTATCAGTACATGGTGGACCTGCAGAAGCAGCTGGGCAGGTAAGACTGGGTCAGGACCGTCCTCACAGACCTGATCATCATCACTCTGAACTGTCTGTCTGTTAGCAACAGTTTAGTAAGTGAAAGCATTCTGTGGTGATCCGATAAGCTCCATCAGTGAACGATGGTTTCTGCTCAGTAACTGTCTGACTGATGACATCAGCATGACTCTGAGTGCTGGTGTGTGTTTTCAGGGTCATGAATCATGTTATGATGGTGACTTTGTCATGAACTATTGCTTATCGATGTAACAGCAGTATGTGAGCTACCTTGGCCGAGGTGTTGTTGCACCGTTGGCATTTATCAGAGGTAGAGTATGTTTGTGTTCTTAGAGTCACTCATGACACCTCAGAGCACCTACAGCTTCATCTGCATTATCTTCATGACTGTACGTTCACTTTAAACTTGATTAATTTCTTAACTCTGCTGTACTAAACTGTCACACAGAAACAGCTGGTCTGATTCCTGCATATACACCTGTGTTAGATCTATGCAGCACCTACACCTTATCTACATGTACCTACACCATATCTACAGCAACCCTACACCATATCTCTGACAGCAGGTCTTGTTTGAATGGGAGCCCCCTGGTGGCCATATTCCTGTAGTGCATGTGTCTGTGGAGGTTCTGATGATGGTTTAGGGCTGAATCCAGAGAGGAGAGCTGCTCTGGTGTTTCTGTAGGCAGGTCTGCTCTCAGCTCTTCCTCCCTCTTCCTCCAGCTTCCCGTCCTCCTTCTCCAACAACAACCAGTCGTCGGTGTCGGGCGGAGCCAGCATCTCCGTCCCCACCATCCCCGTGTCGGCGTCTCTGCCCAGCGTCTCCGCCGGTCGCAGCTCCGCGGGAACGTCTGGAGGATTCAACGAGTTGAGGAGCTCCAACGGCAGCCGCAAAGCTCGAGTCCTGTACGACTACGACGCCGCCAGCAGCAGCGAGCTGTCCCTGCTCGCCGATGAGGTCAGAGTTACAGTTGGAGTGTGTGAATGTCTGAGTCCGTGTCTTTAAATTTACGGGAGTGATTTTGAAATTAAGCTGAGAGCATAATGATAAAAATGACCCTGGCACAGGAGGGCGGAGCCTCTGAGCAGCACAGAGATGGTCTCAGGTTTGAATCCAGTAAACTCAGAGGTTAGAGACTTTGGACGGGGGTCAGTGGACAGTTTGGTGAGCTTCGCTCCACATTTGAGCTTCTTGTGATAAAACCGTGAATATTTCTGCTCCAGTGAACCAACCAACAGCAGGAGGACGAGTCTGGCCTCATTCTGAGGTGTACTTTATTTTTCTAGGGCAGAATTTGTGGTCAGGACGGCGAATCGATCTGAGGAGTTTTCTGTGATCGTTAGGCTGAGCTGTGCTCCGAGTGATGATGTCATCACTGTTCCATATATGGGCGTCCCATTGACGACCATGCAGAGCAAAGGTCAGCCTGGACTCAGAGATTACTGAGAGACCGTCTCAGGTGTCTCAGAGATGAGTCCTACATGGACAGCTGAGATCTTTGTGGACGTTTAGAAGCTAAAATGAAGTCTGAAGGAGGAGGTCTGACAAAGGGACGTGGCTCAGAAGACCAGAGTTTTAGGTCCCTCTGGAGACCCTCCGCTCATTTCTGTGGGAGATTCTGACTTTTTTGGTCAGTGGTGTCGTCATGGGAACGCTTTCCCTCACCATAAATCAGGAGTGTCCAACTCGATCACAGAGGGGGCCAAAATATAAGGTACAAGGTCAGCCTTTCCCGAGCAGTTCAGAGCTGACGATGTTTTCATCAGAAAACTTGATTAAACCTGCTCAGTGTTTACGGCCTGAAGTCATGATGTGTGTGGAGAGCACCGAGCACGTCCTCCGTGTTTGCCACATGGACGGGACAAAGCCAATCAGGGACCGATGAGGGGAGGAGCTGGACAGGAATCACAGCCGCCAAGCTGACGGCGAACCTGATTCAGCTCCACCTCCTCCAGACGCTGTGGTTGGCGTGAGGGTGTCTGTACGTCCTCCTGTGGCTCTGTCCATCGTCAGGTCTCCCTCAGAAACCTTCAGGTGTGTCCTGGTCTTTTGTTTGAGGAATGTGGTGAGGAGCTGTGCTTCACCCTGAGAGTTAAAGAAAGATTAACTTAACCTTTGACCCTTGTCTGTGTGTTCAGGTGATCACAGTGAGCAGCGTCCCAGGCATGGACTCTGACTGGCTGATGGGAGAGAGAGGAAACCAGAAAGGAAAGGTGCCCATCACTTACCTGGAGCTGCTCAACTGAAAATCTATACCCCCCAACCCCCCCCACCCCCTCATGACCTCTGTGACCCTGTAGTCTGTGCTGTTTGAGGCCTGGTCCATACGGCAGAGTATGGACCAGGCCTTGTAACCTGGAGCTGGACTGGTGGGACACCAGGTGACCCCCATCTCAATTATCCGCCCCCGACATTTCTAAACCTGCCTCATCTGCGTCTGATATGACCCGCCTCCTGAAAAATCTCACATGGTGCACCTGTGAGTGGATGTTTGTCTGCAGCAGACTCAGAGGAGTGTTCGGGCCGGGCAGGAGACCAGATACTGAAGATCTGTCCTTAAATATCCAAAGGGTCAAGACTTCAGTGACAAAGCCACACCGTCAGTGAATTCAGAATAATCTCCAGATTTCAAGTCAAAGAGTTCATCGAACTATCAGAACTGAATAATTAGTGAAAAAGACTCAAATCTTGATCAGCATGATGAAGTCAAGTCTAATTTTAGATCTGAAGCTCAGGCACGGATTAGGAAGCTTTGCTCTGCTCCTCCTGTCTCCGTGCAGATATTTTAACGTTCTTCCTCCTCTCCATCAGCCTCCTCATCATCTTATGTCTTCTTCTCTGACCTCTGACCTCTGCCCTCATTGGTGTAGCTCGTTGTCCTCTAAGACATTTTGACCCCTCCCTGGACATCCTGACCTCTGTCCTCTGTCTGTCTGTAGATTTGATGTTTTGAGGTGGAGGATCAGGTTTTTGTTTTCTGTGGATCCAGGATGTGAAGACAGCTGATGTGAGGAGGGCTCCTGGGCCCTTCAGGTGTCCTCAGATTAAACTTTGACTCCACACGTCCCCATCCCTGAGATCTTTTAACGAGCTTTTAAATTGAAAATTCACCTTTGTTGTTTTGACCTTCCTCATGACCTCTGCGTCACCGTTGAAGATTTTTACAGTTTCTCAACACGCTGACTTTTCTGTGATGTTGGTGGTTTGACTTTGTCCCTGAATGGTCTTTGAGGACGTCCTCAGGCGTTTGCCCTGCCGCCCCAAACACTCCTCTGTGGATCGTTTTATTTCAGAGGTGATGACCTAAAGGTCCGCCCTCTGTTTTATCTCAAGTTTGATTATTTGGAGCTTTGTGTGAGCTCTGCCTCGCGGGCCTTTATCCAGGATGAATTTATCGATCAGTCCATAAGTGCCTCTGAAGCTCTGCAGCAGTATTAAGACGGCTGATCAGAACCAGAGGACTGTGGTATCTACAGGAAAAATTAAAGGAGTGTTTTTTTATGAATTCTCTGTTTTTATATCTGTTTTTGCAGAAGAAGAAGAAAAGCCTTGAAGTGGAACAGTTTACTTTAATAAATCATCTCTGCACCTCCTGCATAAACGCGCTTTTCAGCTCCATAAATACAAAGTTTGTCACATTCTGGGAGAAAATGTCTGGTTTCATGGCTGCTTTTTCTTTTGTGTGTAACTGAAGCAAAAATGTAAAATAAGTAAACAACATGATGCATTAAAATAAGAACAAAAACGCACCGATGTGAGATCTGTTTTATTCTGGAAGGAGCCCTGTGATCCCTGAAACAGCCACCAGAGGGCAGAATATACAGCACGGCTGCCTGAACTCCTGTGGCAAAGATTCAACAAGGCCCCATAGCCCAGAGAACTGCTGCTCACTGGATATTTTCTCTACTCTGGCCATTCTCTGTAAACCTTAGAAGATCACCTTAGATCAGCATCACCCGTCCTGGTGCTCAGTTTGAGCTTCAGCTGGTCAGATAGACATTGCGTGCCTGAATGGACTGAGTTGCTGTCATGTCATTGGCTGATCAGAAATTTTGAACATCAAACAGTTAAATCAATCCAGAGTCAAATTATAATTAATTTTCTCTCAAGACAGCAAGCAGAGCAGAGTCGAAGCCACTCTTCATTTTATAGACACATGTTTACATATAGACATAAATAAATGGGTGTGCCTAATTTATTGGCCCTGATTGTACAGGGGCCACATGTTTATATAGACTATTGGGGCAGCAAACTGCGTCCTAGGGACCACCTGTGCCTGCAGGTAAACTCGAGATGGTAAATTAAATATGGCAAGTTTTAATGACTGAAGTGTGGGCTTGGCTTAAAAATTGAGAGACTGGACCAACAGCGTCAGTGAGACCCACAGCCTGTGGCTAACGGGTTCACTCAGACCCTCAGACTGTAGAGTATGTCCTGAAGTGTTCTGAAGTACAGTTATGTTCATAATATTAGCAGTGTGTTTAAATAGGTGAGTAAACCTCAAAATTCTTCAAATAAATTTTATTTTAATGCACACAAATGCATTGGGGACACTGCACATTCTATTTCAAAGCAAGAAAATGGAAAAAAGTAATTGAATTTGATAATATTTTACAGAAAGTCAAGAAATATAATGTTAAAAAAAACAGCAGTGTTGACATCTTTATTTACAAACTCAAAAATGTAGTGTATAAACTAAGAATTTCTTGATGATTCAACTTTCCTGAGAATCATAAACTAATATTTAGTTGCATAACCACGGTTTCTGATAACTGCTTCACATCTGTGGTGCATGGAGCCTACCAACTTCTGGCACCGGTCAACAGGTATTGAAGCCCAGGACAATTGTACTACGTTCCACAATTGCTCTGCATTTCTTGGTTTTTCCTCATGAACAGCATTTTTTATGTCAGCCCACAAGTTTTCTATGGGATTAAGGTCCGGGGATTGTGCTGGCCACTCCATTACTTGAATTTTGTTTGTCTGGAACCATGATTTTGCTCGCTTGCTGGTGTGTTTGGTGTCATTGTCTTGTTGAAACACCCATTTCAAGGGCATTTCCTCTTCAGCATACGGCAGCATGACTTCTTCCAGTATTCTGATGTACTCAAACTGATCCATGATCCCTGGTATGCCATAAATAGGACCAACACCATAGTACGAGAAGCATCCCCATATCATGATGCTTGCACCACCATGCTTCACTGTCTTCACTGTGTACTGTGGCTTGAATTCAGTGTTTTCAGGTCGTCTGACAAACTGTCTGTGGCCCTTAGACCCAAAAAGAACAATCTTACTCTCATCAGTCCTCAAAATATTGTGCCATTTCTTTTTAGGCCAGTCAATGTGTTCTTTGGCATTATAACCACGAAGTTGAAATTATTACAAAAACAGTGATTTATCTTGCTAGTGATGTGGGACTGCTATTAGTTTGAACACAGCTGTACATCATGCTCTGATCCTTTAAACTCGGACGCCTGAAGTTTGCGGCGTGGAGTAGTTTACTCTTGTTTTGTTTCCAAACATGAAGACCACTGACAGCTCAGTCTGAGCTCCGTCTGAAGGGGGGTACTGGGCTGACCAGGGCTCCCTGAAATCTGATTGGCTGTCCCTGGCTGTGACAGGCGAGCATTACTGAGGTGTACCGGTTGTTTCTGTAGTTTCAATCTGTGGTCCCTGAGGCCCCCGATGAAGACTGGACCTCCTGAATTAAAGTTTCTTAATGTGGTCTCATCGATCTGGTTCTTCAGAGCCCCAAAGATGAAACACATTTCCAAACGCCTCGTGGCGGTGGAGGCCGCGGCGTTACAGCAGCAGCTTCCTCTCAGCGTGTTTGTGGTGCACGCCTTGGCGATGGGTGTGTGCTGATATCTGTGAATGCGGTCGTCAGCACAGGAAGTTTCTCATGAGGCTGTTTGCGACACTCACTTCCTCTTAACCCTTCGAGCTCTGACGACAGCAAAGAGGTGATGCTCGCCCGCCATGACCCTGCCTCTGGACAGGAAGTGCTGCGGTCTGATGGCAAACGTGTGACTGTGGCTGCAGGGCACATGTGGAGGCCACGGGTGGGAACCAAGACCAAGACCCTGCCTCAGGGGACTGAGGGTCAGAAAGAACCAGCAGAATATTAAAAACTGATCATCTGCTCAGTGGTGAAGTCAAAACTATAATTTAAAATAATGATATTTAAATAATAATAATGAGCTTTAATATGATCGAGTCTGTATGTGAAACATTTAATGATCATAGAAAACAGAAATAAATATATTTAAATAATAATAATAATAATAATGAGCCTTAATATGGTCTCTGGAGACGTCTCCTAACTCCGGCCGTCTCATCGCTGACTCGTCAGATCCGAGTCCTCGTGGTCGGGGACTCGGTTTCTTCCTCAAATTAAATTTTCTTCCGTTCAGTTCTTTCTCAACTCTTGCTCAACTCACTCACACTTCTGTCCACAGCAGCGTTTTTATTTCTGACTCATTTGTCCTCCAGACCTTCAGAGTCCTGGAGCCTCAGTCTGAGGACTGGCCTTTGCTTAGACCTGGTGGTTTAACGCTCTGAAAACCATGAAGGACTGGTCTGTGAGACCCCCCCATGTTGGTTTTTGGGGCTCAGACCAGAGTCCGTCAGTCCTGTGTCTCCTCTCTCTGTTCAGGAGGCGTCGGCTGATCTGAATATTCACGCCTCAGGTCTCAGCGGCGCCTCACTCTGTTTCTCTTTTCTGTTCCAACCACTGTGACCCCGAGCATCACCACAGCGGTATTCTGGTTACCGTCTGGTTAGGCCTCGGCGCTCTGCACCACTGCACCACCGTCTCCTAGCCCTCAGGCTCCTGCGGCACCCACAAGCACCCACAGGCTGACACTCTGATGCAGGTTTTCCCAACACCTCAGGGGAGCTGCAGGACCAGAGGATCCAGGCTCACCTCAGTCCAGGGATCCAGGTTTACCAAGGATCCAGGTTTACCTTAGTCCAAGGATCCAGGTTTACTTGGGATCCAGGTTTACCTCTGTTCAGGGATCCAGGTTTACCAAGGATCCAGGTTTTACACAGTCTCAGACATGATGGCTCCTCCTAAACTGTCTAGACCTCTCATTTAGACCAGGTTTGGCAGCTGAGGGGGTTACAGAGGTTCTTCTGGACTCTGAGGGCCCAGTTTATCTACAACCCCATCATGTGATCAGGTTTTGTGGGGGGTTTCTGTGTTCTAGTCAATCTTATGTCCCATAAATCAAAGTTGTCAGAAAAACAACCACTCACTTAAAACTGCATTTTTATCAGTGCAGTCTGAAGTAACTCCTGTCACGGCTGTGGAGAATGTTGTAATCCCCCCCCCCCCCCCCAACAAACACACACACACGTACACACTCACAGCTGGGCAGTTACTGCACAACTGAGCAAAACAGGAAACTACAAACTTCCTCTGCTGCTTAAAGATACAGCTGCACAACAACACACACACAAGAGCAACACAACCACAACACATAAAACAACAACACAACAACAACCTAGCACAATAACACACAACGTGCACACACAACAACATAACCAGCAAAACAACACACACAACAACAAAATACACACAAAAACAACACAACAACAAACAGCACAACACACACAATAACAACACAACAACAACCAGCAAAAGACACAACAAAACAACACACAACACACATGACAACATCAACAACCAGCACAGCACACAACACAAAACACACACAACATCAATAACCAGCACAACAACAATAAGAAGACACAACATACAAAAATACACATCAACAACACACAACATATCTGCCTCTGCCCCTTTCTGTTTGCTCCTGTACTCGTCTCTGGCTCTGGTCTTGTAGGTGGTCTGGGATCCTTGGTGGAGACTGCCTGCTGCTGTGGAGTCATGAAGCCTTAATAACTACAATTACAGACATAACACATATTTGGCCATCTCATTCCAGTTCATAATCATTATAGCTGTTAATGTTGATATTAACATGATCTTTCTATCCATGGTTGATACATCTATAGTAACTATCTCTAGCTCCACATGGACATGAGATCCCTCTTGAAAATGAGGTGTCACATCTCAAGAGGTCTACCATTAATACATTTATACTTAACGGAGACAAATATGGTAGGGATGCACTTGTGGTCTGGGCACCCATGAGTTCGTCACTACCATAAATTCTTATTTTCAGTAAGACTTTTATTGATTATACTTCTATAAAATTATCACCACAACCACACAGACATGAGGACCCTCCTCTAATAAATTTGTTTCCAGCAGAAACAAATTTGACGACGACAGGTCTATGATTGGTCCATTGATCTGTCACTAGCTTTAGTTCTTACTTAAGTCCACTTGTCTCCACTTACCTCCCTCCCAGCATTGTGTGGATTTGCTGTTCATCATGAGACTGGGGTCCACATTCAAGATTTCCTGCTGCTTAACAGAAGGTTTTTTCTTGCCGCCATGATGGAGGGATTCATGATTGGCTATATGGATTCATGTTGGGTGTTGGATGTATATTTGGAATTTCCCCCTGTGGGACTAATAAAGGATATCTTATCTTATATATTTGTATATATATGTATATGTGTATTTTATATATGTATATATGTATCTATGCATATATGTGTATCCATAATATGAAGAGTTTGTCTTCAGCCTGCTCTGTTGAAAAGTGTCTTGAGATAAAACTTGTTATGAATTGGCACTATACAAATAAAGATAAGTTGACAACAATACAACCAGCACAACACACAACAAAACAACACAAAAATACACAACAAAAAACATACACATCAACAACAACAATACACACAATAATAACATACAACAACACGACAACCAGCACAACACACAACAAAAACAACACACACAACAAAACAACACACAACACACACAACAACAACCAGAGGGGTGTTTCACCAAAGTGGAATTAAGACATCCAGGATAACTTAAGCCAGGCTTGACCAAGTCTGAGCACGCTGGCTTAATGTGTTTCACGAAGGCCAATCCAGGATGAGAAGGAGCAGCTTGGTCAAGCCAGTTGAAACTATTTCAGATAACTGCTCGTTCACGGCTTTCTTCAAAAGACCGCGAGGTAGATCACAGATTTACTGATCAAAACAGGGAAGACGCATGCACATACTTCGCTCCAGATGAAAAAACAGCCTCAGGTGGAAACTTACCAGGAAGTCAAACACATCAAATTTCCATAAAGAAAGAAAAACAGCTGCTGCAATAAGGAGCGAGAGTGTGGCAGATAAAATCAGACCTCCTGAATGCGTGAGCCTAAAATAAACATCCACTAACCAGTCAAAGAGTATTTACAGCACAAATCCAGACATATTAATCTTTGAAAAGAACCAATGAGAGATGAAAGAACATACATTAGTATTAAAATTAAATACAGCCTATAGTGAGAGGAAGAAAGGGAGCGTCCTAATTATTACATATGAGGAGTTTCATGACGTTCGCAAGCGTGTACATTTATACACATAAGCTATAAAAATCTCTCTCTCACTCTCTCTCTAGACATATATTTATATACACACACAAAAGTATATGCACACATATACTGATAATATACAGGGCCGGTCCTAGAACTTTGGGGCCAAATGAAGTTCTCAGGTTGAGCCCTGTTCACTGCCCCGTTTCTCAGCACAAGCATCTTTGGAGCAAATTTTTAATAGATATGACGGTACATACTTTTTTTTTTAAATACCCAACTTATAATTATTACAGTCTATTTATGTTGTTTGAAAACATAAATAAGTTCCAAAGAGTGGAGAAAACACTCTTAAATTAAAATTATAGGAAAAATGGTGAATTAAACTATATCTTAAAAGATCTCTCTGGCATTTGGGCCATTTTAAGCATTTAAAATATATTTTTGTATTGTATAATCAGTCCTTAAAAGATTTAAAACTTTTGAAGATCATACATTTGTCTCACTTTGTAACCTGTTGTCTTCTAAATTGCAGACTATTTTAACATGCTGTTTGGTAAAACTAAAACATGGATTAAACTAATATCCACTAATAAATCTTCAGAAGGACTTTTTCTTTTAAGAAAATTGTTATTTTGTGAGTGTTAACAGAAGCAAAAGATGCCTGAATTTTACATTATTTGCAATTACAAACAATGGTGCTGATGTTTTTTTTATTGCTGTATGTGAGAGAAGAGGCCCAAAGCTATGGCAAAAAATTAAAGGTTTGTAATAAATAATGATAATGTGAACTAAAAACCATCATGTTAATTAGATATGATGAACACAAGGTTTTGTTCTGTTTAGTATGGTGGTGTCAGGTTCATTTTTATGTAATCTTCTTTGTCTGTTAAAGTATAAATTAAATCTCATTTTCTAATAGAGGGAAGTGAGGATGTTTTATAATGTACTTTGTTAATTATTGTAAAATATTCCTATTCTAATAAAAGTATGATTCAGAGTCTTCAGAATATTGATCCTTGTTGTTAAAAATCTAAACAAACCTAATTTGAATTGATTAGAAAAAATCTTAACAAAATAGAAGAAAATATGAGATATCTTAATAATTTGCTTAAGCTACTCATGTGATTTGTGTTTGCTTTTGGTTTAAATTCTGTTTTTCTTTTCCATCCTCATTTTATCTTGTCTCTGAGTTCTTTGAAAAGCATTTTTAAATGAAATGCATTATTAACATACTCTTAAAATCATTGTCATTATGATAACAGTAAGAAACATGCTCATTTCAGATGACAGTGCTGCTGACTAAACCGCAGGATTAGTTAAACCTGCTTGTTAGCCAGAAGAAATCTCCACGGTAACTTATGCGCCTCTGCTTTCATGAACCCAAATCACAGCTAAATTCATCCAGGATAACTAGAAAATCCAGGCCTAATCCCCTATCTAGGTTTTGTGAAATGCCCCTCTGGTTTTTGACCGCAGTATTTCTGTTGGTGACGCTTAAACCCTGTTGGTCAGTGAAGATCACAAAACAACACGACTGAACAGATGTCCAATCAGGCTTCAGATTCCCCACAGCTGTAGCACATCAGGAGACCATCAGAGGGACCTGCTGAAGCTTCAGAAACTGATGCTCTACACAAACACCTCTGAGGTATATTACAAACTTTAGACCAGGTTTAACACATTTGACTTGGTTTCAGACTACAGACCAGGTTTAAGACTTTAGACAAGGTTTTTGTAGACCAGGTTCTAAACTGTGGTTTTGACAATGCCATCTCTGAGGTATAGACTTTAGACCTGGTTTAAGAATTTAGACCTGATTTTAGACTTACAAACAGATTTTAGACTTCAGACCAGGTTTCAGTTTTAAAAACAGATTTTTGGCTTTAGACCAGGTTTTTGTTGACCAGGTTCTAAACCGTGGTTTTAACACTGCCATCTCTGAGGTATAATTCAGACTTTAGATCTGGTTTAAGACTTTAAACCAGTTTTGAGACTTTAGACCAAGTTTTTGTAGACCGGTTTTTAGACAGGGGTGTTCACACACAGCCATCTCTAGGGCTTACAGAGGATGGTCTGAAGAAGAGAAAATATCGATTATGCAGCAGTTCTCTGGCCAAACGTCAGAGGTCGGAGGAGAACAGTTGGAGTGGAAGATCAATGAAGCAGATGGACTACAGCAGCAGAAGACCACACCAGGTGCCACTCCTGTCTGCTAAGAACAGGAGACCGATGATAGGGTCATAGGGACATCATGATGGCGTGAATCCAACACATCGCCACAGGGGGCGGGTCAAAAACAGGAAACAACAACAGGACTTTCAGCAGAAATGAAGGCACGTGACACTTCCTTTTTATTAAAGTTTATTTGAAATCACCTCTTGTCCCCGTCTCATGACCACTTTGACCAGCTTCTGATTCTGGTCCTCGTCAGGACTCGGACCTCACACATGTCCCCTGAGCAGGTGATCAGAGGCCACACCCACCTGTGGGGGGGGGGGGGGGGGGGGGGGGGGGGGTATAAAAGTCAACGACACATCAGGTCACTGAAAACATGTTCGGATAAACGCCCACTCAAGGTCAAGGTCTTACTAAGTCTAGTGAGGGTGTCTCCGTGTGGACAACGTCACTCTGAGACGTTGTCCCTGCTGTGTTGACTGACTGGACCATGGTTTATGAATGCTGATAATGGCGTCCTGCAGGGAGGTCAAAGGCCAGACAGATTCATGGTCCATAAATATGTCCGCCTGCCTCTGCCTTTATCCAACTGTCTAATAAAATAAAAAAGAATTTGGCTTTGCCCTGCTCGTCTGTAAAGTGTTTAAAATAACATCTGTTATCATCCGGTGCTTTACAAGGAAGGGTCAATCGATTTGTTTCTGAAAACAACAGAAGACGTATTTAATAAAAGTATCTGCTGATACCATTTAACAGATTAGATTAGATTAGATTAGATTAGATTAGATTAGATTAGATAGAACTGGGTCACAGGTTAAACTGTAACATTGGTTAGACATGAGGTTGAATGAGAAAAACGGTTTCACGTCACAGACGCCATGAGTGCGTTTACATGTGGACCAAGATGTTTATGAAACTTCAAAACTGGTTGTCATGGTAACAACAGATGTTGAAACCAACAGTAGTACTCATGAAGCTTTTCATTGAAATGTCACAAATTTAAACTCAATACGCCTGCTTACACCAGTTAACATGGTCACAGGATAAACCGTAACACTAGTTGGACTCGTGATTTAACCCTTGAGGCACCTTGGGAGCCAAATTGGTACATTTTGCTTTTTTTCTTTTTTTGAATCTCAATATCTCAGTCAGTTGAAATGCAAATTATATGATACTTGGCAAGGTTTGTTTTAAGTTTTTATTTTTAAAATTCCATGATCCCAATATTGTGAGTTGTATAGAATAGGAGATATGCACCGAGCGCACACTCTTTGACTTCGTGTCCAACTTGGTTCCATTGACTCCCATGTAAACACATATTTTTGATAAATTGTAATCCTGACATTTTTAAGTACTTTCCCCATGAAAACCTAATAAATCTAAGCTTATACCTTCAAAATAAAGGGAAAACAGGTTTTAGGTCTAATGAACCCCCTAAACACACTGGGGAGGGGCAGGGGTGGGGGGGCATAACTGCATCATATAAGGTTTCAGTGGAGGTCTGGATCCCTTACCTGGCAAAATGCATGGCATTAAAAAAGGTGAACACCACAAAAATGGACTTGGAGTGTTGGGATGATGTGTGTGAGTGTGCGTGAGTGTGTGTGTGCGGTTGTAGGTGTGTTTCAAATTCAAGTCGTTAAAGGTCGAAGTGGCTCTGACTATGTGTTTTCTTGATCAATTGAGAGCTTCCTCTGTCCTTTGACAAAAAGGGCATAAAATCATATAAAATGTAGAACAAAATCTTTTAAAAAATTGTATCTGTGGCTAGGTCAGAAGTTGTTGAAAAGATTTAACATTTTTATTACACTTTTATGATAGGAACCGTTTTGGTACACGAGGGACTTTAATGTTAATAATTTGAATAAATTCTGATCACTCCAAAAACAAATTTGTCAAGCCAAAATCAATTTTGTCATCAATTATTGACCTCGTCAAGGCTGTAATAACCTCACCCAAAATATTCCACTTTGCAACTTATTTTTCAAAAAATTGCATATTTTATGTTTTTCTCCACGGGAAAAAAACAGGGGGTTTTGTAGCAAAAAGTGCATAAAAACATATAAAACATAAAAAATAATAAATACTTTATATCTATGGTTAAGTCAGGAGTTGCTGAAAAGATTTGATGCGGTCAAAGTAAAAAAAATATTAAGATTTAACATTTTTATTACACTTTTATGAGTGGAAACATTTTGGTACACGAGGGACTTTAGTATGTATTAATTTTTTGGGTGCCTCAAGGGTTAGCAGATGTGAAATAAAAACTGCTTTGGCACAAGAAGTGTAAATAAAGAAGGACCGTCTCATTTGTCCACAGGGTGATAAACAGTTTGGCAGCGCAGTGTCATGTTGTGCGTTTGGTAAGATGTTTTTAAAGAATTCACACAAGTGGACGGGACTGTTCTAGAAAAACAAGGGCGCCTCAGAGGACCAAAGGGCCCAGTGGATTAATTTTATTTTTGAAGGGAATGAGCAGCGACAGTCGGCTAAAACCTGTATGTGTGTGTCAGTCACTTCACGTCCGACTGCTTCTTCAACTTCAGTCAGTTCAACACAGGACTGGGAACTAGACTTTTCCTGAATCCAGGCTCAGTACCAACAGTCCGTCGCCAAACCTGATGATGGAAATGTGAGTTTTTTAATGCTGTGTAGGATTTATTTTGCTCATTGCTACGAGCTAATGCTAACAGCAGGGTGAAGTGAACTAGAGTTTACTGCACAACATGTTTGTCAATGTTCACATTACTTGTTGAAAGTCTGAAGGATAAACTTCAGTGTATGAGCATTGTTACATTAGTCGAGAGAAGTTTAACAGCTGGCTGAATATAATCAGCCCTTTACCCACCCCATTACCCCTCCATTTCTGCCAACGTTAGCCCAGAAGGTAGGCTAAGTTTCGGCTGTGTCCCACTGTGGTGACTAGGCTGAGGTTAGCATGTTGTGTGTTAGCCTGTGATGTTTGGGGGAAATGAGCTACGCTGTTATCTGGTAACCAGCATGAATTTACGGTTTGTGTGTGTTCAGGACTGTAAGCGGCGTGTGGCTGGAGCGGCAGTGTGCTCCGTTTCACTTGAGATACGCTGCAGGTCTATCGTTAAGTCCCTGCCGTGGCTCTGCTCTGGCTCATTAACATATGAAGGCGACCACCCTCAAAACCAGCCGTTCTGAACAGAGGGGTTATGTGAGCGTGGACAGAATGCAGCTGTGCTTGATTCATAGGCTTTTTGGACCAAAGCATGTTACTAACGTTTCATCAAGGATCCATGTTAAACTGCAGAAAAGGACCAAAATATGGGACCTTTTTAAGATACCCAGCCTACACGTGGACACAGGCAGAGTCCTCCCCACTTGACCCCACAGACACTTTGTCAAAGGCTCAGTAAGGTGTTGGCCTCAGACATTTCTTCTTGATGGATTTTTGGAGGACCTCGGGCCTGAAGGTGAGCAGGAACACTATGGAAACACCCACCAAAAACAGACACAGAGGAACAATGAGCAAGATCAACCACAGCAAGGATTCACCATTCTCCTCCCAACATAGGAATGAGTTCAAGCGTTCGACTCGGTGTGTCCTCTGGAGGAGGTCCATACATTCAATGTCTGATCGTCCGACCATGTGGACCCTCTTAAATGTCCCGAACCACTCCGTCTGGCAGCAGTTAAATGGGTTCCCCGTGAGGAAGAGGGTGTGGAGTTTGGAAGCTAACGTGTAAGCCTGATCCGAGGGAATGGTGGACAGTCTGTTGTCCCTCAGATCAAGAACTTTAAGGTCCAGGTCTAGGAGAGACGGGGGAACATGGAGGAGAGAGTTCCTGGAAATGTTCAAGAACTTCAAACTTTGGAAGCAGGAAAAGTCAAAGTTTTGTATCTGGGTGTTTCCTAATCCTAGATGTTGTAAGGTCCTGCTGAGGCCTGAGACCTTCACTGTGAGTCCTGGGTTGTCGGAGAGGTCCAAATGTGTCAAAGACAAACCAGCAAACATAGAAGCTGGAATCTTCTCCAGGTTGCACCCCTTCA
This sequence comes from Cetoscarus ocellatus, assembly GCA_037902135.1. Classification (NCBI taxonomy): domain Eukaryota; kingdom Metazoa; phylum Chordata; class Actinopteri; order Labriformes; family Labridae; genus Cetoscarus; species Cetoscarus ocellatus. The sequence goes on along the minus strand of JBAMNC010001973.1, from coordinate 225,966 downwards.
AATACACCTGACGAAGGGATTTGACATCTTTCCAGTCAACACAGCCTGAAGTGAGGTCCGAGTTTGTTCCAGCTTCATCGTGGAGACAAATGTTGATGCCGTTGTAGCTGAGATCCACCACCAAGAGGCTGCTCAGGGACGAGAAACATCCAGACGGCAGCACCGTGAGGTTGTTCAGGCTGAGGTTCAGATACGTCAGGTTGCTGAGAGAACCCAGCGACTCTCCATCTGCGACCATCTCCTGCAGCCTGTTGTTGCTGATGTCCAGCTCATACAGGCTCCCCGGGAACCGCTTTGACGTGAGGTTCAAGGTCTGCAGACAGTTTGTGTGCATCCGAAGTCTGGATAAGGAGGGCATCTTCTGGATGAACCCACAAGGAAAGTACTCCACCTGGTTCACCGACAGGTCTAAAATGTGCACTGAGGAGATGTCACCGTGGAGGTCGTCCTCCCACAGCCGAGCCGTCACGTTCTTCTTCGCGTACTTCTGCAGATTGTAGAACTCCACAGTGGAAGAGTTGTCGTCCGCCAAGTGTTCATAAAAGCGGATCATGTTGTGGGAAAGGTAGAGGTTCTGTAACCTGCTGCGGTTGGGTAAGAAGGGAAAGAAGAGCAGTCTGTTGTCAGATAAGTCCAGCGTCTCCAGCTGGAAGGACTCGTTCAAGTCCTGCCTGGAGATGAACCACTCGATGAAGTTGTGGCTGGCGTTCAGAACGACCAGCTGGGTCATGTGGAAGTCCGTCAGACACGGCAGGTAGTTAAAGGCGAGGTTCAGTCTCTGGAGCTTTGGATTCCCGTCGAAGGCTCCATCGATCTCAAACATGATGTTCCTCTGCAGGTCGAGTTCCCTGAGCTGGGGAAGATCTCTGAAGGATGTCTCGTCCAGCCGCTTCATGAGGTTCCCAGAGAGGTTTAAGTACTCCAAGGACGTCAGGTTTTCAAGGAGAACGGTGACCATCTTATCATCCAGTCTGTTCACAGAAAGGTCCAGAACTCGCAGCCTGGGGATGCTCTTTAATGCTTCACTGGTCTCCAAGTATCCAAGATGGAGGTGATTATTGGCTAAATTCAGGTTCTCCAGCAGTTTAGAGTCTTCAAATGTTTTGGCCTGAATTGTTTCCAGGCGGTTACAGGCTAAACTCAGAGTCAGTAATGACGGGTAACGTAGTAAAGAGTCGTTACTTAGTGTTTGGATGAAGTTAAAGTTCATCTGAAGCTCCTCAGTGAGCTCTGACAGTCCCTCAGGAACAGACGACAGCTTCTTATCGTTGCACAGAGATGTTCTTTGGATCTGCAGAAGAAGAAAGGAGACACATAGGTTCAGGATGTGATGTCAGTAAAAAGTGTTTCAGGTGAACACTGCAGAGCTAAGAGTTTCAGTAAAGGGTTAAGGCTGTCCTGATCGTTAAAGTTCTCCAGAATATTTCACACCAACAAAAACTGCTCTGTCAGCACTTTTAGCAAAGCCTGATCCAGATCTCCGCTAAAGCCTGACCCCTTCTCACTTGTGCCGTGACCAAGACTCTCTGAAAATGTCCTCAAAATCTGTTCAGAATTTTTTAAGTTATCCTGTAAACAACAAATAAACAAACAAACCAACTGACAAACATATAAACGGATACACTAACTGACAAACAAATTAACCTAACTAACAAACAAACAAGCGAATTAACTAACAAATCAATTAACTAACTAACAGACAAATTAGCTAACATACTTGCAAACAAACAAACAAATGCCGGCATAATGAAGTCCTCCTTGGTGGAGGTCATGATCTGACCTGCAGACATGGTCCATGTTGAGGATGAGCAGAGGTCAGCATCAGGAGACTCCAAAGGTGAAGCAGATGAAGCAGGGGGAGCAGGAGGGGGCGGAGCCTGAGGACCAGCATCTTAACATCCTCACTGAGAGACAGGACGGAGAGACAGACAGAGAGACAGACGGACAGACAGAGAGACCTTTATTACTCTGTTCTATCTTCTTAGACTTGTTGGTCTTATTCAAACTCAGAATGACCTTGATGAGGACCGAATGCCCTCGGCCCCAGAAAAACATGACTGTCCCATTTTCAGCACAGTCCTGCTGCGGCCCTCGTGCACAGATACATGCAATACTCCGCTGACCCACTGAAGTCATTTGTAATGAATATCGTCTCTGTAGTGTTATTCTATCTATTTATTTATCTGTCTGTTATTTTTGGCGTGATTTTCCGGCTTGCCCACCTTTTGGACACAGATGAGTCACATTTGAGTCAGAATGTGCCACTGCAGAAAAAAAGCACTCTTACTGATATTACTGTTGACATGTCCAGACTGTGACGTCCAGAAGACTGTCCAACAGAGTCTTTAGTCTGTAATGATTATCTTTATTTTCTGTCTAAACATGGCCGGCTCTGTGTTCATGGTGCTGAAAAGGTTACAGTATTTTGATTTGGACTGAGGTTCATGTTACAGGACATTAATATTCATTTATATTACTTTGGGCTTTTCTCTGTCCCCTCGTCGTTCTCTTTCTGCACGCCAAAGGGTTAACAGGTCATTCAGTGCAGAGGGTTCAGGCGTGAAAACAGCCTCTGCTGCTGCTTGAGATCTGAATATGTTCACCTCTGTCGGCACTAAAACCTGACTGACAGCTTCCGATATTTATTTCACAAAGAATTTACTGGATAAGAAATTAAACTGATTCATTGAGGCAAATTTAAAGTAAAAAGGACATTCATGATTCTTCAGACTCATCATGGTGACCAGAGCCCTCACAGCTGCACCTGCTTTTGGACTGTCTGCAAACTTAATTAATGTTTTTGGACTGTCTTCAAACTTTATTCCTGTTTTTGGACTGTCTTCAAACTTTATTCAAACGACATTCCAGTCAACACAGCCTGAAGTGAGGTCCGAGTTTGTTCCAGCTTCATCGTGGAGACAAATGTTGATGCCGTTGTAGCTGAGATCCACCACCAAGAGGCTGCTCAGGGACGAGAAACATCCAGACGGCAGCACCGTGAGGTTGTTCAGGCTGAGGTTCAGATACGTCAGGTTGCTGAGAGAACCCAGCGACTCTCCATCTGCGACCATCTCCTGCAGCCTGTTGTTGCTGATGTCCAGCTCATACAGGCTCCCCGGGAACCGCTTTGACGTGAGGTTCAAGGTCTGCAGACAGTTTGTGTGCATCCGAAGTCTGGATAAGGAGGGCATCTTCTGGATGAACCCACAAGGAAAGTACTCCACCTGGTTCACCGACAGGTCTAAAATGTGCACTGAGGAGATGTCACCGTGGAGGTCGTCCTCCCACAGCCGAGCCGTCACGTTCTTCTTCGCGTACTTCTGCAGATTGTAGAACTCCACAGTGGAAGAGTTGTCGTCCGCCAAGTGTTCATAAAAGCGGATCATGTTGTGGGAAAGGTAGAGGTTCTGTAACCTGCTGCGGTTGGGTAAGAAGGGAAAGAAGAGCAGTCTGTTGTCAGATAAGTCCAGCGTCTCCAGCTGGAAGGACTCGTTCAAGTCCTGCCTGGAGATGAACCACTCGATGAAGTTGTGGCTGGCGTTCAGAACGACCAGCTGGGTCATGTGGAAGTCCGTCAGACACGGCAGGTAGTTAAAGGCGAGGTTCAGTCTCTGGAGCTTTGGATTCCCGTCGAAGGCTCCATCGATCTCAAACGTTATTCATGTTTTTGGACTGTCCTCAAACTTTATTCCTGTTTTTGGACTGTCCCCAAACTTTATTCCTGTTTTTGGACTGTCCTCAAACTTTATTCATGTTTTTGGACTGTCCTCAAACTTTATTCATGTTTTTGGACTGTCCTCAAACTTTATTCATGTTTTTGTTAAATATATTTGAGCTCTGGAGCCTGGCGGACCAGAGACCCTGGTCTTAGATCTGTTTTCTGGGTGCTGTTTTTGTCTCTTCATGTGGACATTTTCTCTCGTGTGTCGTGGAGACATTTGGTCACAACTGTCTCTTTATTCTGAGCTAAAGCGGCACAGAGTGGTCGCAGAAGTGAGAAGTTTCAGAGCTTAGAAGATGTGAAACAGACGCTTTATGAGAAAACTGAAGTTAACAATAGAAAAGTGCTCTAGAGGATGGAAATATGACTTATTCAGACCAGAGAAACAAAAATATATTAACCATGAATTTAGTCACAGATCATGTTTCTTACTCTTTAGTGATGACGTCAGTTTATCTCTGGCTATTAAGAGATATATATGCCTATATATCTATATATATATATATATCTAAATCTATATATCTCTATATCTATCTATATCTCTATATCTATATATCCATCTATATATATATCTATACATATATATGTATATATATATATATATATATATATATATATATATATATATATATATATATATATATATATATATATATATATATATATATATAAATACTATGGCATACTATACCACAAAATACTCCCCCAAATGTGGGCCATTGATTGCAAACAACAATTTTTAAGTTGCACATAAAAAGTATTTTTCTCAATTTAAGATCAGGATGCAACAATGAGTAAATGAGTACCCCCAATCAAAGGGGTGGGAGCAAAGCTAGATTTTAGTTATCATATTACACTTATTTTCATCTTATGGTAAAAAAAATGTTATGTTAAACTCAGCTTTGTCAAAACTTTGGAAATTGTTCTTTTGTTCATTTAGATATTGATTAATACATTACTTTTAACAGAAGGTGTACTCATTTACAATGGGCACTGTATATATACACTGCCTGGCAAAAAAAAAGTCACCACCTGGATTTAACTGAGCAAATAGGTACGAGCCTCCTATTGGATAATTACTACATGGACGATTGTTTTTCAGCTGGCAACAAGTTATTTAACCCCAGCTGATGCAATGAGTAGCTTCTCATTTCTTAAACAACCATGTTAAAGACACATCCTGTGTTCATGGAAAAGATGTTCATCTGTTTAAGGAGGGTCAAATCATTGGCATGCATCAAGCAGAGAGAACATCTAAGGAGATTACAGAATCTACTAAAATTGGGTTAAGAACTGTCCAACACAGTATTAAAAACTGGAAGAAAATGTGATTGGAAAAAAATCCTGAATGATCGTGATCGGCGATCACTTAAACGTTTGGCCAAATCAAATCAAAGAAAAAACATACATATATATATATATATATATATATATATATATATATATATATATATATATATATATATATATATATATATATATATATATATATATGTATATACACACATACAGGGTGGGCCATAAGTTTCCATACATAGGAAAAATAATCGTTCATGTTGGACAACCATTTTTATTTATATTATGTGCTCTATATGATTACCATTGTTCCAAAAACACATACTTTTACGTGTTTTCCACTGTTGATGAGCTTGCATTAGCACAGTTGAAGTTATGCTTGTAATGGCGTTGGTGATACATTCCTTGAGATGATTTATGTCTCATATCTTCACCTTCAAGTGCCCCCAAAGATACCCAAGAAGATGCGTCAAATGCATCTTCTTGGGTATCTGAAACATAAAAAACATATCTTTTATACATTTCCCTATGTATGGAAACTTATGGCCCACCCTGTATATACATATATATACATGTATACATATGTTCTCTGAGAACATTTGAAGGATCATGAAGAACATGGAGACAGAGATGAGGCTGTTCTAACGAAGCCTGTTTGAAACGTGCTGTTCAGCTTCTTTATGAGCTTTGGCATATATACTGGCTGCTGCTTCAGCCAGGCCTCTGTTAATGGGTTTTAATCTCAGTGGGACTTCCTGGTATAATAAATAGATAAAGAAGGAAAGAAAGAAAGAAATGATAAATAAATAAATAGATATATAAATAATAAATTGTTAATCAATCGATAAATAATCTGTTTGGTCAGCCACTGTAATGTCTGAGCTGGAGAAGGTTCATGTCACTAATACACCTCCTTTATAAAATATATATAATTTATTTATTCATTAAGTTCAGTTCAAATTTGTCAGACAGCGATTTACTCATAAATGTTATGCACCAAGTTCAACACATATTAATTTAAATGATGGTCAGATTTCAGAGGTTCCTGCATGGTTCCTCAAGGATTTAAAGTCATAACAGTTACATCTGGAGGAGGGATGAATATGTGACCTTCGTACTCGTGAAGTTATTTGAAAACATGTCGTTGTTGTATCATCATATTTATAATTCACATCTGTAAAACTCCTAAGGCTCACTGTGTGCCCCGCCCCACTGGTATAGAACCCTGCTGTCTGGTATTACTGAACATTCGTTCTGGTCTCTGCTGCACGGGGCACCACTCTGAGCCAAAGGCTCACATTGCAGGGGACACAATGGTATGATGTCACAGTGGTAGGTCTATTTAGGGTGAGTAAGGGAGCATACAGTTACAGACGGCAGGTGCACAGGGGGAGTCCTGATGCCCTGGAGATTTTGTCTTGTGCATAGAAGTGCTCTATCATGGGGTGCTGGTTTGGTGGTGAGCAACCCAGCACGACCCATATCCATGCTTCTGCCCGCCCGGGTTCAACTCCAGTCTGTGGCCAGTTTGCAGAGTGCCCTCCCCTACTCTCACTCGCCCCCTTCACAAGCCTGTCCACTGTCTCTCTCTCTCCTTCAGTAAAGACACAAACTGCCCAAAAATACCCTATCACACAGAGGAGACGTGCTTACCACACCAGAGAGCAGATAAAACTCAATAGGGCAAATATGGCCTCTTAAAGGACATCTGTGGAGGGCCACCAGGGGCCCGCAGCCCTCTAACAAGGTGTGCCTAATAAAATGGCCAGCCAGTGTTTTTTGAATGTCCATAGCTGTGCTGATTTCATGCAGGAAACGTAAAAAATCCTGCTGACTTCCTTTTTTCATGACTATAAAGCAGCGATAATCAGCTGAACATAACATGTTTGTTTAGCTCTGGAGACGATAAAGAGGGTTCAGCAGAGGGACATCGTCCTTAAAGCCCCTTAGACCCTCAGAGACCTGGTCTACACCTACGACCACTTCAGGAGCATCTAGTTCAAACCCTCTGTGGTCCAGAGTGGACCTGCAGGCAGCAGCCCAGACTGTGACTGACCCTGCTGGTCCACAGCAGCAGGTCACACATGTCCTCAGACTGTCCTGCAGTCTCTCTGCTCTCAGACCCAGTGTCCTCTGCAGCGCGGTGCGTTCACTTACCCTGGTGGTTGGGGGTGGGTTTCCAAAGCCGCTGACGGTTGATCTTCTGACCATGTCTCTGCAGGTCCTCGGCTGCAGAGCGTCTCTCTGATGTGCGGCTCCTGTGAGCTCCTCGCTCTCTTCGCTCTTCGCTCTTCGCTCTTCGCGGAAGCGGCGAGCGGAAACAGAGTCACATGGACGCACTGCAGTTAAAAACGGCTCTCAGGCCGGGGCACAGGAAGGAGAGAGAGAGGCACAACTGACACCACAAACCATTTCAGCACACACCCCCACACCACCAGCCTACACCCCCCCGGCCTGCTGCAGAGGAAACCGCTCACACACGCCCTTCCTGCTCATCCTCCCCTCTGAACTCACTCAGACTCAGAGCTCAGAGGCAGCAAGACACAGGGAACCTTTGACCTTTACCCTCCAAATCTGACCGGCCCATCCCAGAGTCAAAGAGGACAGGATCAGTAAAGTGTGAGCATTAGCCTGATGACCTTTGACCTACATGTTAAATCTACCCATCTGTCTGCCTGTCTAGCTACAAACCCCAATTCCAATGAAGTTGGGACGTTGAGTGAAACATGAATAAAAACAGAAAATGATGATTTTGAATCATTTTGACTTTTATTGAGCTGAGTTCACCACAGAGACCAGATATCTAACATTCAGACTGATAAACTTTACTTTTGAAAATATCCACAGATTTGAATTTGATGCCTGCAACATGTTCCAAAAGAGCTGGGACAGGGGCAACAAAACACTGAGAAAGTTGAGGAATGGTCACAAACATCTGTCTGAAACATTCACAGGTGAACAGGTGAGTGTCAGGTGAGCGAGGTTCACCGCTTAGTGAACACTGAGTGAGCAAATAGTCCAACAGTTCAACTGAAGGACTTTAGTGATGTGATCATCAGTCCAGAATATTACCAGAAGATTCAGAGAATCAGAGAAATCTGCACGTGAGCAGCAAGACTGAAAACCAACACTGAATGCCTGTGACCTCTGATCCCTCAGGCAGCACTGCATTATAAAGCAGCATCATTCTGTAAAGGATATCAGCACGTGGGCTCAGGAACACTTCAGAAAACCATTGTCAGTTAACACAGTTCATCTCTACATCTACAAGGTCAAGGTCAAACTCTACCATGCAAAGACAAAGACAAATATCAACAACACCCAGAAACACCGCCGGCTTCTCTGGGCCGAGCTCATCTGAGATGGACTGAGGCAAAGTGGAAAAGTCTGCTGTGGTCTGAGTCCACATTTCAGACTGTTTTTGGACATCATGGACGTGGTGTCCTCCAGGCTAAAGCGGAAAATACATTTATACTTAACGGAGACAAATATGGTAGGGATGCACTTGTGGTCTGGGCACCCATGAGTTCATCACTACCATAAATTCTTACTTCCAGTAAGACTTTTATTGATTATACTTCTATAAATTTTTCACCACAACCACACAGACATGAGGACCCTCCTCTAATAAATTTGTTTGCAGCAGAAACAAATTTGACGACGACAGGTCTATGATTGGTCCATGGATCTGTCACTAACTTTAGTTCTTACTTTAGTCCACTTGTCTCCACTTACCTCCCTCCCTTTGCCCACACACCCAACACAGCATCGTGTGGATTTGCTGTTCATCATGAGACTGGGGTCCACATTCAAGATTTCCTGCTGCTTAACAGAAGGTTTTTTCTTGCCGCCATGATGGAGGGATTCATGATTGGCTATATGGATTCATGTTGGGTGTTGGATGTATATATTTGTATATATATGTATATGTGTATTTTTATATGTATATATGTATCTATGCATATATGTGTATCCATAATATGAAGAGCTTTGTGCTCTATTGTAAAGTGTCTTGAGATAACACTTGTTATGAATTGGCGCTATACAAATAAAGATTGATTGATTGATTGATTGATTGATTGATTGATTGATAAAGATTGATTGATTGATTGATTGATTGATTGATTGATTGAAAAGGACTATCCAGACTGTTATCAGAGCAAAGGTCAAAAGACAGCATCTGTGATGGTATGGGGGGGTGTTAGTGCCCATGGCATGGGTAACCTGCACATCTGTGAAGGCTCCATTAATGCTGAAAGGTACATACAGGTTTAGGAGCAACATGCTGCCATCCATCTTTTTCAGGGACGTCCCTGCTTATTTCAGAGACATGAAGACACATTCTAGACTGACCTGCTGCAGTCCACACCTGTCTCCACTGAACAGGGACTAGACTGACCTGCTGCAGTCCACACCTGTCTCCTCTGAACAGGGACTAGACTGACCTGCTGCAGTCCACACCTGTCTCCTCTGAACAGGTGAGGAGCATCATGAAGACAAAGAACAGAGACCCTGGGCTGTTGAGACACTGCAGACAAACATCAAGAATAAGAAAGAATTCAAAGCTTCAGCAGTTCGAGTCCTCAGTGAGTGTTGTTAAAGGAAAGGTGAACAGAGGTGAACGTGCCCCTGTCCCAGCTTTTTTGGAACGTGTTGCAGGCATCAAACTCATAATGAGTGAATATTTACAACAAAGCTGATAATGAAGTTTATCAGTCTGAAAAGTAAATATCCTGGCTCTGTCATGTCGGCTTCCTCCTGTCTTGTAAGACAATGGAGTATGCACCAAGGGTTAGTCATTAGTGGTTCTGCATGGCCTGCTGTGGCTGAACAGCTCGGTCCTCCAGTAACAAGCTCTGTCTCAGTTCTTGCAGGTGTAGTCTGCTGCCGGTACTGTGGGTGTTGATTCTGCCTTCTGTCGCCGCTTTCGCTCTTTCCTCTCTTCCCACAGCTTCTCTCTCCTTTCCTCGCTTCTCTGGACACACGTCTTGATGGTGAGTTGTTGTATTCAGTTGTATATTGGTCAAAGAGGATTTAAAGCATTGTTTTCTGTTTTTATTCATTTATGTTATTATCAAAGTGCTGAACTTGAAATCAAAAAACACTCATGGCTACTCGGGACTGTCATACTCTTTTGCTGAGAAAAATAAACAACACGTGCATATACTGTAGTATGGTGTATATAATAAAACATATGGTCAGTTATTCCTTCAATGCATATTTTACTTTTTAAGTAGTTTATTATATTTACACCATTTTATATTGCATTTTATATTTTATTTATATTTTCTATTTTATCACTGTGCTGTCCAAGACAGAAAAACATAATTTGCTTTGGTGGACACTGGAAAGGTGCAAATCTGAATGACTAATGAAGTCTCTCAGGCCCCGGGCTGATTGGCCCACAGCAGCAGCTCAGAGGTGAGGCCTGGACCTTCAGGCCGGGGAACTCTGCCCTCTGGTGGAGCTACAGCGAGCTGCAGCATGATCAGGACCCAGGGTCATGTGGTGTCTGTGTTAGACTGCTGGCATCCCTCAGGGGGGGTCATCTATCCATCCAACCATTCATCCATCCAATCATTCATCCATCCAACCATTCATCCATCCAATCATCTATCAGTCATCATGGTCTCCTGCAGACCACCTCTAGAGGTCACTACAGGAACTTCAGCATGTAGCTCATGGGCTCCATCCTGCAGGTTCAGAAGATTGAAGACCTGGTCAGAGCTGTGGCAGCACGCAGACTTTATTTTCAGTTTATAGTGCCATGGTTAAAACCAGTAAATAAATAGTGTGTCATACTACAGAGCACATTAAAAAGGTCACATTTACATTTACAGACATACTTTACATCCTTAAAGAGTGAACGCGGCCCCGTCACAGCTGCAGGAGTTCATGCACACACAGAGCGTCCGTCTGCAGGTTTCAGATATAATCCATCATCATCATCATCATATTTTCCATAACATGATATTTAATAATAAAGTCGGTCTCTTTTTGAGGGTGTAATAAACAGATTCATGTCCATGGTGATTATCCTAAAGTAGGTTTTGTCCACAGTAATGATCTCGTCCACACGTCTAGTCTATGAGGACGTCTTCGTCTCCATGGAAACACAGATTCATAACTGCACTGCTGAATGAACTGGTGACCATGTTGATCAGTGTCAACGGGTGTTTTAAGCTTGATCAGATCCTGGAGACAACTTGAACCAGTCTCTGTCCTCATCTCATGTAAGGGCTGCACAGCTGATGCAGTTTTAACATGACAGCAGAGGTCACATGACCAAGCACGCCACGCTGCAGCGTGTTTGATGGAAACAAAAGCAGATCCTGTGAGACAGGGACACAGACTCAGGGGGTCCCCATGTAAGACAGAGAGACAGAGTCTGTGTCCCTGTGTAAGACAAAGACAGAGTCTGTGTCCCTGTGTAAGACAGAGACAGTGTCTCCGTGTAAGACAGAGACAGGGTCTGTGTTCCCGTGTAGGACAGAGACAGAGTCTGTGTCTCTGTTTGAGACAGAGACAGAGTCTGTGTCCCCGTGTAAGACAGAGACAGAGTCTGTGTCCCCGTGTAAGACAGAGACAGAGTCTGGTTGGTGGACTTCTGTCCTGCCTGATAAACTGTCTCAGTCGTGGGGGTTTTGTTGGGGGCGTTAGGGATTTAAGGACAAAAGACCCCTCAGACCCACAGCAAAACTTTTTTCTGCTCATGGTCTGATGTGACAACACTCTGAGGGCCGAACAGGGGGCTGTGGGGGGCCCATAGTGGCCCCCGGGCTGCCAGTTGGTCATCACTGCCCTAACAGAAGAACCTTCACCGCGCAGGAGTCTGAATGTGTTTTCAGTGAGACGCTGTTCACATGTGGACAGAAACCAGAGGCTCAGAGAAGCTTAGTTTGGACGTGGACATGTCCATCGCGACACCGACGTCCCACAGTTCAGTCTGGTCCTTAAAGTCTCTGGTCCACCGCCTGTCAATCAAACACTGATGAATACAAGTCAGAGAAGACGGGCAGGAGATCCTGATCATCCCTCAGCTCCAAGAGAGCAGCTGCAGCTTCACTCCTTCACTTGACCTCCACCTGACCTTCCCCTGACCTCCACCCTCTCAATAAGACCAGCCCCACCCCAAAAGTCCTGATGTTCATGTTGATCATACTGTCTTCAGCCCTGTCCCACACTCGTCCCTTTCCCTCCTCGTTTGGACAGTTTCTCAAAGAGCAGGTTGTAAATGTCCTCCTCTAGTGACTCCACTCTCCGTCCTCCTGCTCACACTGTCCCGGGATAAAAGTGGACATGTCCCACGTTTATTAGTGTCCCTGAACACTCCTTTGCCCCTGTGGTTGATCCAGGATCAGGCTCTCGTCTTTAGCAGAAACATGCCCTCAGTGAGACACAGCCCGTCCTCTGTCCCTGACCTTTCACCCATCCAGAGGTTTTCCCAGGTACACCATGGTGACCTCGGTGTTCCCGTAGACGGCAGAGACGGCAGGGAAGAGGCAGGCTTTAGGCAGTCCACGAAACGCCACCCCGAGGAACTCAAAGCCTCTCTCGAAGGCGAGCGTCTTATCATCCATGTCCAGAATCACCCGTATCCTCTCCCCGATCTGGAGACAGAAACAGAGACAGAAAGGTCACACCGGCCGGCCCGTCCCGCGCTCTGATGGTTTCTGCCGCCGTGAGAGTGGAACAGTATTAATTATTAATTATTAATTATTTTTATGATAAAGGAAAAGAGGCTTCATCACACAAAACAGACGAGTAAGACCTCGCTCACACCTGAGATCATCAGACGGGTCGTCTCCTCTCAGTATTTTATTATCTTCATAAAGTCCGAGCGAACAGCCCGGATAAAAACAACCTTTGCTGTGGGAGGAGTTCATCTGACTGTGAGGAGAGAAACACAGACTCAGATGTGTGTCTGGACTTCTGGAGTGTTTCCTCTGAACATCATCAAAGTTCTGAAGATCATCTACTCTAAAACGATCACCAGCAGGTGTGTCACGCCGCTGTTGGATACAGAGCTGAAACTCTGCAGGTGTGATCGTCGTGCTCGTAGTGATGCTGCCTCAGAGCTCCTCTGACTCTTTCATCGATGCTGAAACACTTTTCAACAGTTAAATTATTCATCTGCTCTCTCGTTACCAACACTGACATCAGTCTGAGGCCGTTGCTGCCTATCGGTGTGTTATTGTTCGAGTTTTTTAAGATTCACATGTTTGAGTTTCTGCCGTCATGATGGCGAGGCCACGCCTCCTGCTCTCACCTGATACTTGGGCGCGTTGTTGCACTGCGGGAAGTTGCCGTTGACCTCCCCGTTGTGCAGCAGGTTGTTGTCCACCAGGTTCCAGCCCCAGCTCTGGTCATCACTGCCCAGCAGAGCCACGTAGCCCTGACACTGCATGGCGGCTCGCTTGGTGGCGATGCCGATCACCGCCACGGTGCCCAGGGGGCCCTCCCACCAGATCTCCCAGGCGTGCCTCCCCTCCGAGAAGCCGATCTTGCCCCGCGCTCCGTCGGTGCTCTGGGCGATGGGGTTGCGATGGAGGGTGAAGCCGTTCTTCTTCACGTAGACGTTACGGGAGCAGTCGTGGGAGCTCAGAGCGTGCTGGAACGCCTTCAGCTGGAGGGGACGGCACAGAGAGACGATTTCAGTGAAAACAGAGCCGGGGTCACCCCGTGCACCTCCTCAACCAGACTGTCAGCCACAGCGACCATCAGGTCATCCAGAGGAGCCGTGTGAGTGGCATTGGTAAATAAATAAGTAACAGTACTCTAATGTTACCCCAGCCTAGTCAATCCTACTGTCAATTAAATTACCAGTTAAACCGTTGATAAATACGAGTATTCTTGTGTTTCTCCAGCCTTGTTTATTAAAGTATTAATTGAATTGTCAATAAAATTGTTAAATTAAAAAATAAATCACAGTATTCTACTGTTGCTCCAGCCTTGTTAATTGAATTATTAATTAAATTGTTAAATAAATATCAGTTTTCTAATGATAGTCCATATTTGTTGATGTCGGATCTACCTTCCCTCTGTAGGTGGGCAGGTTGCACAGGATATCACTCCGCAGGGCCTCATCACTCAGGGTCCGGGCGGACAGGCTTCGCCACACCTCGCTGTTTTCATCCGCCAGAATATAGTTCCAGTGCCAGCAGACCAGGGAGCACCTCATGAGGTCGGACAGCTCCAGGTAAGAGAAGATGTGCTCCAGGACCCGGGCCGGCAGCCTCCCGGCCACTCCCGCGCCCCCTCCGCCGGCCGCAGCGTACGGGGAGCCGGCGGAGCTGCAGCTGGCTGCGGCCGCTGCTCCAAGCGAGGACGAGCCTCCCCCTCCGACGGCCGCTGCGGACATTTCAACCCCCGCTGTTTACCGACAACCCCGGCGGTGTTACCGAGCACCGACTAACGACACCTAACAGCCGGTAAATAGCGCCATTTTAGCGAAACCGTGCAGAAAGAGCGGCCTGGATCACCACAGCGGAGAGCTCTGCCCACAATGGCTGAACCGGAGCGATGCGTCAAGGTCCTCCAAGACCACAAATATATCTTTATTTAATTAACGCCCTAAAAAGAAAGAAACACCGAGATTACCGTGAGCAGCTCCACATTATCAATATAAAGGTGATTTTTATAATCCGTGAGCTTTGGGATAGGGAGAATCTTTATTAATGAATTCATTATTTTATAACCTTTTAGGACCTTCAGAGACTGAATACACTTATTATTGCAGCCAGAGCCTGTGGTTAAAACAGTGGAGACATTCAGATGTTTATATTTAATAAATATCATCATTTTACTTTAATCACATTTACTCCTGCACGAGCTTCAGTGGTTTTATCGGACATGTTTCCACAAATAAAACACCAATAATGACCCCAATAAAAATATAAAAGCTTTGGTTTAGAAGAATCAGTGAACTCGAAGTGAAGCACAAAGCCTTAATGATAGTAAACTCACTGGCCACTTTATTAGGTACGATTCTCCAGCGTCTCTAGCTTTCCTCTTGATTATAGCCCCCTCCCCTTTCATGAATAATATTTGAACTTTAGCAGGTAATGGATCATGTCCAGCTTTAAACAAGTCACACCTTTACGCTTTGATAATTCAGAATGACATTTATCCATCTTTCTTTTGCCGAGGTCCCTGAAGAAAAAGACCAATCACCCCAGTCAAAATGAACTCGTAAAAACGGGCTTACTCTACATCTACTTGACCTCCAACTTACACACACGTGTTTTTATTGGAGTATTTTTTGTTAAAATGCACTATTGTTAATGACCAATAATGAGAACCTGAGCCTGTCACAGTGCACACACCCTTCATATTATTATATCCACAGGCCTACACGGTTTTCTCTGACAGCTCTGAGAGTTTCCTCATTTATTGTAGGCTAATGTTGATTTTCTGAACCATGAAACCATCACTTTATCCTCTGTCACTGCTGGAGCCCCTCTGGAGGAGAGGCTGGTGGCTTAGATTCAGAGTTATGATGAAACTGGTGATTTTGCAGCAGTGCCTGTGGCACACACTCCAAATACGCCTGCAGCTGAAACAGGTATGCTTCTTGAATAATAATAAGTGTATTCATTCAGAGCAGTGATTTCAGGAGCTGCGACATTGGAGGCAGTTTTTAATGAATGAATAATTATTTTTATTTTGGTTACATAAATGTTAGAAACAGACATATTTAACACTTCTCAATAACTGAAAAAGGTAAAGGCTGAAACTTGTGGTTTATTTTTGCCTCTCCTGTCCAATCCAAGATAATCAGACATGTAAAGAAACTAACACCTCAGATATCCCACTTTAAATCATAAAGCTGAACTGTCGATGTAAGCAATAACGAATTCATGTTTGAGAGTTTTTCAAACCTCAGGAGTTTTACATCATTTTAATTCATCATTGAGCTCTTTCCAAAACTTTATCCCCAAAACTGAAACCCGTCATATTTAACCCTTGTCCTCACTTTTCTTGTTTCGAACATAAGCTCACCACGTAAATTATAGTTTAATGTTTGAATCTACACTATTAATCTACATTATCATCATAACCCTGTCAATCAATCAATCAATCTTTATTTGTATAGTGCCAATTCATAACAAGTGTTATTTCAAGACACTTTAGAGCAGGCTGAAGACAAACTCTTCATTTTATGGATACACATATATGCATAGATACATATATACATTTATAAAATACACATATACATATACATACAAATGTATCCATCCAACACCAGTGGCGGCTTGTGCAGTTTTCTCCAGAGGGGGCTGTAACTCCAAAATAGACATACACCAAAAACAGGGTTTCTGTGGGTTTTAACAAATTTAAGGCTTTTAAAGACCTTTCTAAGACAATTATGAATTAAATTTAAGATCTACACAAAGTCAGAAAAAGTAGGCTATGCAAAATTGCAGTCACAGAGTTGCTTTCAAACTAATCAAATTTATTGCCACAGAACAGCCCATAAACAATCAAGAACAAATGTATTATATACAATGGAGTCAGTGAGTGTGTGTCAGGGTTATTATACTTTTTAAAATTTAATTGGGTTTTATTTTGATTTAGTTTTTCAGATTTTTTTTTTAATTTAGTTCTAGTTAGTTTAACAAGTAATTAAACAAAAAGGGGGAAACAAAGGAAGCTGTAAATTTACATTTTCATCATTTAAGCCCACTTTACAAAATATGGACAGATTTAAGACTTTTTAAAGCCTAAAATTGAGATTATCAAATGTATTACCCTGCAAAATCTTTTGCATGGCCTAAGACAGTGTCACAAACCTAAAAAAAATGAATGCACCAATTTAATACAATATGGAGATGGCCATGAGGCAGCTTTCATATATACATGACTTAATAATAATATTTAAAAGCAATATTTTGTATGAATATATGTGTACATTTAATAGCAACTATGCAAATTAACATAACACCTCCATAAAAGCAGACTATTATATTATATGGGGCCTATTCTAAGGTGTCTTTCTCACTTTCTCACAGTATAGCAGGATTAAAAGCATTGGGCCAGATCTACTAAAGGTTTGCCTGTGTAAAGTAAACCCTCTCTGTTTTGCACTCTTAATACATCCTGGAGGAGGTCATTTAACCTGTTTAAAAAAGCCAGAAGCGTAAAATCGAGTCTATTGTCGTCCACTGTCTTTGGACCACTGATTAATTCTGATGTTCGGCTGATCAGGTCCGAGCTCTTTCACCTGCAGCTTCTCCTGTTATGTTCTCCTCAGCAGATACGTCAGACGCATTGTACCTGTGCGTCTGTTTGTGACCAATCTGTTTCTGAACGTGCTGACATTATGCAAATTAGGAACGCTTGGGCGCTGGTGGTTAGCGCCCCTTAAGGATTTCTTTTATTGGCTAGGATAAGCTAACTTTTTAATGCAAAACTGTGATCTGAGCATGCGTGAGAGCACAGATGTTCTGATTCTGACCCGAGGCTGGGCGGAGAGATCAGTAACGGACTGAGATACACATTTAATGGAATGATTAATATAATAGCGTGATTTCCTTATTTTGATAATAATTTGCAGGTAGACAGCAGACATCTCTTTTGGCTCACGCAGCCTCACGCAGCTCAGGCGGGCTCCGCCCACAGCGCCCTCATGTACCAGCCGCCACTGTCCAACACCCAACATGAATCCATATAGCCAATCATGAATCCCTCCATCATGGCGGCAAGAAAAAACCTTCTGTTAAGCAGCAGGAAATCTTGAATGTGGACCCCAGTCTCATGATGAACAGCAAATCCACACGATGCTGTGTTGGGTGTGTGGGCAAAGGGAGGGAGGTAAGTGGAGACAAGTGGACTAAAGTAAGAACTAAAGTTAGTGACAGATCAATGGACCAATCATAGACCTGTCTTCATCATATTTATCTCTGCTGAAAACAAATTTATTAGAGGTTAGCCTCTTGAGATGCAACATCTCCTTTTCAGGAGGGTCCTCATGTCTGTATGGTTGTGGTGATAGTTTTTATAGAAGTATGATCAATAAGTATCATGAACATTGAATTCAAATTCAATTAACACTGACTAATACAATGGCATCAAAAAGAGAATTTATAGGCAGGGGTTAAGGTGGGCAGGAGCCCTCCGGAGCTGAGCTCCACCTTAGTGAAATTAATTAATTATTAAATTCAAGTGGCAGGAGCACCACGGACTACAGAACATTTTCGCATGCAAAGCCTGCGTGGCTCTCTCATGAGCACCGAGATGCTCAACAAATCAGAGTGCCACATCATCCTCTGCTGGCCCTGCATCCTTTAATACGCAGCATCCACGAGTCAGTCACACGTCTGTGTGCTGCTGTTACCATGTGTCTGTACTGTAAGCCTGTGCCCTAACATAGCACTTCTCCAGATTTTCTAACACACAGATTGTGCTTTGATTTGTTTTCAGATAAGTTTTGTCAGAGGTGATTTGAGGCAGTGGTGAAGTCTGCGTGATACACAGGTACTGTATACCCTAGAAAACTCCCTGAAATACTGTATAACCACTACAAAATGCGCAAAGATACTATAGGATGCTTGTGTAACTTTCAATTTCACTTTCACTCAGCTGTCCCTGTGCATTGCAGGGGAAAGTGAGGGATCATCAGTCACTTTGTGTGATTTTATAATTCAGTTGGTGTCTTGATAGCTCATGTGCACTGTTTAAGTGAAGACAAAGGCTTAAGAAATGACGAGTCAGCCTTTTGATGAATCAAAACTCAACATTCTTCATCAGTCCAGCTCTTGTTTTCACTCACTCACTGTTTTCTAACTGATAAATTCTTCCTTAGGTATCCTGCATCACTTATTCTCCATGATATAAGAACAATCTTTGAAGGATCAAGCTTTATATACAATCTACAAGTGCAGCGGTTCTCAGCCTGTGGGTGGAGGCCCATAAGTGGGTCTCAGAGCTGATTTCAGTGGATGGTGTATAAATCAGGTAAAACTGTGGCAAAAATGTCTTCAGTGTATGGAGGCCCTAAGAGGACAAACATCCATCAGAGTATGTCAGAGTATACCCACTAGAATAATCCAGACTACACCACTGATTTGAGGGTGATTTAGATTGCTACATTGTGACATCTTGTTTAGTTTGTCTTAATTTGAAATATATTTTCTCCTTGTGTAGCCTTTGTAGTTAGTTTTACTGTCTGTGTTTCCCCTGCCTTAGTTGATCTCCTCATGTGTTTCACCTGTCTTGTTTCACTCACCTGTGTGTCTGTATAGGTGTGGTTTTAACTTAAGTCCTTGTCCGAGTCTCTGTGTTAGGCTGTTAGTTTGCTGTGCTTCCCTGTTCGTTAGCTATGTTAGTTTGCTATGTGTGTGTTTTGCCTGTTAATCTGGCCTGTATTTTTCTGTTAAGAATATGGCAGATACATTTTTTTGCAAGCATTTACGTCATTATTCCTACTGTGCCGCAACACCATATTGTAGGGTTCCCCACCTGTCAAATCCCACTTTAACCACTGTTTATATGTGATGTTTTTTCAGCTGATAATGGACTGCAAATAAGAATTTATGGTAGTGACAGACTCATAGACGCCCAGACCATAAATGTGTCCCTATCACATTTGTCTCTGTTGAGTATAAATGTATTAAAGGTAAGTCTCTTGAGATGTGGCATCTCATTTTCAAGAGGGACCTCATGTCTATATGGTGCTAGAGATATGGATTACTATGGATGTATAGTGAACCATGGATAGATCATGCTAATGTCTACATTAACAGCTGTAATGATTATGAACTGGAATGGGGATAAAGAGGTGGCCAAATATGTGTTATGTCTGTAATTGTAGTTATTGAGGCTCCGTGACTCTATAGCAGCAGGCAGTCTCCACCAAGGATCCCAGACCACCTACAAGACCAGAGCCAGAGACGAGTACAGGAGCAAACAGAAAGGGGCAGAGGCAGATATGGAGAGAGAGTGTGAGAGAGAGAGGGATAGAGCCCAGTGTGCCAGATCCCCCCGGCAGTCTAAGCCTTTTGCATCTTTACTATGGGTGTTTCTCAATATGTACTTCAGCGTTCTTCTGGACTTGCGGACTCGTGATACGTCATCAATCACAGCCAAAGTCCTGTTCCAATACTAAGTCCGCATTGACACAAGTTTGGTTCACATACCCCACTGTGGACTCGCCACGCCCCTTTTACCAAGTCTGCTACCAAATGTAACTTGAGCGGACTTTTCACAGCTACAATCCCACAATGCAATTCGCACTGTTTAGCAGGAAACTCCAACAACCACAAAGAAGAAGAAGAAACTCCAGAAATGGCAGAAGAGAGACATACAATTGTAAGTAACCGTTCTTGCTACGTAAAATTATGGATAAGATACTTATTTGTGATAGAGTTTTATTTGAAACTTGAACGTTGAATCAAAGTCATTCTTAATAAAATTTAAATGGACGATGTGAGTGGTTTTGGAAACGATAACAACAGGACATCTAACTGGCTTCTGCAGCACCGACCCAGCGGCCTCTGTTAATACTATACTGCTGCTGAACAACTTTATTTTGGTATTTCTCAACAACTAATACAGCTAAACCTGAACCTGTACGTTGTTTTAGCGTAGATGTGAAATAATTACTTGTCTTATTTAATAAATTGTAAATAAATTTAGATTTTTTGCTTTTAAACTCGAGCAATGATTCATTTAAAAGCCATTGATATTTTCCAATAATTCAGACATTTATGTATTCTTTAGCTGTGTCAGACTGTGTTAGAAAAGTACATAAATATAGTTGATATACCAAATTTCCATTATCATTTGGGCATATACTGATGCATCTATTTATCTATAAACTGAGTAGGTCAGAAGAAGAAATACAAGACATTCATTGTCATCTTAAAATAGTTTACTGTAGTGAAACTATTCTGCTAAATACATACATTACTCATTAGAAAACAAAATGTTTCAAATTGACAGATTATAACAAACAAATTAGTGGTCATGCTTTTAATATCAACAACTGATTAAAGTATGTGTATTAAAACAAATATAATTCTGCAATAACATTTATATAATGAACATCTGACTCTGCAATAACATTTAACTCTAAGAAAAAGCTGATTAATAAGAATTATATAAAACAAACTATTTACACTCTGTAGCCTGAACATGAATCTCATCTACTGTTTGTTTAATTTTTTTATTAAGCAAGACCATGTCCTGACTTATGGAGGGACAATGGCCACAGGATACAGCAGGGATGGGTATCCTCCGTCGATAAGAGAAAACCCAGCTGGTGGAGCGTAAGGGATCATCTCAGGACCAGGGCATCGTGAACAGATCCTGTGTTTCCATTGTACACGTTGAGGAAAACACCACTGGAATCACAAATGCCCTGCAAAATTATGGAGGGGAAAAGCTTCCTATTGATTTAACTTTGCTTTTGTGGAAATAAAGTACTGTCCTTTTTCCATATCGATGTTCATGAATTTAAACTTATTTATTATTCTTATTTTTTAACTTATTCAGTGTATTCCCTGCAGTTTATTTATTTTTGTATATATTTATTTAACCAAATTATTATTAATAAAATTTACTACTTCATGATTGTTTTGTGTAATTAATTGTTATATTTATAAATGATTTGAGTCGTCTGAAGAAAAACAAAATTTTCCTCCATCTGTCAGATTTAAGCCAAACACTTCTTGCTGTGTATTTAATTTCTCCCTGGAAAGTTAATTGGTGCTCCTGCCTGTCAGCGTATGTTTACTGTGACAGGTTAAGGAATGAAATGTGTGATGGCCAATTTTGACTGATAAATAAATGTAGTGGTGGGTGGCCATCACTGTCATGCTGTTTTTGGTGATTTGTAATGTTTCTACACTTTATTGAGCCTTGACATTTGTTTCCACTAGCGATGTCAGTTTGCCTTTCACTGGAATAGAGATTAGTAATGAAACGTAAAACTGTAAAATTAATTATTGGATCCAAATCTGAATGAGATGAAATTAATATGCAAATGCAGCTAAACGGCCAGCGCGTCTCCTCCCCGCCCTCCGCCGCATCCTGGCCCTCCTCTGACGGCTCTGCCTCCTCAACCCTGCAGCCTCCTCTCCGGCGGCGATGTAAAAGGTGCTGACAGCGATGGTGAACTCTATTTGATTCATTTTTTTTTATTTATATTTGATTAGTTGTTGAAATCTGTTGACGGCGATGCAGATAGATATTTTTCTTTTGTGTCTCCCAAACCAACAGCCGTTTTCCCAGTGCTGGTTGGCTTTTTACAACCAGGAACACACAAATATATAAGCGTATAAATTACTCTTTAACAATGAATTAAAAATGAGATATGACTTATTTATATCATAATTTATGCTTTTTATTTTTTGTCAACAAACTACCGGCAAGGCAACCGGATGTGACGTAAGGGGACGCTAGCGAAGTATGCTGCCGTTCCAACAGTGGTAGATGGTACTGCGGACTCTCGACCCGCTGAAGTCCGAACTCAATAACGAACTTTCTAAGTTCGAACTTGCAAACTTTGAATTGAGAAACTCCCAATGTGTCTAAACTATGGACTATGAGCTGGTCCCTAACTGAAAGCTGAACCAGCACGCTCTCTGTTCCTCTATTCACTGTGGTTGAATAGAGGGCGTGATGGGTTTTTTTTATGGCCAGTGACTGAAATGTTTTCATTAATTAACACTTTGTCACTAAAGTCTCTAATAAAGTATCTAAAGAATAAAACCAACTCTGGCTAACCCTCTTTAAGATGGCGGCCGCGCTGACGCACTGGTCCGACGGCTCATGCGGCTCGTGTGAACTCGCACGGAAGTGACGTAACGTCCTCTGAAGAGTCCGGTGAAGCGTCCGGGAGCCAAACGGAGCAGAACACCAGCTAGCAAAGATCAGCGAATAGCGGAGGAGCTAACGGACGGAGCCAACGCCACGGTGAGTGTTTGAACGTCAAGTCCTCTGGGACGCGCTGTGTTTGTGTCTGTCTGTCGGTCCTGACGGAGGAGCTAAGGACAGACGGACGGCAGCTGTCTGTCCGTCAGTCCGTCCGTCATCGCGTCCCTCTCGGCTAACGGAGGAGTGTGATGCTAACGAGGCTAAAGCTAACATGATAACAAAGCCCGTCAGGCTGAAACACTGGTTTTACGGTGTTCATACCGGGACCTGTCCCCCGGCTCCGACAGGAGGACTGTCTTTAAAACTTGATGTTCCTCTTGATCTGCTGACCCTAATATTCAATAATCAGAGCTTCATCATACTCAGACCCTCTCCCCTCTGACTTGTTATCGTTAATGTCTGAATATTAAAGATTAAAAATAATTAAAGTCATTTAAATAATAAAAATAAATGAAATCAGCACACAGGTAACATGATTCACCTTCGTCGTTAATGAAGAGCCTCTGTGGGTTTTGACCTTCACCTGTGAACTCACTTCATAAGACACCTGTGCACTCGCCGGCCACTTCATTAGGTATAGCTGTTCAACTGCTCAGTAATGCACATGACTGATCACCCACTCCCATGGCAGCAACTCAATGCACCAGCGCTTAAGTCCAGACGAAGAAGGTGATGAAGAGACTTCAGACTCTGATGATCTACTGCTCACACTTAACCATCTCCTTCAGAGGATGGTCTGAAGAAGAGGAAATATCCAGAGGTCAGCAGTTCTCTGGGTGCTGAGGTCAGAGTGGTTGGAGATGACAGAAAGACAACAGGAGCTCGTTACAACAGTGGTCTGCAGAAGATCATCTCTGAACACAACACGTCCAGTCGAAGAGCAGGAGACCACACCAGGGTCCACTCCTGTCAGCGGAGAACAGAGACTGAGGGTCTGAGTCTCCAAACCTGGACCTGGTCTGATGAGTCTGGATTTCTGCTCCACATTCAGATGGTAGGCTTATGGTTTGGTGTGAACATCATAAAGCATGGATCCATCCTGCCATGGATCAGTGGTTCATGCTGCTGCTGGTGGCCCCTTAGTCCCACCTGAGCATGGTTCAAACCTCACAGCCTACCTGAGGATTGTTGCTGACCATGTCCATCCCTTTATGACCACAGTGGACCATCTTCTGATGGAGACTTCCAGCAGCTCCATGTCTCAAAGCTCAGAGCATCTCACACTGGTTTCTTCACTGTACTCCAGTGGCCTCCACAGTCACCAGATCTCAATCTAATAGTTTGGGATGTGGTGGAGCAGGAGATTCTCATCATGGATGTTCAGCAGCTGTGTGATGCTGTCATGGAGATATGGACCAACACCTCTGAGGGATGTTTCAGCTCATTGAAGGAGCTCTGAAGGTGAAGGAGGTCCAACCTTGAGAGTAGAGAAGTGTGCCTAATGAGGTGGCCATGTAACTATTTATCCTTTGTATATAATTTCTGATATTGTCAAATATTCCACAGTAAGAAAATGAACCGAAACTGTGAGCAGTGTTGGTGACTGTTGGGTCTTGATCACCCTGCTGTGGTGAATATTCTCTGATTTGAGGTTTGACCTTTAACCTTCAGTGATGTTATTATGAAACGTCCTCATGGACTGAAGCTCCTGCTTTCATTGTACCTCTCTCTGTGAGTCAGGGGTGTGTGATATTTGATTTTCTCATGTCTGCTCTGGTGTTCCTGTCCTCAGACTGAGCTGCTCCTGTCCCAGGATCATCTTAGCCCGTAATAATGACCCTATAGGTTAAAGTTGACCCTTAGTGCTGAGGAGGTCAAACCTCATGCTACGTATCTGACTGTCTGTCCCTGCAGCACCTGAGCAGCCAGAATGAACCCGGTGTACAGCCCTGCTCCCACAGGGGTCCCCTTCACCAACACCAAGGGCCTGGGATACCCCGGTAAGACTGTCCTGTCCATGACCCTCCCTGCTGTGAACACAATTCAGGATATTAACTTTATTTTCCTCTCAGCTGGATTCCCTGTTGGCTACGCGGCCGCCGCTCCTGCTTACAATCCCAACGTCTACGCTGGAGCAAACCCCACCTTCTCCAGCGGTGAGAGACCGACCCCGCCCACTGGCCCACAGGGTCGCCCTGTGAGCCAGGTTTAACTAAACCAGCTCTGTTTAATTAATCCTGATCTCTCTGTGGGACAGTTTATCCAAACCAGCTCTTGTTCAAGTAATCCTGATCTTAACCTGTCCTCCACTTGCAGGTTATGCTCCAGGAACTCCCTTTAAAATGTCCTGCTCCCCTAACACAGGGACTGTCCCACCCTACTCGTCCTCGCCGAGCCCGTACCCTGCTGCTGTGTACCCAGTGAGGAGCACCTTCCCCCAACAGAGCCCCTACGCACAGGTCAGTGTATCTAACCGCCACATGGGCGTGCAGAGGTGTCATGGAGGCTGACCTGTTTCGTGTGTTTTAGGCCTTAATACCGTCACAGCAGCAGGGCACCTACTACACACAGCCTCTGTACGCCGCCCCACCCCACGTCATCCACCACACCACCGTGGTCCAGCCCAACGGGATGCCCGCAGCCATGTATGCCCCACCTATTGCCCCGCCCCGGCCCAACGGAGTCGCCATGGGGATGGTAGCCGGCACCACCATGGCCATGTCAGCCGGTCAGTGATGTCTTTGTACTGCAGGGTGAAAGGCTGAGCCTGAGGAGTGTTTCAGACTGAACCTAAACCTGACCCAAACCTAACCTAAACCTAACCCAAACTGAACTGAAGCATGTTTACTGTGGTAAAGAGTAAGAGCTGAGTCATGTTGGTCTCCACACATTGACCTGAAGGATCCGAACCCTCCAGGGTCCCACAGTAGAACTGATACCTGCTCCCATTGTGGCAGTCGATTTATTTTTGTCTCGAACTTAAAGAATCAGTCAGTCTGCTTGTCCTGGTCCCTGGAGGACTCGGTTTCTGCTGCTGAGGTTCAGACCTGCACCGGTTCTGTCTGATTAACTTAACTCCCCTCAGAGTCCATAATCTGCGGTTTTGGGACTTCTGTTCCAGGAACTTTGTTGACGACTCCTTCACCAGCGCCCGTCGCCCCTCACCAAGTCACGATGCCGACATACCGGACCCCGGGCACCCCCAGCTACAGCTACGTGCCCCCGCAGTGGTGAAGAGAGGAGTGAGTTCAAATTTATTAATAAATCATCTGCCCTGAGGGGAGGTGGGCAGTGAATGATACAAATCAGTACATGGAGCCATGCGGGACGTCCCGTCTGCTCTGAGCTAACCTCCCTGTTCTTGTGTTTCTGTCCCTGCAGCCGTGCGGGACGTCCCGTCTGCGGGTCGATATGCATCTCTCTCTCCTCCAGTGTTTCTCGCTCTCAGTGGGACAGCTCGGCCAGCGTCTGCACCTCCTCTTCCAGCATAATGTGAATCTAAACCCGACTACATCCTGACGGGAGGGGGGAGAACAACAGGCTCCTCCCCCTTCTGTTAACCCAGCCCCCCTCCCCCGCCAGCGCCAGCACCCCCTCCACCTGCTGCATCTCTCACCTCCAACAGCGCCTCCGTGTGGACTGTCTGCAGGTTTTTTAGCTTCATGGGAGCAAAGGGAGTCGACTGTTTTTTATTTATGATGTTGAATGCATGTGAGAAGTCTGTATATGAAGTAACGTTGGCTCCGCCCACCTGCTGTGACAGACCACAGGCTCACCCAAAGGAACCACAGTAATAATCTGCAGAGCTGACTCCACCGCCGTCTGATCATGCTAAAACACGCTCCGTCTTTTCATAGCTGACGTAACGGCGTCTGGATTTGTGCCGCGTCATCACTCTGTCTTTTTCATTTGTGACCAAACGGCGTCTTAATTTTGGTTAAACTGCTACGGTGTTTGCATTTGTCTCACTGAGTCTGTATTTTAGGAGACAGAGTCTTTGAATGATTTGTCCCGGTGGAGACAGAAAGCGTCCTCGGTGTGAGGCCGTCCTGCTGTGAGCATTATGGATGATATGGCAGAGGGGAATGGTCATGAGGGAGGCAAAAATGAGGGAGGATTTTTCTATATTGCACTCAAAAATGAAGACACAATGATGGGATTTATGTTATGTTATTTAAAAAATTAAGTCAGAATGTCAGTTAAATTAAAAATTTTTACAATTACGTCAAATGAATATAATCAAATAAATGAAGTCAGGATGTCCTAAAGCTCAAAAATAAAGACAGAAAAATTAAAAATTAATTAAAAGTTAACGTTTTCTCAAAAAGGTGAACTTAATTAATTTCAATTAAAATATTTAATCCAGAACATCAAAATAAAATGATCAGACATAAAGTAAAAGTCAAAAGGATAAAGTCAAAATGCCAAAGTTAAACTGACTAAAGATAAAATATAAAAATGTTAAAAATTCTTATTTAATATCAGTCGAGTTAAAAACCTCCAGACTGTTGTTGGAAGCTTAAAAAGCTGTTTATTTCAACTTTGGTCTTTAATTAAGACTTATTTTTAGATGTGTGGTTGTCATTTTTAGTGTAAGTGTGCGGCTTTACTTTCACTCAGCAGAAGCGTCTTCATCATGTTTTCTTCACAGTGAATGTTGAACATCCTCCTCTTCATCTCTGCCTCAGCCTGACCCTCACACTCCTCAGCCTGACCACAACCTTATCGAGAGTATTTCTAGTGAGGATGAGGACAGGGGAATGTCTTAGCGCACTTGCACCCAGTGAACCGAGTGAATGAGTGTGTGACTGTTTGAGTGTTACAGATAAGATAGAGACAATTAAATATGGTGCCATATGGTGCGACGTGCCGACAATACCTGAGCGGGATAATAATCTGTCTGGTCTGAAGCACCACAGCATTTAATCTGCTAACTGTTACAAACATGTTATAAACATGTTATTAGTATGTTATAAATGTGTTAAACCATGTTTTTAACATGTTATTAAAGTGTCTCTGCTGTTACAAACATTCTTTTAACATGTAAAATTGTCGTTAACTTGTTTTAAAAGTGTTATAAACATGCCCTGCACGTGTAAAACTCTTATTAGCATGTTTTTGAAATGTTCTAAACATATTCAAAACATGACTTTGCTCCATACAAATGTTATGAACATGTTCCACACATGTAATAAAGTTCTAGACATGTTTTTCATGTTTTTCATTTTTTATAACCATTTTTAATGTGTTTTTAACATGTTATAAAAGTGTTAAAACTGGGTTATAGACATTTTTTCAATGAGTTACACATGTTATAACCATGTCATAAACATGTATTTAAGGTGTTATAAACATGCTCTGAACATGTTTAGAACCGTGTTTAGTCACATCAGCATGTGACTGACAAGTTAAAGATCTGTTCTAATTTCTTCTTAAACATGTAATTGATATTTTCCAAACATGATATAGATGTGTTATAAACATGTCCCAAACATGTAATAGCTATGTCATAAACAAGTAATAATGTGTTGTAAACATGTCATAAGCATTTACTAACATGTTATAAACATGTTATCCTATGTTATAACCATGTAATGACGTGTTTTGAAATCATATTACAGCCATGTAATGTTTTAAATGTGCTATAAACATGTCAAAACATGTAATAACATGTTTTAAATGTGTTCTAAACATGTCATAGCCGTGTAACATGGTTTAAAGGTGTTATAACATGTAATAGTTATGTCATTAACATGTAATAACGTTTTTTAAATGTGTTGCAAACACGTCATAATCATGTAATAATGTGTTATAAACATGTTTCAAACATGTGATAGCCATGTCATAAACATGTAATAAGGTGTTGTAAACATGTTATAACATGGTTATAGCCCTGGCTCTTTGTGAATATCACTACTGAAGCAGGCACTAAGTGAACATTGCTGGCTGTTTTACCTCGAGGCTGCAGCTGAATAATCTTCGCCACTCTTACAGACTCGCTCTCCATCGTCGCCTCCATTCAATAATCTGTTTTGTAAATGTTATTTTTGTGATTTTGGTTCTTGTTTTGTATTCTTAAAGAAAGACCAAAAATAAAAACAAATGTAAGAAGATTCCTTTGCTGTGTCCAGTCCATATTCAATGTTTGAAGTTTGTCAGCACGTCAAGGTCAAAGGTCACCTCAGGGATAACAGTCAGGCTGCATGGTGGTGCAGCAGGTAGTGCTGATGCCTCATGCGCACCAACACATTAAACCTTGAAGCGGATCAGTGACAGCAACAGGAAACCACACAGGTGCCATTCCTGTCAGCCACAGTTCACTCTGGCTCACCAAACCTGGACCATAGATGACTGTCAGAGGCCGGCAGCCTGTAGTGCTCGTGCCTCAGTATGAAGGTTGTTGGTTCAACTCCCAGAGTAGCTCAGGGCCTTTCTGTGTGGAGGTACCATCTCATGTATTAATTCATAGATTTATCAATTTTTTGATGTATTAATTTATTTGCTAATGGATTTATTTATTCATTTACATATTCATGTGTTTGATAATTTATTAATTCATTCATTTATCTGTTCATTAATTATTGATTCATGGATCATGAATTTATTCATGAATTTATTCTTTAATTCATTCATTTATTTGTGCATGTAAGTATGCATATGTTTATTAATTAATTAATTTATTCATTTATTTATTTAATGCTGTATTCATGGGTTTATTCATTAATTCATTTATTCATTTATATTTTCACATATATACTCCTTCAGTTAATCATTCATTTATTTGTTCATGTATGTATTCATTTAATTAGTGTTTATTTATTCATGTATTGATTCGTTTAGTCATTCATTTATTTTTTATGTATTCATTATGTTCTCGTGTATTTATTCATTCGTGTGTGTATTCCTTGCTTCACTGAGAACAGACAGGTGCTGCAGTCTCCTCCCACCTGAGTGTGTATAACTGTGGCCTGTAGAGGGCGGTGTCTCCCTCTCACTCACTGAGCGGGAGGACAATATAGAGTAGAAGAAGGGTATCCCAGCATGCACCCTGGCGCGGGAAGTTTTGTAGTTTTTCCCTCATCGACAGCAGCAGCAGAGATATCGAGGTAAATAAATATTGAGGTAAATAAATCAACATTTTATGGTTTAATGAACGACTCTATGTCCCAGTTTGACATTTAGACCGTCTTTGTCTCCGTGTATGTCAGTCACGTTTATTCTTTACGCTGTTTGTTAACGGGCTCGGTGTGAAGTTACGTTAACATTACAGAGTTTAGATCAGAATTATCGTTAAATCAGACTTTAATACAAACCATGTGATTTATTTATCCAGTTACATTTATGGTGGAAGGCTTGAATGGTTGTAAAGATTCTAGAAAGGCTTCAATCATGAATTTATGATTGGTACTGTTGAGATAACAAAGGTTTAACACAGCTTTAGGGGGAGTCTGTTTATTTATTAATTAGCTCCAGAGAAGGTAATTTTAAATATAAAGACATGTATGTCCGTGTACACATCTGTCCATGTCCAGAGGAGTGGGATGATGGCGAATCTCTTATAATCTCCTATTTCTGCCCCTTTATTCAGTCACAGTGCAGAATATGATCAGCGCATCACTAAACCTCAGACAGCCTTCAATAAGCTCAAAAAAAGACTGAGTCTCTGTAAACTCACTGCTTATTCATCTGAAAAGACAAAAACACTCTCATTCACTCTCATTTCCATAAAGACGGGTATCCCTGTCTCTACATTTTCTTAAACTGATCTATATTCCCTCAGCTCCTCAGATCATCCTCAGTCTGACTCCAGCTGCTCTAAATGTTATTTTTCTTGTTTTTTTTTTTGAGTCTTCTTAAATTCCCTAAAGGAGTCTTCCCAAGGGATTGATAAAGTTCTATCTAATCTAATCTAATCTGCTTTACTCTAGACTGTCACACTGAAAGCAACAAGACATTTTCATAAAGTAAAGACATAGTGCTCTTGACCAAGCATAGCTGTATGGGAGAAAAATCCAATATGTTGCATCCCCATAGTTAACCTCAGCTCAGGTGTAGTTACACTCTTCAAATATAAAACACATGTCCATGATGTTTTTCCATGAGCACTTTCAGTGAGTTTTTGGAGAAGTTCAGTGGTTTCATACACCTCCCTGTAGATATGTCTTCCTCCTTTCATGAGGAGTTAAAATGATGCAAAAAGAATTAACTAATCATTGTTCACAGCTCCACACTGTTTTCTTGTGGGCTGGTGTTCATCTACCCTAACCCTGATGTTTTTAAATCATCTTGATACTGATTTTAACATTTGATCAAAAATGCTACTGCGTCACAGTGGAGAGGCAGAGAAGGCTTTACTCAACTGTAGGTGAATATCAGCTTGATCTACATTTGATGGCCTAAGTCACTGAGAGTGAAGCCCTGCCACACCTGTGCTGGTCACACTGGACTGCTCACAGGTAAAAACATAAACATAAATAAAACATTTAAGACAGTTTGTGTCCGAACAGATAAAAACATTTAACAGTTTGTGCCGACAGATCTGATCTGGATCTGGTCTGTGAAGTTGGGTAGCATCCACACATCAGAACTCCAAAGCTCACACAGACTGATCCATGATGTGATGAACATGTGTGACCTTCAGACGTGTGTCCTTCTCAGCGTGTGTGGATGGAGGACGAGCAACCAACGGCGAGCGGCGACTCCGTCAGACCGGCTCTGCTGTTCCAGGAGTTATGGAGGCAGCTGGGCGACGCCCACCAAGGCGCCATGCAGGGTAAGACCGATTTGAGGGGTCAAATGTCCACTTTGATTCAAGGTCAAACTGGTCAGATTTTAGTGATCAAATGTCCTCTTTGACTCAAGGTCAGATGTCCTTGTCCTCATGATCATTTTACTCGTTAACCTGATGTTTGAATAATTATCTGAGGGCTTTCTGTCAGTCTGTGCTCTAATGTCCTCTCTGACGTGATGATGACCTGATTAAGTTTGTGAGGTCAGAGGTCATGTGACCTCTCTTTGGAGATGTGGACCACCCAGAGGAGTTAGCAGTCATGCTGTAGATGTGATTTCATGTGTCTGAGGATGTGGAGACAGTGTGTTAGACCTGTCTCTGCAGTTTTTGGTCCATCCTCTCATAATCAAACAGTGAAGGAGCTAACGGCGTTAGCATGCTCAGTCTGGAGGTTAATGTGGTTTCTGCTGTTCCTCAGAGCTGCAGGCCAAAGTGAGCAGGCTGAAGAAGGAGCGGTGTCTGTGAGTTGAACCTTGTTAAGAACAGATTTAAGGATATTTAACCCCCCTTGGCCTCCAGCAGCTGAGGGTGCTGTCCTTGTTCTTCACAGAGACGCTCAGAAGCTGGAGGTGTTTCACAGCAGAAACCAGCAGCTGAAGGAGCAGAACAAGAGCCTGCAGGACACCGTCAGTCTGCTGGAGCACAGGTACTCTCACACCTGAGCTGGATCTTCCACCAAACATCACGTCCTCCTGATTTCTGCATGATGTCTCTCTGATGTCACCTGATGTCTCTCTGATGTCTCCTGATGTCTCTCTGATGTCCCCTGATGTCTCTCTGATGTCTCCTGATGTCTCCTCATTTCTCCATGATGTCTCTCTGATGTCACCTGATGTCTCTCTGATGTCTCCTGATGTCTCTCTGATGTCCCCTGATGTCTCTCTGATGTCTCCTGATGTCTCCTCATTTCTCCATGATGTCTCTCTGATGTCACCTGATGTCTCTCTGATGTCTCCTGATGTCTCCTCATTTCTCCATGATGTCTCCTGATGTCACCTGATGTCTCTCTGATGTCTCCTGATGTCTCCTCATTTCTCCATGATGTCTCTCTGATGTCACCTGATGTCTCTCTGATGTCTCCTGATGTCTCTCTGATGTCTCTATGATGTTTCCTGATGTCTCCTCAGTTCTCCATGATGTCTCCTGATGTCTCTCTGATGTCTCCTGATATCTCTCTGATGTCTCCTGATGTCTCTCTGATGTCTTTATTATGTCCCCTGATGTCTCTCTGATGTGTCCTGATGTCTCTCTGATGTCTCCTGATGTCTCTATGATGTCTCCTGATGTCTCTCTGATGTCTCTATGATGTCCCCTGATGTCTCCTGATGTCCCTCTGTTGTCTCCTGATGTCTCTATGATGTCTCCTGATGTCTCTATGATGTCTCCTGATGTCTCCTCATTTTCTCTCTGATGTCTCCTGATGTCTCTTTGATGTCTCCTGATGTCCCTCTGTTGTCTCCTGATGTCTCTATGATGTCTCCTGATGTCTCTATGATGTCTCCTGATGTCTCCTCATTTTCTCTATGATGTCTCCTGATGTCTCCTCATTTCTCCATGATGTCTCTCTGATATCTCCTGATGTCTCTCTGATGTCTCTCTGATGTCTCTCTGATTTCTCTATGATGTCTTCTGATGTCTCTCTGATGTCTCCTGATGTCTCCTCATTTCTCTATGATGTCTCTCTGATGTCTCCTGATGTCTCTATGATGTCTTCTGATGTCTCTCTGATGTCTCCTGATGTCTCCTCATTTCTCCATGATGTCTCTCTGATGTCTCCTGATGTCTCTATGATGTCTTCTGATGTCTCTCTGATGTCTCCTGATGTCTTCTCATTTCTCCATGATGTCCCCTGATGTCTCTCTGATATCTCCTGATGTCTCTCTGATGTCTCTATGATGTCTTCTGATGTCTCTATGATGTCTCCTGATGTCTCTATGATGTCTTCTGATGTCTCTATGATGTCTCTCTGATGTCTCCTGATGTCTCTCTGATGTCTCTATGATGTCTTCTGATGTCTCTCTGATGTCTCCTGATGTCTCTATGATGTCTTCTGATGTCTCTATGATGTCTCTCTGATGTCTCCTGATGTCTCTCTGATGTCTCCTGATGTCTCTATGATGTCCCCTGATGTCTCTCTGATGTCTCCTGATGTCTCTATGATGTCTTCTGATGTCTCTCTGATGTCTCTCTGTTGTCTCTTGATGTCTCTATGATGTCCCCTGATGTCTCTCTGATGTCTCCTGATGTCTATATGATGTCTCCTGATGTCTCTCTGTTGTCTCCTGATGTCCCTCTGATGTCTCCTGATGTCTCTATGATGTCCCCATGATGTCTCTCTGATGTCTCTCTGATGTCTCCTGATGTCTCTTTGATGTCCCCTGATGTCTCTCTGATGTCTCCTGATGTCTCTATGATGTCTTCTGATGTCTCTATGATGTCTCTCTGATGTCTCCTGATGTCTCTCTGATGTCTCCTGATGTCTCTCTGATGTCCCCTGATGTCTCTCTGATGTCTCCTGATGTCTCTATGATGTCTTCTGATGTCTCTCTGATGTCTCTCTGTTGTCTCTTGATGTCTCTATGATGTCCCCTGATGTCTCTCTGATGTCTCCTGATGTCTATATGATGTCTCCTGATGTCTCTCTGTTGTCTCCTGATGTCCCTCTGATGTCTCCTGATGTCTCTATGATGTCCCCATGATGTCTCTCTGATGTCTCTCTGATGTCTCCTGATGTCTCTTTGATGTCCCCTGATGTCTCTCTGATGTCTCCTGATGTCTCTCTGATGTCTCCTGATGTCTCCCTGATGTCTCCTGATGTCTCCCCATTTTCTCCATGATGTCTCTATGATCTCTCCTGGTGTCTCTCTGATGTCTCCTGATGTCTCTCTGATGTCTCTATGATGTCTTCTGATCTCTCTATGATGTCTCTCTGATGTCTCCTGATGTCTCTCTGATGTCTCCTGATGTCTCTATGATGTCTTCTGATGTCTCTCTGATGTCTCTCTGTTGTCTCTTGATGTCTCTATGATGTCCCCTGATGTCTCTCTGATGTCTCC
Organism: Cetoscarus ocellatus; assembly: GCA_037902135.1. NCBI lineage: Eukaryota > Metazoa > Chordata > Actinopteri > Labriformes > Labridae > Cetoscarus > Cetoscarus ocellatus. The sequence goes on along the minus strand of JBAMNC010001973.1, from coordinate 191,285 downwards.
TGATGTCTCCTGATGTCTCTATGATGTCTCCTGATGTCTCTCTGTTGTCTCCTGATGTCCCTCTGACGTCTCCTGATGTCTCTCTGATGTCTCCATGATGTCTCTCTGATGTCTCCATGATGTCTCTCTGATGTCTCCTGATGTCTCTCTGTTGTCTCCTGATGTCTCCCTGATGTCTCCCCATTTTCTCCATGATGTCTCTATGATCTCTCCTGATGTCTCTCTAATGTCTCCTCATTTCTCCATGATGTCTCTCTGATGTCTCCTGATGTCTCCAGGCTTAGTTCAGGACAGTGTGAGGACTGTGCTGTCCTGAAGGACACCCTGAGACAGCAGCAGGAGGACAGCTCGTGCCTGGTGGAGCAGCTACGTGAGTTTGATTATTGACCTCAGGCCCTTTATCCTGTCTCAAGTTCGTTGTTGATTGGCCTCTTTGGTTCTCAGCTGATGCTGGTCTGGTCTTTAGGGAAAGTGACATCCCAACTGTGGGGCCTGACCCCTGACCTTTGTCCCTGTCTTGACCGGGTGTTGTCCTCTTGTCCCAGAGAAGCAGAGGAGCTCTCTGGAGGATCAGACCAGGAGGCTGCAGGCTGAAGTGGACACGCTCAGAGCGTCTCTGTGAGTAAATCATCTCTGAAGTCCAAGTCCTCCAGGAGGACTTCTTGTTTGAGGGGTCATAGGTCAAAAGTCAAGGCCGTCCTTTCCCTGTAAGCATGATGTCTGCCTCTGACAAAACTAAATGCTCATGTGTTTGTTTGGTTTAATGTCACACCAGTTTACAGATATTTCCCATGATTCCCTTGGAAGGTTTCCCATCTGTAATATTTCCAAATCCTTCCCATGAAGAGTTTCTGTAAACTTACCTGGACGTCTCCGCCCATTTGTAATCCTACGCTCTGATTAAGGAATCCAAAATCACCTTTAGCTGTGATGTCCTGCACGTGCACCTTAATTTCCCATGAGCCACTGCTGCTGTCTGTTTCAGATTGGAGAAGCAGACTTCATCTCCAGGTCAGGAAGAAGGCTTCATCCCAGACTCTCCTGTCCTGCCCAGCTCTCTGCCTGCTGCCAACAAACTGAGGAAACGCAGACACGTGGACAAAGTCAGGCACGTCCGTTATGCGGAGACACCGCTGCGCCAGGCCATTGGCTCGCTGTTTGATGGTCAGTCTGCTTCAGAGGAACTGTCACGTCATACCAACGGAGACTTTTAAGAGTATATGACCAAAAACCTTCCTAGAACGACCCCTGTGGCCTTGAGTCTGTGACTGACATCTAATCCCCGTTCTGATGTTTTCCCATCTGTCTCCCTCTCTCTGTTTGAAGAACCCAAACAAGATCCTGTGGGAGCCCAAGTCCTCGTCCCAGACACGTGTGAGCTGAAGACATCTCAGGCCTCGGGTACGTCTCCATCACTGTAACCGTCTTTATTAATTCTGTCTGTAGGATCAGGACAGCAGTTCACAGTTAGTTTAAATGGTTAATTTTTAAAAGAAGTGGGTCATTGCTGAAACATAAATCCATTAAAAAAAATAACTTCATTTCACCAAAAAGGGGCATTCTTGGAGAAAATGCAATTCTATGGATAGAAACGCAGATGTTTACAGAGTATTGAATGAGAAATGGGAAAACTGTTGAGAGAAACTGAAAATCAGGGGACATAAACTGGCAAATTGTTGTAACAATATGAGAAATCAAAAGACGGAAATTGTGATAAAAATAGAAAATGATTGGAAATCAGGCATTCTAAAATAAATCAGGCAATCTGGGGAAAACAGGAATGATTTAATAAAAATGGGAAATTATGGGATGACAGAAAATTATGAACTATGAATTGGGAACTTGGCATTTGACGGGAAATAGTGAAGGAAAAATGACTGTGCAGAAAAAAAGCCAAACTGTAGAGCCGTAACTGCTCAAGGAAGGAAAACCAGAAATTCTGGAAAAAGTGAAAAACTTAAAATCTGTGCTAGAATCTGGAGGACAAAACTGAGAAATTGGGAAAAAACTAAACATTTTGGGGATTATTGGTAAATGTTGTAGATAAAAATGAAAAAGTTCAGGTCTGGCTCTGTTTCTTTCTTAGTCTCTGGATGTAAGAATGTTTTTAACCAAAAATATATTTTAACATTGGCCTTTTGAAGTATTCTGATCTCTAATATATGAACGCTGGGATCATTGAAGCTGTCAGCACTTCTGTTGTGGTTTTTCTGGGAGCTGCAGAGCGGAGGTTTGGTCTCCCTGCGTCAAACTGAGCACGCTCTGCAGCTGAGACGATGACGTGGACTGAGCTCTGAATACGTAATATTAACAATCATCATAATTCACTTTAGATTAGATTTGTGCTGTAACTGCGGCCGTTCATTACTTTGCTGTGATTTTCCTTCTCTCTGGTTTTAGATCATGTTGATCTAAATCCTGAAGCGGAGGTCCCAGAGACCTGCGGCCTGGAGCTCTGTGAGAAGCCTCCTCTGGTACGTCTGCTGCTCATGAGCCTTGGTTTAAATATTTAATCCACATTTTCTAACGTGAATAAAAACCTCTGCTGGTTTGAAGTGAGGCTGCAGCTCCTCGGGTGTCTGCCTGACGCTGTACCTAAAGACGGTCCAGACTACACCATTTTTTTGTTAATCAGGACGAGCACGGTGTCAGAGGAGAACCATAGAGCCATCACATCAGGCTGAGACTCAACCTACGGTCAGACCTCACGGTCTACAGGGACTGAAGGACTGAAGGACTGGGGGGATGACGCTGAGCTGGACTGACCATCTCATGATAAAGTCAGTCTCTCGAAGGTTCCTCTGAGGTTCCTCTCTCTGTTTATTTCTGTGATACGCCTGCAGAGCTTCCTGTGCTCTCATTCGTCAGAGCCTCTGACGTAAGGCACCAAAGGGGGGGTGCAGGACCAAAGTCAGACCTGTTAGGCGTCCTGTGATGGACGCTGTTGTTGGTGGTTGGTATGACTCGTGTCCTGAAGGCCCAGGCTGTCGGGCCGGGCTGTGGTTGAGCATAAATGGTGTAGTCTGACCCTGTCCAAAACCAGCAGCAGAGGTGTTGGTGCTCTTTTTTGATCTGTTTGTGACTGCAGCTGTCCTCGTCCTCTGTCACAGAAAACCGAGAGGACTGAAGGGCCGCAGAGACGCTCCGGAGCTCCCTGGGAGTTTGACGTCGGTTTAAAGTAAGGGTAAAAACACTGTTCTGGTCTGAGGCTGACATTGGGGATGGGGATCCAAACAGACCCTGTTCTGAGAATCCTCCATGTTTGAATCCATACTGCTCCTGAGTGTGGACGTTGGGACATGAGCTCCCTGCTGTTTTCTCATTGGTGCTTTAATGCTTTTGCTCAAACTCAGGATGAAAAACAGACCCTCGCTGAGCCACAGTCCAGACCAGCCTACGGAGAGATCGCCATCGCTGCTGCTGCGAGTCAAGAGGCTTTCAGAGGACGACTGTGTGGACAGGGCCAAGAGGAGGAAGGAGGACAGGGGGGACGAGGACGCTCGAGCCAAAACCCTGAAAACCAGACCAATCAAACCAGCACTTTCACCTCTAAAGGTACAAGTCTCCACTCTTTAACAATGACAGCCACCTCCACACATGTCCAGGGAGAGGTAACAGTGGGTCACATGACCTTTGACATTTGACCTCACAAATCTAATCTGTTCATCAAGTCAGACAGGTCGGATGAGCAAAGTCAAAAATCAGGTTCAGAAGACGGGGATCATCATGAGACCCAAGGACATTTGACCTCTAAACTTGACCGGTTTGACCTTGAGTCGTAGTGGACATTTGACCTCTAAACCTGACCGATTTGACCTCCAAGAGGTTTGAATGTGTTATTTGTCTGCCAGGCTCACTCCAAACCTAAGGGGTCTTTGGCCCCACAGCGGGACATCCCACGCTCCAGTCCAGACTTTAAGAGGCCTCCAGCTCGAGGAGAGTCCAAAAAGGACGGTGCTGGTAAGAAAGGAAAGCTCCCACGGCACCTGAACGCCTCACAGAATCCTCAAGGACAGACTGATGGTGAGTTTAAAGTCCAGATCATGTCTTTGTGGGGGGAGGGGGGGGCTTTCGTATCTCTGCCAGAATAGACGGGAAAATGACAGACGGAGAGCAAGATTCACCTTCACGTCAGCAGAGGGCGTCACAGAATAAGTCAGTCACACTTTCACTCTGTGTCCTTTCAAAATAAAAGCTCAGTGTATGGATAGGCTCCTTTTGTTTGTGCAGAAAGCTTTTATTTTGAAGTTTTGTGGGTCAGATTTTGAGTGAATCCGGTCCCTGTAGGGAGATCTAACGGGGTTTCCACAGTGAGTGTAGTTAGGTGAAATTAGTGATGGTCTGGAGGTCATGACCTCTGGAGTACACCTCTCTCAGTCAGTATGTTTGATCATCACAGCTCGTCCCCACGTTTGTGCTTGAGGATGATGAGCATGAGGTGGTTCGTGTGCCCTCCGCTGCAGTGATCACTCAAGGTCAAACTTCCTGTTTGATAGAGGTCGTATCTAACCTGACTTCCCAAACTCTGCTCGTAATTCAGTTTGGAACAGACTTCATCTCCTCAGTGTCACAGGCACAAGGCAGCAGCTCCATCACCTCCTGTCTTCATGCCGTGGCGTTTCCCTGCAGCTCCACCCTAACAGGCCTTCACCTCAGAGGGACTGACAGAGTCCATATGTGATGAAACCTGGTTGGGCTGAGCAGAGTCCAGCAGAGACCCCCAGTGGAAAAACCCCATTACATGTCCTTGTCCAAACCTGATCAGGAGCCTGCTGTAGCCTCGGGTCATCGATCACCTGAGGAACAGTCTCACTCTAATCAGCATGTCCACACCTGAGCTCCCCTCCATTCTGGCCTAAAGGTCTCTACAGGTCTGGACTTGGATTTGTTGGCAGGTGCTTGTTAGGGCCCTTTAACCTCAGGACTGCATGTTAGAGGGAATCACCTGTTAGTCACAAACTTGTAAGCTTAGGTAACTGAGGGGCCACATGCTGGGAGAACTCCAGACCTGAGGGGGCGTTCCCAGAGATGGATCTGATCTGTGACGAGGATGGTCCACCCTCTGGATCCAGACCCCGTATCTGTATGTAAAGGAACTCGTTTGTATTAAAGTCATGTTTGTGGTTTGACCTTTGACCTCTTTCTGCTCTCTCAGCCACCAAGAAGCCCAAAGTGGAGGCAGCGTGGAGCGTGGACCCTGCGCTCGCTCTGTCCATGTGCGAGGTGAGGTCACATGACCCGATGCTGTTGTTTTTGTCAGCCTGTGTCCCAGAACTGTAGCTCTGTTGTATGGGGTGGTCTCGGGGGTTTGGGTTCCTCCTTCAATAAGAAAATAAGTTTGTGATGCTGTCATGATGAAGGAGGCTCGGAGGGGAACTGAGAAGAGAGCTGTGGCCCCTTGGCAGCAAACAGAGCCTGTTAAGGTGGTTTGTTTTGTCCTGTTAGGCTGTTATATGTAATGTCTCGTCAGGCCTGGACGTCCCAGAGGAGAGAGGACGTCTGGGTCAGCCTGCTGCCTCTGTGGTCCAGCCCTGAATAAGCAGGAGGACTTCAGAGGCTGTAGGATCAAACCACTGCTGTCCTGAGAGTTTCGGTCTTCAAGATACATGGAACAACTTTAGAGAGAGAATCAATATTTTTATTGATGCATATAAGGGTAACATTCATAAGAAAGCTATTACAAAATATACTCATGCCTACAGTTGTCTAAAAAGCTGTCTACTGAATATGTGAAATCTAAGTTGGAGAGAGAAGCAAATCTAACCCTGACTGATGATGACTGGCCAAACATCTGTAAAACAGTCTACCACCTCAGATTCTGATTCATGGAGAGAATTCTCTTGGAAGAATATAATAAGGTTTTTTATTACCCCAAGAATAAAATATCTTCAAAATGGTGAACCAGAATCCGGTCGCTGCTGGAGGTAGTGTAATAACTTGCTCGCTGACCACTTTCATATATTCTGGGACTGCCAAATTATTCAGCCATACTGGTCAGACATAACAGAAATCATTCAATCAGTGTTGGGTCGCGAGCTGGATGATAGTTTCAGAACCATATATTCAGGGAATTTACCCAACATGCTTAATGTCCAGGATAAATACCTTCTTAAAATATTATTAGTTGCAAGCAGAAAAGCAATAACCAAGAAATGGCTTGTCAAGGAACCACAAAAGCAGAATGTATAACGATTGTAAAGGAACTGTATGATATGGAGAGGTTGACCTTTTCATTAAGACCTTGTTCAGATAAATTCAGTGAGTATTGGTCCAAATGGATAACATTTGTGAACAAAAATATATGATAGGAGGAGGCTGGTATATGTTTTTTGTAGTATAACTACATATATAATTTTCTTAGAGCCTCTTGTCTTTTTGATGAATATTTCAGGGATGATGATTGGTCTGCATGCAAATGTTTTGTGGGGGTCCTACCCCGGATGCACATTCAGTTCGAGGATCTGATGGACTGATAATAACAATACCTGGACACTGGAGAAAACAACCCTTACTTAACCATATTGAAAATGAACTGTATTGTACTAGGGGTGGGAATCGTCAGAGACACCACGATACGATATTATCACAATATTTAAGTCACTATACAATATTATCATGATATTATCACGATATAGTGATATTGCGATATACTGCATATTGCGATATCAAAAATATCACGATATATAGCAAACTTTTCAGCTGCAAAAGATGCTAACATACTTAATCTTGATCAACAAGTGTCATCTGTTTAAAAAAAAAAAAAAGTTTTCAGTCTATTCATCTTACTTCAAACATTTATTCAAATAAAATTGACTTGAAGCAGCAGCACATTCGAGTGTAAAAACACAAATAGCAGCTTGGTTAAAACCAAATATAAAAATAAAACATGTCTGTCTTTTCCAACTGTAAGACAAATCTTATACAAATTCAAACATCGTCTACTACTCATTGTACTCTTACAATTGTACTCTTTTACCTGACAAACTTGACTGTTTTTATTTCAGCCATCATATAGTTAAACTTTACTGAATGCACACTTGTAAACTATTGTACTTTTTACTAACACTGCAGCTCACACAAGTTTTGCAGCTTTTAAAAAAGAGATTTTCAAAGTAAAATTACTTTAAAATAAACTGAATAGAAAAATAAAACATGACTGTCTTTTCTACAAGACAACTACAGATGTTACACAAATCAAAACATCATGTACTACTCATTGTAATTAAGTGTTCCCTTTACCTGACAATCTTAACTGTTTGTACTTCAGTCTAGTCAAACTTAACTGAATGCAGACTTGAACTATTGTGCTACTAACACCGCAACTCACACAAGTTTTGTAGCTTTTAGTTGCAAAGTAAATTGGCTTTACATTTAAAGTAAATCTGAAAATAAAATATGTTCTCCAAAAACAAAAAGTTCACACGAAATTAAATTAGAATTTGTATTCTTAAATTAAAGAATCTAATTTAAACGTTACAATGACATTAAATCAAAATGTACTGTAAAATCAATAAAGTGTAACTGTTTGCTCCTGGCTTGTGAGCTAAAAGTCAATGACAGGTGGACAGTGAAGGAATATCAGCATTCTTGCTCAGAAAGAGGAGCTGATCAAAATGTTCAGTTGTCAGAGTGCTTCTTTGTGCTGTGACGATGTCACCTGCTGTTGAGAAGACTCTTTCTGCTGAGACGCTTGTACCAGGGACACAGAGGTATCTTTTCGCCACCTTAGCAAGTGAAGGATGGACTTCTTCATGTATTTTCCACCAGCTGAATGGGTTCTCTGTGAGTGCCAGGGGTGCGACTTCAGTGTATCTTCTTACCTCCTCCTCAGCTGTGGCAGACAGTGATTTGGTGGTAATGCAACATCACCATAACTGTGACCAAGCAAGTCTACAAGCCCACATGACTTCTTGGCTGGGATGACAAGGGATTCAGGATCCTCCTCAGAGTGACCGGGTCTCTCCTGATGTTCCAAGACCTCTGCCTGAGAGATGGTTGACTGCATTTCTTTCTGCAGAATCTACACATGCAAAAGCAGAAAGAGAGAGTGAGAGAGAGGGTTTATGAATTTAATGTATTTTAGGTATACACAAGTATTGAGTACATATGCTGTGTATTTATTTAAACAAGACAGTGGTAACCAGCTAAATAAAATAATTGTTATTTGGCTTTGTGTTAATAAATCTTCAGCTCTAAAACTAAAACTCCAATAGAGCAGAGGCATTTCTCAGGCTGTGTTTAGCAAAAAAATGCATCATTACAAAAACAAACAACAAAGAAAATATTAGTTATTTAAATGTTTGTTTACCTGAAGGGCTACAGCCTCAGCAACCACTCTGGCATAAGTGTCCTGTCTGTCTTCTGGGGTCAGGAACGGCAGGGTTTTAAACCTGGGGTCGAGAGCTGATGATGTGTAGAGGGTGTTTTTCTCCGCTGAAGTCACATATCTTTTGTTGAGATCTTGTCTGATGCTTTGTTTGATGTCTCGGACCAATGTTGTGTCGCCAATACTGTCATGTGAATCGTGTATCAGCTGCGTGAGCAGCGGAGCCACAACTGACAGAGTAGGACTCTTCTCCTCCGACATTACTGCGGTCGCCACCTTCATTAACTTTAAGACCCGGACAATTTCTTCTGCATGCGCAATGTCCGTCTCATTCAGAGTGAAAATGTCACTGTCACTCCTCCTAACTTCGGGAGACAACAGGGCTGCACAAATTGCAGGCTGCTGTTCAAGGAACCTCAGAAGCATTTCGTATGCACTGTTCCATCGCGTGCTTACGTCAGTTTTGAGTTTGTGGCTCGGAAGCTGCAACATTTTCTGCTTTGTTTCCAAAGCGTGGTTAGCCACCGTGCTTCTTTTGAAAAAGGCAGTAATGCGTCGCACTCTCGCCATAAGCCTGGCTACTGTTGGCAGGCTTAATGCCCGCTGTGATGCAAGATTGAGTGTGTGGGCGAAACACTTGACATGGACGTATCCCGCTAACTGAATGGCGACACACGTATTAGAAGCGTTGTCTGTTACCACAACCAAGTCTTTGTTTACAATCCCCCACTCTTCTGCTACATCTCTCAGGAGGTCTGCGATGTTGGCCCCGGTGTGGCTTTCATGTACCGCTCGCGTTTGCAAAACATGCGACTGCAGTGCTCAGTCCTCTGTGATGTGGTGTGATGTTATGGTCATGTATGAGTCCACTGACCTCGACGTCCAAGCTTCACAGTTTAACGCGACCCGTTCTGCTGTTCTCAAAGATTCTTCGACTTTCTGCTTAACCCCTCAGTAGAGTTTAGGCACAGCGGTTTCAGCAAAGAAACGGCAAGAAATGGTAAATGGACTTGAGCTTATATAGCGCCTTTCTAGTCTTTGACTACTCAAACCTGCTTTACACCGCAGGTCACACTTACCCATTCACACCCATTCACTCTCACATTCACTCACTGATGGTTCAGAGTTTCTGTGTTAGTTATCCATCAGTATCAGCTAACACTTTCACGCCCTTTCATGCCCATTTACACGCCACTGACGCAGCAGTGGGAGCAACTTGGGGTTAATTGTCTTGCCCAAGGACACATCGCCATGTGTCGCCCAGAGCTGGGCTCCTGATCACTGACCAAGCGCACTATCCAGCTGCGCCACCGACGCAGAAGGAATCACATATCTGGGCTCAAGCGTCTTTGACATGTTGCAAAACCCGGCATTTTCCACCACGCTGTATGGACGTCAGTCTTTCACCATGAAGTAAACGATGGACTGAGTTATCTTCTTTGCACGCTCAGAATGTGGAGGTAGCTTTACTATGCTCAGTGTGTCCAATGTCGGTTGATATTTTGCAGGCGCTGGATTCGTTTGGCCCTCACCTGCCAATGCAGCTGAGTGGTAGCGGGAGAGGTGAACTCTCATGTTTGTGGTGTTCCCAGAGTATTCAAATTTCGTACGACATTCCTTGCAGATCGTGTGTGTCATGTCAATGTCTTTACGTCACGTGCCAGTCAAATCTCGCGGCAGCCACCCCCTCGCTGTGTTGAGCTCACCAGACAGTGAACGGTTAGCACCATCTAGTGGGCTAAAGCAGGAATTGATTTTATGTTGGTGCGTAATAAAGAGTTGAGTTTATATTTGCAGCCTTAGTTAAGGATGTATGTGACTAAAATATCGATATTTGGTGTCTCTGAATTGATACAATATCACCACGCAAAATATCGCGATATTTCGCTGTATCGATATTTTCCCTCACCCCTATATTGTACTACCTCTGATGACCTGTTTGCTTTTCTACTTTTCCGTTTTATTTATAAAAATACTTTTATAAAAATATAGTTAAGAAAAAAAAAACTTGAGAGTGATATCTGAGCGTACTTATCTTTAAAATACTTTTAAAGATATTGAACTTCTGAAACATCAACCCTCTCTTTGAACAATAACTTCTCATTTTAAAGGCATTTTCTTTCTTTTATCCATTTTGAAGTTGTCTGACTTGATTCCTGGTGTTTCTGTCGTCACTGCACTTTTTCACATCATGTGAAGCAGTGACGGTGATAAAATGATGATTGGTGTGTGTTTTGTTAACCCCTGATCAGAGGGAAGAGAGCTGTCCTGGAGAGATGGTGGACACAGACTGTACCTGGATCAGTCACAGTGTGCTGCAGCAGCAGAACCAGAACAGCAGCGTGTCAGGTACAGTTTTCAAGGATTTAAACCTGCTCAGTGTTTAATAATGTGATTTATGTCCTGATGCGAGGGTGATGATGGGCTACAGCACAGTATCTCACAGTTATTTATCTACTGAATGGGCTACACCCAGCAGCCCTTTCATTAGGTACACCTCTCTGGTCCCAGGTTGGACCCCCCTCACTCTCAGAGCTCCTTAGCTCTCCAGGGAGCTGAAACGTCCGTCAGAGACGTTGGTCCATATCTCCATGACAGCATCACACTGCTGCTGAACATCCATGATGAGATTCTCCTGCTCCACCGCATCCAAAGGGGCTTCATTTATGATATTTATAATATTTCTAAATATCCTGATGAATGTCACTGCTAAATACGCTCACAGATAATAAAACGGGCTGTCCAGTGGGTTTTGCTGGAGGACAGGGCTGAGGGTTCCTGTAGGACATTGATCAAATGTGCCTGATAGAGTCTAATCCTGACAGTCTAACAGATTTGAATCAGCCATCAGGTTCACCTCTGTTTGTTCGATCTGGATCAAATCACTTTAATCTGGATTAACATCAGCTGCTGTGTGAGGTGGAGCCATGTTTTAAAGCTGTTCTTCCTGTATGATGAGAAAACCATCATGGGTCCAGACTGAGCTGGACTAACGTGATGTTTGGGGGATTCATGACCCTCTAAGAAACCTTTTCATCAGTACAGAGCATGCACTCTTCCTCAGCTGTCCTCCTGTCCTCATGTCTCTGTCTTAACAGTTGTCCTCCTCCATCAGCTGTGTGTCTTTTCTGATAGTTTGGTCGTTTAGTAAAGATATTTAACTGCTTTAAGGGCGTGGCATCAACAAGGTCTTTCAAATGTTCCTGTCTGGTCCAAATATTTGACTGAAAATAGAATCTTTTTGGACGTACAGTGTAGAGCTGGACACATGTCTTCATAATAACACATGTATGTGTTCATAGGCCTGTCTCTGCTCTGAGGGGCCTCACAGGCAGGACACACATGTCCAGAGACAGAGTCACCTGACAGGGTTTAGTCCACCCTCCAAACATCCGGAGGGAGGAGGCAGGGCAGCTGAAGGCTCTGGGGCCCGCAGTGGACAAGTGGGCGGGTTGGCACCGTGAGGGGATTTAATGGACATGAATGGGTTTGGTGTGTCTTCATTGAAGGACTGGCTGAGAAGGCCAACGACAGTCTGGACCTGATGTTTGACACCACGGCCTACGGACACTACGAGTCTCAGCCAGAACTCACCCAGCCCCAGAAGGACCAGGACCGAAGCGATGAGGATGATGAAGATGGAGGTGGGTTTCAGGTGCTGGACTTTGGTTTAATGTGAGTCTCTGTCTTAACAGCATTCCTCCTGTCCTCTTGACTTTGTCTTAACAGCTGTCCTCCTGTCCTTTTGTCTCTTTCTTAACAGCTGTCCTCCTGTCCTCATGTCTCTGTCTTAACAGCTGTCCTCCTGTCCTCATGTCTCTGTCTTAACAGCTGTCCTCCTGTCCTCATGCCTCTGTCTTAACGGCTGTCCTCCTGTCCTCATGACTTTGTCTTGACAGCTGTCCCCCTGTCCTCATGACTTTGTCTTAACAGCTGTCCTCCTGTCCTCATCTTCCTGTCCTCATGTCTCTGTCTTAACAGCTGTCCTCATGTCTCAGTGTTAATAGCTGTCCTCCTGTCCTTATGGCTCTTTCTTAACAGCTGTCGTCCTCTCCTCATGTCTCTGTCTTAACAGCTGTCCTCCTCTCCTCATGTCTCAGTGTTAATAGCTGTCCTCCTGTCCTTATGGCTCTTTCTTAACAGCTGTCGTCCTCTCCTCATGTCTCTGTCTTAACAGCTGTCCTCCTGTCCTCATGTCTCTGTCTTAGGATCAGAGGGGGACCCTGATGAGACCAGCCTCAGTCAGATTAAAGGGAAGAAGCTGAGGTAAGGACCAGGACCATCCTGGTTTAACATCTAGACCTTCAGCTGCCGGTCTGGTTTCAGACTCTGCTCTCTGGTCCCTCTAGTACGGAGCCCCTAAGGTGCCACGGAGAAAAAAAAATATAAATCGTGCACACGATATATTAAAACGTGCGCACGAAATACTTATTCGTGCGCACATTTTAGCTAAAACGTGCGCACGAAATAAAGTTATTTACCACGTTTTAACTTTGACGTCAGATGTTTACAGACACACACAATGGAGAGAAGAAGTGAGCTAGTTAACTTTTACTTCCACATTCTTGCTGCTCTTGCCATGAGAGATGGAATAATCCTAAATTGGCGAACTTTGCTGTGCATACTAAAAGACAACAGGCTCAGCCGGCTGAAGGAGTACTCAGATTCAGTCAGTGTCCTGACCTGGGATGCACAGGGGGGTCTTGTTTGCTGCTACAGAGGCGAAGTTGTAGCTAACTTCGGGGCTAACTCCCTCCACCTTATTCAGCAGGTGGCAGCAAGACATGAGCTTTGCTTGAGTCTTGAAAGTTGTGCAGCTTTTATTTAAGGTACTGATAAATAGCCTAAGGGACTGTACATACCCTGCACTCCTACATTCACAGACACAGCTAACGTTGGCCGGTTACTGGGATGCTTCAACTGAGCCCGGCTGTCTTCTTCTTCTTCTTCTTGGTTTTTACCGGCAGGTGACCACAATATTATGGGGCATTACCGCCATCTACTGATGAGCCCGGCTGTCTGTTGCCGCTTGCCTGTTTTATCTTAAACGTGCGCACGTTTTAATATATCCCGTGCACAATTTATTTATTTTTTTCTCCGTGGCACCTTGGGGGCTCCATCCTCAAGAGGAACAGCCTAATTATTTGTTAATTTAATTAATTAAAGCAGACGCTGAAGCCGTCGCCCTCCTGCAGCATCGACCTTAACCAAAGGTCTTTGGCTGCCTTTAAATCTCCTGGTTGGAAAAACACCTGAACACTCCGTCCAATCAAAGTTGGGACAGGCTCCAGCCCCCGTGACCTTGGCAGTGTAGATAATAGGTGTTATTTTATGGGTGAAGGTCGTGGGAGGTCGGTCTGTCCGGTTAATGATGTTCTCCCACAATCCTCTGGTCTGCAGCAGTCGCCCTGCGTTCGCCCACGCCGCCGTGATCCGTAAGAAGGACGAGAGGAGGAAGCTGAAGGGCGCCACGTGTAAAGAGTGTGAGGTGGTGAGTATGGAGTCATGGAGCGTCTCAGCCCCGCTGCATCATGGGTAATGTCTAACCGGCCCTGTCTCCACAGTACTACGCCCAGCCTGCCCGAGCACGAGCGGCAGGAGAAGCTGTCCTCATGCTCCAGGCACAGGTTCCTCTACATCCCTCCATGTACCCCTGAGAACTTCTGGGAGGTGGGCTTCCCGTCCACGCAGACCTGCATTGACAGAGGTAACTCAGGTAACTCGGGTAACTCGGGTGTGAGCGTTTGGGTTCAGTCACCTGAAGTGGAGGACAGATCCAGTCATCTGATTGGCTGTGTCCATCAGGGGCTCCAGACTGTAGGACACAGTTAGATTTGATTCGGAGGTCATTGTCAGCGTAGACTAACCCTGAGAGCTGGAGTTTGGTTAGGGTCAAAGGTCAGTGAATCAGGCATTGAAGAAACACCTGGAAGGGTTTAACAGTTTCTGTGAGGACCACATCATGTTTTAAACCTCAGACTGTGGACACAGCCCTACCATCTGCTGGATGGTTTCTTCTTCTGTGGACCAGAGGCATGGATGTGATTCTGTTGGTCTGATTACAGGTTACATCAGGGAGGAGAAAAGCCCCGAGGCCCGACCACGCAGAAGACAACCCTACAACGCCCTCTTCTCCCCGAGGAGACCACCACAGAGCAGCAGCACCTCAGCATGAAGACCAGGATGGAGGACAAGGACCTGCTGATGATGGAGACCAGGGACTCGAACATCGTTCTTCGTCCTCTTTGAGGACCAGACTGCAGGACCGACGGCCATTAATGTAAAATCCCTCATTTCAGAGAGACCCTTGATTCTCTCTTCATCCTCCTGGTCTTGGAGTAGATGAAGGAGGTTTACAGCTGGACTGTGGTTCTGGTTTAAATGAAGGAGATCAGACACCGAGAAGCCTCAGGAGCTTTTATTTTGTCTGCAGATCATCAGCGCTTGGATACAAACAACAGTAACATGAACATACCAAACATTTCTGTATTAATAATCTCTGAGGGCCTGAAGTGATGTTTTAGTTTTTAATCTGGATCAGAATAAACCAGCAGAGTCTCGCCCACCAGGCTGAAGAGCACGCTGTGAACACAGACAAGAGGAAACATGAATGAACGCTTTATTGATTACTGATGTTATTAATGAATGCTTTATTGATTACTGATATTAAAACAGAGAGAGAAACTCACCACATTAGAGACGGAGTGTTCAGGTCCACGCTGAAGATCAGTGGAGAAAGGCCAATGGCAGAAACCTGACAGGGTGAGAACAGAGGTCATTCACCTGTTTGAAGGACAGGAGTTCAGGTGTTTCCATGGTGCACAGCCTCAGGAAAGATCAGACTGGAGATTCAAAACACTAAAAGGCATCAACGCAGAACCTGCACGAAAAACCTTTAGACTGACAAAAGACCAAAATATGTCTCTGGGTTTTCCCGAGGAGCTCCTCAGGGCTCTGTCCTGGAGCCTCTGCTCTTGCTATGGAGTAAATATCAGTATTTTTATATTTCATAACTGTATTGGCTGTAATTATTTTAATAGAGAAATATTCAGAGTGTTTTTTGTGCAGGACTTCGGTTTCAGTGTTTTAAATAAATTGTCTGATATAACTCTGCGCTCATGAACTTTATTTTCTTTTTGAGTATCGCGGTTAAATCAATACAATCCATTTTATTTGAATGAGCAACAGTACCAGAAAGTTTCAGTCTCTTCGTTTGGATTAACCACAGACCTCCAGACATGGTGCACCTTCATTCTTGATAGTTCCTGAGGCGTTCCTCAGAGCTCAGTCCTGGAGCCTCGTCTCTTATGTTACGGCAGTAAAAATCGATTTATTTACATGTTAAGATGAATGTTCTAGAAACTGTTCAAGACCTGGTTTATCGGACAGTGAGTGGTCCGTGTTGGCAGAATTTAAACTTCGACAGCAGAAGTTATTTTAGGAGGCCGAGCTGCAGGTCTGAAGGTCCTGCTCATGCTGTTCTTGAAATATTGAATAAAGGTTTTAATTTCACCACCTTTAAGTGTTTAAAAACTTGCATCCATGTTTTAACAATAATGACAGATCAAAGCAGATGACTGATCACCTTGGAGAGACAGACCCAGAGCCCACAGTGCTGGAGAGGAAGTCCACCTTTCAGTCTGTCCTGGGCCAGGAGCAGCAGGAACCCGAGCAGAGCGCTGAGGGAGGAGCAGGAGCCCAGAGCCGTCATGGAGAGAAAAACATCAAATATTCAGAAAAACCCCAAAGACTCAACGCTGTGCTAAATCCTCTGTGAGCTGGACTCTGGAGCTGCAGGGCTCCCTCTGGACCTCAGACCAGAGAGCCTCATGGGGCCGTCCGGGACCAGCAGCCAGACCGCAAGACCACCAGACCACCAGACCGCTAGGAGTGAAGAACAAACTCTGACGTTTCTGTCTGAACGATGAAATCTTCCTCCTAAGGGTTTTCTCATCCCTGCAGGAGGCGCCATGTTCTCAAACGGGTCAAAGCCGTGTGACCTCTGACCACCTTCGAGCTGTTTTCTCTGACCTTTGACCTCATGCTCACCTGGATTCAAGGATGGGCTCATTAGATTGTGGCGGTCAGAGGTCAAGTCACAGCTGCAGGTTTGTCCCCTGATCGTAAAATTTAGTGAAAGCACTGAGCTGCTGCCATGTGATTGGCTGATTGGGGGGTGCCTGGGAGTTAGGGTGTAATGCTGTGGTAACGAGGGGCCACACAGCTGATCAGGTGACACCTCAGAGATGTATGTAGATGCTGGTGGGGTCAGGGGTCATCCTGGTGACCTAATAAAGTGTCCGGTCAGGGAACTTCAGTGGTCCTACCTTGCACAGCAGCCGCAGGTAAAGGTGAGAGATTGCAGCGAGGGGAAGTCCAGAGCAGCCGAGAGGTCGCCTGCAGAGAGATGGAGGTCAGGGTTAAGGTCAGGGTTAGGGTCAAGGTCGGCTGACGGCGTTTCCTGGGTGATCAAACTAAAGGTGTTTTCACTCCTCACCTGTGGGATGGGCAGCCACGCCCAGCAGCAGCACACTGTGGACACAGACAGGAAGTTCAGGACGACTGCAGGTTTTTAATGTTTTAGTGTGAAGTGATTTTTATTCTGATTTGAACGAAGCTTTTATCTTTACTGATTTTTAACTTATTTTAGTTGTAAGGACTTATCTCTGTCATTAACTTTTATTTTTTTACTTTCATGGGAGTTTTATTGTTTTTGTGACAGCTGTTCACCTGTTTCACAGACTTTTGGTTTTATTGGATCTAAATTCTTGTTTTTAGATTTTTAACTCCCTTTTCATAAATGGGCTCTAAAATAGTTTTTCAGATCTTTTTTAGTGGGACAGGATTTTTTGTTTTATAGGCTGTCATCAAAGCTGCCACTGAGTTTTAAACTTGTTTTAAAGTGATTTTATTTCACTTTGCTTTAATGGGACTTTATTTGGGCCTTTATTTTGTAGTAAAGAGCTTTTCTTGGAGAACTGTTTTATTTTTCCCTATGACCTTTATATTTCACCTTTTGGACTTTACTGGCTGCCATAATCTTCATTTTTTTTTCATTAAACATTTTTAACCAGACTTTCACATTTGTTTAAAGAACTTTTTAAAATGGGACGTTTTTTTGCTGCAGTTTTTGTTTTGATTTTTGGGTTTTGAACAAAAATATTATAATCCAGAGTATACATGATAT
The DNA here is from genome assembly GCA_037902135.1 of Cetoscarus ocellatus. NCBI lineage: Eukaryota > Metazoa > Chordata > Actinopteri > Labriformes > Labridae > Cetoscarus > Cetoscarus ocellatus. Next base: position 173,772 of record JBAMNC010001973.1, on the reverse strand, counting down.
CAAACAGCTGTTGAGGTTTAGTTAATAAACTTCGAATCATGTCTCCTCTTTCTTACCTGAACAGGTAATTGATGCACTGCTGTTCAAGGTCACTGCAGTAAAAACATCCCAAAGGTCATCAGCTGTCTCATTACTGAGGGGCCGGGGTTGTCCTGATTAACCAGAATCGTTAGTGATCTTACCTTAAAGTGTTTGGTTTGAGGTGAAGCTGGAACACTCGGTACGCACCTGAGAACAAATCAGGACACAATTCACAATCAATACAGCAGTGCACCTGCTGCTCGATATGCTGCTTCACCTGCTGCTTCACCCGCTGCTCCACCTGCTGCTCTATATGCTCCTCTACATGCTGCTCCACCTGCTGCTCTATATGCTGATCTAAATGCTGATCTACATGCTGCTTCACCTGCTGCTCTACACGCTGCTCCACCTGCTGATCTACAAAACCCAAAAACAGTGAAGTTGGCATGTTGTGTAAATCGTAAATAAAAACAGAATTCAATGATTTGCAAATCCTTTTCAACTTATATTCAATTGAATACACTGCAAAGACAAGATATTTAATGTTCGAACTGAGAAACTTTATTTTCTTTTGCAAATAATCATCAACTTAGAATTTAATGGCAGCAACACATTGCAAAAAAGTTGGCACAGGGGCATTTTTACCACTGTGTTACATCGCCTTTCCTTTTAACAACACTCAGTAAACGTTTGGGAACTGAGGAGACCAATTTTTGAAGCTTTTCGGGTGGAATTCTTTCCCATTCTTGCTTGATGTACAGCTTAAGTTGTTCAACAGTCCGGGGTCTCCGTTGTTGTATTTTACGCTTCATAATGCGCCACACATTTTCAATGGGGGACAGGTCTGGACTACAGGCAGGCCAGTCTAGTACCCGCACTCTTTTACTACGAAGCCACGCTGTTGTAACACGTGCAGAATGTGGCTTGGCATTGTCTTGCTGAAATAAGCAGGGGCGTCCATGAAAAAGACGTTGCTTGGATGGCAACATATGTTGCTCCAAAACCTGTATGTACCTTTCAGCATTAATGGTGCCTTCACAGATGTGTAAGTTACCCATGCCTTGGGCACTAATACACCCCCATACCATCACAGATGCTGGCTTTTGAACTTTGACCTATAACAGTCCGGCTGGTTCTTTTCCTCTTTGGTCCGGAGGACACGACGACCACACTTTCCAAAAACAATTTGAAATGTGGACTCGTCAGACCACAGAACACTTTTCCACTTTGCATCAGTCCATCTTAGATGAG